>OY855910.1:29125858-29468358 GCA_963693305.1 Meandrina meandrites
CTTTCACACTTAGCGTTCAAGTAGCTTTTGTGACTAATATCTAAAGATTCACATGTTACAATCAAGCTCAGCATCTACCATCATTTCTGTCAATATAAACGTAACCTGTATCAATTTTAAAAACAGGTTCTACTGTAAACAACACATTGGTAAGAAAGCAAAATTTTGAATTAACAATTACTTAAAGTTTCTTTTAAATTTCACACTTTGATTTTGAGAAGTTGTACTTGATGATAGTAACCCAGCAGACCAACTCTTATTACCAGTTCCTGCCTCATGAAGTAATTAGGAGTATTACTACCACCCCCCCCCCCCCCAACTAGTCCATCACAGGGTCCCCCTACCCCACATTTATTCGCCACTAAAATTGTCAGAAAAAAATTCCATGCTTTTCCAGATTTCCAACGCCCAGTTTAAACCCTAAATTAAGTTACATACCCAATTTTTTTCTTGGAAAAACTTGACAAGTTTTTGAATTTTTCCACGATCATCTTCGACTGGAAGTAAATCACAATGCAAGAAACTGGTACCTCCAGGTAAAGATGCTGAAAAAAAAAAACAAAAGCAAAAGTTTATGCATAAGAAAGTAATCAGAGTTCCCACAAAAGTACAAGATTTGACTTGAAAAATGCCACCCTGAAAATGTCTTAATTTATATAATTGGCTGTTGTATAGTTTTTATATTTCATTTCCAAGGAAAGTAACAACCGACAGGGCTTGAAAAAGTGTCATCTGGTCACCAGGGGCAAGTAGATGTTCCTCCCGATGGGCACGGGACCCCAGGTGGTCTGACCATTAAATTGTAAAAAAATGTAAACCAGAAAAGCATGCAACTACCTTGGGCAAGCAAAATTTGAAAGCTGCTTGTTCAAAGGGAAAGCTGGAATTCAAGTTTTTTTTCGCCGTAAACCAAGCAGAATGACCTCAGGTATCCTCCAGGGCAAAAAGAGGATAAGTAGTAAGTAAACCAATCGGAGAAACTACATTGATCTCTGTCGAACTAAGTCATTTATGTTCCCTTTTTGGTTAAATCTCGGATGTCTCTTAAGTGGGGGTGGTGTTGTGGAATAAGCGGAATAAGTACGGCGTTATGCACCTACTGGTGCGATGAGAATTGATGACGATGATGGTGATAATGATGATGACAATGACAACAACAACAACAACAAGGATGTGTGTGGTTCTGGCTAAATATGGCAATATCAAGAGATTACCTTTGCAAACTTTTGTAACATATGGAGTCCCAGTATGAAAGAGGGGAAACGTCAACAATGGTCGCAGCTGCTGAAATGAGATTTTCTCTTTCATCACAATCTTTTCACCACTGAAAGACAAAAAATCAATCAACACTGTAAAAACAAAAAATTATCATGGTTGGTAATGTGTCAAATTTATTGGAAAATCATACAGTTGCAAATCTCTGCCAATGTCACAAGCCTTAGTATCTAATCAACTGCCCATTGTAAAAAGGTGGTTGTTGTAGGCATATTTCTGGGATTGGTGAACTGTTTTCTTAGAGCCAAGGGCAGTCTTGCCCTGAAATTTCAGCTCTTGACTACCAAGGAAACTCACATTTCAAAAGGAAGCTTGACTTTCTGCATAGAATGGCAAACAAGTTGGGCATTAGCCAAGATTCTGTCTTTGTTTGCTATCTTTCCCATCCAAATCACATGGCTACTTCGTCCTCGCCTCTTCTCTGGGATTCCTGTTGATAATAAAAACACCATTTCAATAAATGAATAAATGAATGCAGTAAAGCATCCTGTAAGCAAGCACGTTGGAACCTGAAAGTGTCCACTTTCCAAAAATGCAGTGTTTGTATGTGGCTGAGATCATGACTAAATGTCCACTTACACGAGATGTTCCCCTGAGAGAGGTGTCTGTTATCTGGGGTTCAGCTGTTTCCTTTTTTTGATGTTATGTCATAAGCCTCAGCATTTTTAGGCCGAATTGTAGAGATGAAGAGAAAAAAAAATCATTTAAAAATTTTGGGATGGTTTTTTGTTCATTAAAAATCTAACGCAGAAAGGCCTTCAAGGCACATACAGACTAGGGTGCAGAGAAATTTTCCAGGTTGCCCTTCGATCAAGTTCAAGCCATCATGTGCTACCCTAAACCGACAAGCAAAGAATCGAAAAATGTCTCATTGATGAAAAATGATGGATAACACTAGCCCATGGTTAGCAGATAGGACTTTTTTGCACACTGATAGTTTCACCTAGGATTGATTGCAGTGATATATTTACAGTTAATAAGAAGGAACTTACTTATTTCATGTCTTATGAGAGGTGGCACCACGGGTAAAAGTCCATTGTTGTCTAGTAAGCTTGGCAGCTCCTCCTTGAGAGAAATGCAAAAATCAGAAATCATTTCAATGAACATCAAACAAAGCAAACAAAACCAACAACATCTGTAAGTGCCCTTTTGACAACTAACACTGGCCAATGATAAGGACATCCTTACACTCAAAACGGTTCAAGCATTCCTATCAAGTTTTTGTTTTTGTGAATTAGCGATATTTTGTTGCGCAAAGCCAAGCGTTATGAAATCAACATTTTTGTTTTAAATCGAGTCGCCGTTTGAACATTGAAATATTCACTTCAAGAATGGAATATTGAAGCAAATAATGAAATCAAATTTCCATTAATGAATTCATTATTTCACCCATGACAGGAATGCTTGAGCTGTTTTGACTGTAATAGTTTGGAGTATTGGTACAAGACAGACATTCCAGAGCTTGGTAGCTTGGTGAATTATTTGCCCACCATTTGTATTATGTGTTCATCCATGCGAGAGTAGTTCTGAAAAGAACTGTTGCTGGTGACTGATGTTTCAACAACCTAAACGGAAGTCAACACTACTTTGACCCAGACGATCTTGTGCACTGTATCAACTACCGATACTCCTGGGTTCAAAGTCTTTACTACGCTTAACAGTTGAGTATGCAACAAGGAAAGTTTTATGCCCAAGTTTTACCGCTACAACTCTGCTGCTGTCAAGGATGACAGAACTATTTTCCATTAGAAACATCTCGTGCTATTGATGTCATCAGTCCCATGCACATGAAAGGAGAATCAGAAGTATGGAGATTTCCAGCGCATAACAGACTGATGATGTCAATAAAACAAGATGTTTCCAATGTCAACTAGCGCTGTGGTTCCTGAAAACAGCAGAGTTTTAATGGTAAATCTTGGGTGTGAAACTTCTCTTGTTGAATACTTGACTGATAAGCATAGCATGATGTTATCAGCCTACACGTCACCTTACCTGCACAACAGAAGTCTCTTGGTGAGGAGCAGACAAGTCAGCCATGGTAAAGGTAAGAACAGCATAAGGAAGGCACTGCCTAGGCCTCTTCACATGAAGATCGTCACCCTCCTCAGCAAACTCATAGAAATAATACTGAAAACAACATCATGGTAACCTAAATAACTGACTTGTGGACTTAATTACTAGATTAAAAATAATTTTGCATCATACATACATTGACACACAGAAGTACAGACTTTTACCACCAATGGCTTAGCTCAATTGGTAAAGCACCAGACCAACCAGGAGGTCTCATGTTCGAGCTCCAGACCGGGCCAACACTCAGGGTCTTAAAATAACAGAGGAGAAAATGCTGCCTTTGCAATGACATCTACAAATGGTTTGATGTTCTAGTCTTCTCAGACAAGGACAAGGACAATAAACAGTAGGCCCCGTCTCCTGCATCTTCACTGTTATGGTCAGCACGGGACATTAAAGAACCCACACATTTGTCGTAAAGAGTAGGGCACGAAGTTCCCGGCGTTGTGGTCTCGTCTTTGCCTGTTGTACAGTCAAGGTTGTACTAGCTACATGTATAAAAACACTACTCAATAAATTCAGGTGTAAATAAAATAATGTTCATATCATATCATGCTGACCTGTGAACACTCAAACACTTGGCTGAGCGGACTGTTAGCTGGAATGCTCTGGATAGATCGTGACACATGGCAGTCAAAGTTTGGTGTTGGTTCAAGCAGGTCGGTAATGGCTGCAGTGCTCCTTTCTGTGACTGGTTTTACTTTGCCCTAAAAGTAAACATACAGGTGTAAATAAATGTACATTCTGTTTGTCATTAATTCGTGGAGGCGTGGTGGCCTAATGGTTAGTGCACTGGACTCCAAATCAAGCGGTCTGGCTCAAGCCCTGCCCAGGGTCGCTGCATTGTGTTCTTGGGCAAGACACTTTACTCTCATAGTGCCTCTCTTCACCAAGGTGTATAAATGGGTACCGGCGAATTTACTGCTGGGGGTACTCCTAGTCTACTCAAACACACCTCTTACACTAGCTCTGCTTTGAAGTGTACCAGAAGTGAAGTTTTATTTATTTTTTTTTTTGTTAAAGTTTAAATCCCATCTTATCATTATAGAGGTGTCAAAATCTTCCAAAAGTGTTTTCAGCAATAAAAGCCAATCAACATGTTTGGTTTCAGTTTAAGGAATAACAATGTTTCAGGAGGAAACACCGTGACCTAATGGTCAAACACTCTGGGTTTAAACCTTGGCTGGGGTCAAATAGTGTTGTGTCTTGAGCAAGGCACTCAACTTTTCACAGTGCTGGTGATGGACTAGCCTTGAATCAAGGGGTGGAAGTCACTTCAAGATTTCATCACTTTCATGCTACATAAACTGGAGAAAAGAACTGGTCTGATGGGCCACTAGGCTTAAACAGACTTTGATGAATAATTCAATACTGAGAAGATATGATCATGAGGTGTTTTTGGCTTCTTCTATTGCTCTTTAATGGGTCCTGCACAAGGGCAGCTACTTGTCACTGAAAGCCTTTTATTATGTAAAAATTATTTCATGTACCCAAACCAATCCAGATCAGACAGGGAAACGATAACATATTATTCAATTTGCCTCCAGAACTTGAACCCACAGTCCTAACCAGTTTTAACTTATGAGATTTGTATGTTACAAACACAAGTTTGAACTATAACAGAATTGTCAAAATGCGGAGTCTTGTTCGAGAGGCATCATATCCACACAATATAGCTGGACTTGTCCCCCTTGTGCATTAACTATTCTTCCAGTAAACGGTTACTTTAATACCAACCTTGATGACTTTGAAAACGATCAGGTATCCAAGGACACCCGGAAGTAGAGGCTTTTTGGATATCACATCAGCATGGCGGCAAAGATAAACACCTAATGTGAAGGTAAAATAACGATAACATTAAAAATTCTCCGAAACCAAGATTTGCATGACTACACCAACAAAAACAGTGACCACAATCTTAATTCTCCTTACAGTGTTAGCACGTTATCAGGCAGACTGATGATGAGAATTAAGGGAAAAGGTGGCCGCTAAATAAGGATTTTATTTACAGTAATATACTGACAGTATTTTATGTTAAACAATTTGTCACAGACTCCTTTTTCATCGTGTCTTAGATGTTTCGGCTAATCAATACTAAAGCCTCAGGGTTGTCAATAATTTTTCAAGATGGCGGGGAAAGTAATAAAGTAGCTGGGAGACAAAATTCTCTTTGATATATTTTTCACTTTCCAGTGGTTTTGTTTCAAAGTAGCTAGGACTCAAACTCATAGTAGACGGAGAAATTCCTCAGCCCCAGGCCCTTAGTGACAGCCCTGAAGCCTTCATCGGTATTTGATATTTAAATACTGACAGTACTTTCGGCAATACTTTCAGGGCCTTGACAACTAGCCGCTTAACAGGGGGTGGCCACTTAATAATCGTTCGACTGTACTTTTACTAATTACCCATTGAAGGATCCCCTAGACAAGATACTGATGTTGATCCAACCTCAAGTCCCATCTCACAGATTTTCCTTGCCTGTTAAAAAGGAAAACAGATCAAAAGATTACCATAATATTCCCATTACAGTCGAACCCCATTAACTCGAACTCGGTTAACTCAAAGTTAACTCCCAGCTAACTCAAACTATAGTAATTTAGCTTTCTCTTGGCTCAAATGTGACTCAAATTTACCCCATTGACTCAAACTCTATTTTTCAAACGCAGCCGATTGACTTGTCCGAATCTTGAATCTTTATTGATAACAGGATTTACCAATTAGCCTGAAGATATTTGTGCAAAGATTATAACCAAAGTCACAGTTGGTATAGAAAGTGTTTCAAAAGTGTACCAAAATAATCTGTGATTGCAATGAACAATAATACTTCGATGAATTATTAATAATTAACAGCAAACTTGAAATTCAACACCAACTCTGCTAACTTGAACAGTTTTGCGTTTCCCTTGGGGGTTTGAGAAAGCAAGGTTCTACTGTACTTATGTTTGTGCTTGCTTACTGCTCATGACAATCAAGTTTAATGCCTTTTAGTTTTGCAAGAGATTTTTGGGAATTCAAAGTCGTAAAGTTTTGTCCAGAAAGATATACAACCAACTCCAGGGTTTTTTTTAAAAAAATCATTTTTATTGTCATTTTAACATCTTTACATGCACACATCGACTGACATGACTAACCAACTCCAGTGTGCCATCCAAGTATGCAGGGGTTTTTTTTACAAAAAAGTTCAGCTTTTCACATTCTGTTTTTTTTTTTAGGTATAACAAGCTGTAGTTGTAATGGCAAGATATATGAATGTGAAACATAATGTATAAAATCTCTTGCTTAATAGCATACCACTGGGTTCAAATAGACTATGCAAGTCAAATAAATGCCAGGTCCACCTGGCCAATTTCGAAATTAACTCCTGAGACGTTTAATCAAGAAAATATGGTATTTAGCATAACAAGAGTTTGCCATCTCCCAAGGAAATGATCTGTTCATTCATAGGGTCACTTCCGCAAATCCTAACACCAGTTCCTCCTTGTACTAATAATCTCTTTTTTTATCCTGTCATTTTGTTAACGTGCTTATTTCATCTAATTTCCTCAAGGACTTTGTATTTCTTTGTGTGTATTTAATACCTTGCACTGTTTGTTGGATTTTGTGTGTGCCCACTTTAATCACTGGCTCAGGAAATTATCCGTAGCCGCATTAAAAGAACAGAATTTTTGATCAAATTAACATTTTAGATTTTTCCTAACAATAATTCTTTTTAACCCCAGAAAGCCAGACCAAACAGAATATTAAGCAAAGCAGGAAATATTTCTTGCTCACAGATTAAAAATTATAATAAATACTCAAGTTCATGATTTACATTTTAACTCCAAATCTAACAAATATTATCAACCGGCTGCCCATTAGTAATAATTTCCAAGTATAAAATATCAACCTCCACTTAGCAGACAATTATGTACGCAGATGTGAGTGATATCAAATTTTAAAAGCATTGCTCTTTTTCATGCTCAAAACAATGTAATATATTCTACTAATAATTTACACTGGACAATAAATGTACCAAACCGTGTTTGTCTTTAGAACTAAGAAGGCAATCCTACATTTTATCGACATGCAGCGACTGGAAAAGCAATAGCCATAAATTCTTATCTCGGCAAAATCAACAATGGTAAAAAAAGATTTCTTCAATCTATTCACGAAAATGTAGCGTCATGATCAATTGTCCCAAGTTCGTGTAAATCCAAACACCACGTAATCTTTCCCATTTAGGGCTGGTTGATACGTATTTATTTATTTAATTACTTCATCCCAAGATAACTACCTGGAAAAACACTACCAGGGTGATATTTATAAACAACTCGAACGAAAACTCTTTACAGAAATCAGATGTAGAAAATGTAAACTTCAATTGATCGCACACAAGTGACAACACGAAACCGAAACTAGAAAATCTTCATAAATTCACGTAGAATTCTATAAATAAAATTAAGGTGTAAGCTATACAAACCTCGTCCCGGTCAACAGTGTACAGGAACGCATATTTATCTTCGAGCTCTCTTGCGTTTCGCCATTCGGTTCGCATCGATTGCTTTTTGTCCTGGAACTAAACAAAGCAGAAGCAAGCACAGTAATTAATGTAAATATGCCTTCGTAGCATATTTCGGTTGTGTTAGGGGATAGAAGATGGTATATTCACCTCACGGGATAGCTGATCGTTGAAGACAAGCTCTAGCTTTTCGAATTTGAACGTGGCACCAACAGCAGTGTCTCGGTACGACTGCACGACATGTCGAAGTAATTCCTTCCCCTCTCTCGCATTAAAATTGGAAAGTTGAAGAAGTTCTGAAAGGCAGGACAGTTTAAAGACAGATTAGCAATTAAAGGATATAAAACAGAGTCGTTAAAGCGCAGTCAAGATTTTTTTGGTCAAACGAACTTGACGTATAAACGTCACGTTTGCTGTGAAATGTACAAGCAACATGCATGTAGCGTGTTCAATTTGCAAAAAATAACATGAAGGTTAAATACCGTTTGCCTGTTTCTTCTTCCGTGGGATAACAAACCCCCCTTTCTTAGATAATGCAGCTCGTAAACGCTGCCTTCCTGCATCATTTGGTCGGCTACTTCCCTGTGAATTCAAACGTACGGCGAGTGGAGTGTCATCCTCTGAAAACTCTGAGCTTGAACCCTCCGGACCACGATCAGTGTTTTGACCCTTGTCTGATTTCGACGCCTTCGGAGCAAACATTTTCCTCGAATAATTGCACAAGAGTTGACTTGTTCCTGACTATGCTCCTCATGACTTTTACACTACCCTGGTAAACGACTTTTCGTTACAAAATCACTGCATTCCTCCCGTTCACGCTGTTTCAGGCATTGCAGTTGACCGCGTGAGTCTCATTTGCTTCACACTGCACTTCGGGACAAGCGCGGGAATGACGATTGCAATCCCTCTCCAGGGTAGGGTGAGGTACTATGTGCACCTTCCTATTTACACCAAAACCGCACCATATCTTCCTCTCCTTTCGCTGCAGCGTGTACAGAACAACTGTTAATCATGTTTGAACCACTGCTGAATAAATGCTTGTGAAGCGATTTTGTTTTTACCTTGGACTTCTTTTAAAAGCAACTACTTTCCCTACCCTATAGGGTAGGTATTGTTGTTCCTTTGTGGCCAGGCCTTGTTGATAATCAGAGGGCCGATGTAACAAATGGCGTTAAAATACACTCGGAAAAGCATCAGGAAATGGCTAAGGATTTCTAGGTAGCTCAGATCTTAAGGTAATTGTTGATTCGAGCAAACTCTTAAAGAGACATTGTATATGATGTAAGAAGAAAAATTGTCGAGTTCCGCCGTCAAGATGCGGCAAGCCTCAAAGAAAAAAACTTTCCATAACGATGCAAATTTCAGCTGATTTCATTTCTTATATTTTAGTTCAGCTTGGTTTGTTTATACTGGTTTATAGTATTGTAGTGGTATTTTCTTGTGAATGTAGTTGTAAGTTGAGTAAACTTCCTTCGCCACCAGCAAACCCGTGGTTGGCTCACACCAATAGAATTATTATTCTATTTTCATGCTTAGCATCACATACAAAGCTTCCTGTTTTTTTATTTAGACTTATGAGTAGCTTAGAAACATTAACATTGCTTTAAAAGTGCGTTAATATGTAGGCATAAAATTTTACATACGACATTTTAAGTAGTATAGCAACAAAATAATAATATTTTCATTCTAGAGTACATTCTAGAGTTTGACAATATATTGTTCTTTTCCAGATGAGTTGAAAGATGGACTCAAATGAGGTCCTTTTTCAAACGATCAGAGACAACAGACATCCACTGGAATACGTAAAAAATTTGCTGGCATGTAACGAAGTGTGTGTGAACTTTGCTAATCCACAAAATCAGCAAACAGCTCTCCATATTGCGGCAAGACGTGGGGATGCTGATGTTATTAAATTGCTGTGTTCCTATGGAGCTCATGTAAATGGTGGAACAGTTGATCTTATGACACCTTTGCATGAAGCCTGTCTTGGTGGTCATCCAGAGGTCGTAGACATCCTAATTGGCGAAGGAGCAAATGTATGTTAGCATAGCTGTGTGGCGGTACAGAATTCCCAAGAGGGGGGAGTACTAGGGTTTTCAAGTGACGGGGATGATAGAATGATTTGGGGGGGGGGTTGAATTTTTCAATTTCACGATTTTTTAGGTAGGAAAATTTGGCAAGTATTTTTTTGGGTGGCTTGATTTAAGTAGGGATTTTTGGGGGAATTACTGACCTTGGCTGCATGGCTGTGCAAATAAAGCGCAATCAAAGGAAGTGTTCTTGGGTGTCTCTAGAGTTACAAGTGAAAATGGCTACCAGATGAAGGAAAGAAAAAATCAGATGATATGATGATTAAACAAACACAAACATTCAATTTTTAATGTCAGGAATTTGACATGGGATTTTTTGGGGTAATTTTTGGTCCAGGAATTTATTTGGGTTTTGTTGGAAGCCCTTGGGATTTTTTTGGGTCTTTATTTTTGCTCCCATTCAATCACCCCAGTCACTTTAAATCCTGAGTCCCCCCCCCAGGAGGGAATGGTTCTTCAAAAGATGTGTGCCTGGCAGATTTTCAGGGGACTTGTTGTCTCACATTTTTCTGGAATGCATTCTCAGAGTCTCAATTTCTTTTTCAAGGCTAAGAAAGTCTCAGGCTCACAGAAAAGATATCAGTGTCACCATCACACTAAGTCTCAAATTCACCATTTGACACCCCTTGTGTGGTGCAAGTTCATGAAATTAGCTGAGCTTATAAAATTTTTATAAGCTCACCTAATTTCATAGGCTAGCCCTGGCCACATTGGTGGGAGGTGAGTGCTCTCACTCCTTTGCCACCCTTTAAATTTGTTTCAACCACAAGATGACGCTACTATAATTACTTTAAAAGAAACCCTGAAAACCAAATATTTGACCTACAACACATCCACCATAACGTTAGCCTTTTTTTTTCTAATTTGCCCCAGTTCTCATTCCTCTGACTGATACAAATACACTTACTGGCATTCAGTTTTAGTAGGCCAATCCAACCTGACTCCAAGGCTTGGGAGAATAAAACAAAATAAACCCTCAACCTCCCACCTCCCTCCAAGTTTCTATAATAGTTTCCCCAACACATGATGTTCCTGTGCACCCTTTGCCTTTGGTTAGAGAGGGGCACTGGGGTGAAGGTAGAGTGTCAGTGAAGTGTCCTGTGTAAGAACATAACTACGCAACCTCATTCCCAGATCTCTCTCTCTCTCTGACCCTGGGAACTAGGTTGATGACTAAGACATGAATAAAATGGCTTTGCCAACTGCAAGACTCTTGGACTACCTTGAACATACAGCTATTATGTCATTTTGATTTTTGATTTTCCTTGATGTTTCCAGACAAATGCGAGTAACATAGATGGGAGTACACCACTGTGTTTTGCTTGTGCCAAAGGATCTTTGAAGTGCATCCATCTATTAATAGCAGCTGGAGCTGACGTGAACCCCACATTGACAGTAACCTTTCCACCGCTACATGAAGCTGCCTTACATGGACATGTTCACTGCCTTGAAATGCTCATGCAAATAGGTGCCGACATGGAGAAATCTGAGAATCAGTTTGGAACGGCTTTACATGTCGCTTGTCTTCGAGGTTATGTGGAATGTGTGAGGACTTTACTTCATGCCGGGGCCAATCCCAATGTGATCAAAAGACACCAGGCTCCCTTGCACATCACAGCTCTGTGCGGATATGAAGAGTGCACTTCACTCCTTATAGAGTACGGAGCAAACGTTTATCAGAGAAACTTGGAGAATAAAAGACCTGCTGACTTGGCTACTGACACAACATGCACAAAGATACTTCAGGCTAAAGCTGGTGAGAAAGTTACGCTCTGAATATGTTTGGCATCTGCAAAAAATACTGGAGGGATCTCTATATATATGTCACTGACTTGGAATGTTCCATTTGAAAATTTCTGCATTTGCTAAATTTTTTGATATCTTTTGTAGGGGTGTGCTTTTAAAATAAGCTGCAAACAGGTACTAAAGAAATGACTTTTGTCTGGGGGAGGGGGGGGGGGGGTGGCTGTAGCCCAGCCAGTTGCTTGTTTACTCGTCAAGAAGAATCTGTATTGTTGTCTCTTAGGGGTAAAATAAACTTTAGCCACCCCCCCCCCCCCCTCTCCCCCACCAGCAAAATGGATTATTGGACCTCTAAGGGTTTTTTTTTTCTCAAAAAAAAAATCTCTAGAAGCATTTCCTTCACTTTCATATGCCCCCTCCACCTTCAAATGTCAAGACAAAATTTGAGTTGAAGAATGAAATTAAAATTTCCATTAATTCTTTACTTTATTATTTCAGATATGTCCAGAAATGCACGCTAATGAGATTCGTGTTCCTCATAATAGGCATCACAAAGTGTCCTCCACCAAAACACACAAAATTATATCAAATATGAAGTGTATGAAAATGTCTAAAATCCCAGTAGGACATGAAGTGCGCTGTAAACAATACTTGTGTGCATTTCTGGACATAAGTGTATTATTTGGCACAAGGAGTTGAAATGCCTTTTTGCAGTTTGTTTATTATTGAAAGGAACGCTTGGCCGGTTGCAGCTGTAACGTTTTGTTTGCGTTTTTGCTTTTTAGAATCTTAACTAACTTCTGGTCAATTTTACTAGAAACTCCACGGAAACTGTTTCAAAGTTGCCGCCTACTCATCCGACAGCAACTGTCACGCCCTCCAGCCGACAAGATTCCCTTCCTACCCCTCCTTAGAAGCCTCAAGGATTACCTCAACTACTACCACTAACAGGAGGAGAAACAGGGGGCTCCAAATACGTAGCACTTCTAGTGCGAAGTTTTATTCCTTGTCAAAGAGTCCTCTTTGAATGTAATGATAGGATTTCCGGTGTACGGACACTCTGGAAACCCTGGCCGAAAGCACACCGAAAATGCGGGGAAGAATTAGTTCTGGAGAGCACCACTTGGCTAGTATAGCGGGAATTCTAGAATTTCGTCACCATTTTGTTGGTACCCGAGGGTCTAATTCTATAGCCTTTTCTGCGGACTACAAGGAGAAGAGAGAATAAGTTCCTACAGCAGTTTATTCATCAGCTTTGAGATCGTAAACGAAATCAGTGATGTATTGGAAAAGGTGGCTTGATTATAGCAAAGTCACCCGTAGTCTTATCCAAATGGACTTCGCCGGAGGGTCGGTTCACTTGCTAAAGTGAAAAACGCCGCCACACATTATTACACTCAACATTAATACAATTTTAATATACTAAATTGTTTAACCTATCCAAAGAAGAATGGACGGCTCCTGGCAATTGCAAGAAAAGTGTTATCAAAGCGGCCGACAAAGGCAGCGAAACAGTCGGTGTTTGGCGGTCCGATTTATACCGACTGGAAGCTTTTAAGCAACTTTCCGACGACACCTATTATTCCAAATTTGACAAAGACGTCCTCCCACCAACCGCTAATGAAACTATTCAGGTGTTCAGTTATCTCCAAACAAAAACTTCAACTGTTTAATACCACCTATCCTTACCAACTGCTCTCGTTATTAAAACTCGTAGAAGCTCTCAGTTGGTCTCAGGTTGCTACTTCAAACCTAAAATGCCGCCAAGCTATTAACTCGCTCTTTTGTTTCCGCTTGTTAATAGTTTCCCAGCCGAACTTATTTCCAGTTTGGTCGGAAAAATTATGTCACCACTTGTGAAATCTCTATTTTATACATAATTAAATTACACTAACCGCACTCCTGAATTTTTTGCGATTACAACTTTTTAACGTAGGACGCTATAACCAAAGAACCGTCTAGCACTCACACTACCAGCTCGGCCGGTTTTGTACAGATTTGTCCAAACCCTAAATTACTTTCAACTCTCTAGGAAAGTTTACAAACAATGGCGTCACAATGAGAACAAACAGTAAGGCACTACCTCTCTGGAACCTCTATTTTCATTTGCCCGCTGTAAACACTACCTCTATTGTTATTCAGGGCTAGGGGCATTGTTATGACCTGTTATCTATTGTTTAAAGAACCAATGAAGTATCTCGTTCCGAGAGGTAGTGGGCGACCAACAAAACTGGGACCAACCTTTGCCAATCTCTTCAGTCGCAATCAACTTTTAAACCAATAATTATAACTAAATTAGACTTTTATATAGCGCTTATACATTGCTGTCCTAAATATAAGTGCTTTACAATGATAAAATCCTAGAATATTTGATACCAAGGTAAGGCCTGGTATAAACGTCGCATTTTACATTCGTCGAATACAATACTAATTCGAGTTGACTCGAATTAAAAAATTCGGCATTTGATTTAAACGTTGCATTTAATTGTGTCGCATTTAATTGCTGAGCGTTCAATTCCAAATATAAAAAACCAAAATTATCCGTCGTGGTTCAGGTTGTCCACAATACGCACAATCTGGTAATTTCACGTTGTTCCGCAAAAAACGGCTGTGAACGGCAATGAAACTGGAACAGTCGAATATTCGATTGAACTCGCATTTAATTCAAATCTGCCGAATTTAATTGCTTTAAACGTCGCATTTTACATGCACTTAATTCGGCAATTTGATTCGGCACATGTAAAATGCGACGTTTAAAGCAGGCCTAATACATGTACTTATTTACAAAGATTTGAAACTAAATTTATACGTAGATTAAAACTACAACTGTACTCCTAATGATCTTAATAACAAGAAATTACAGATCATAAGTTTGTTTAAAAAGATGGAGCATTATTTAATTTCGACTTAAAAATGTACGTTTGCAAAATTGATTAATTTAATATTCATCGGAAGCCCGTTCCAAAGTCTATGCGCCATAACAGAGAAAGCCCTGTACCCGTAAGAAGCCACTTGTCCGATCCGAGGAGCAGAACAGCTCTTGTAAATACTTGAGCGTTGAGGCAACGTCATTACACCGACGACCCTGTTTTGCGCATTTTCTTGCAGTAAAGATCACTCGGCTTTTGTTGCTTTATCAAACAAACTTCAATAGAACTATAAAGAGCAAATTATTCACTCAAGAACTATACATTTTGAAAATCGGAAACATGAAGTGGAAGGGCATAAAACAGAAAAAGAAGTAAAGCAGACACGGTAGCTCCGTTTTCTAGCATCTGTTGTCTCATGAAGAAAACCGCTCCAGTAATTGATCTTAGCTGTACAATAACATAAAATACAGTAAAGGTATAAACGGCTTGCGTCAAACAAAAAAGTTGCAGTGTCTTGGCGTTCAGAGGATGGTGTAATACATACATCGGAAGTAATCACTGAATGACGAAACGAAAACAGCCTAGCTGAATCAACAATGCCCAAACTACATCACAGTAGCTTAACACCCAAAACAGTTCTAGCCGCTTATATAGTTTTCTCTATTCTATTTTACACAAGTCAGTAAAATTAATGGAGTGAAAAAAAACTAATAACGCGCGAAACGCGTGCAAATATCTCACATTTATTATTGCTCAACAAATTAACGAATCGCTTTTTATATGTAAAAAAAGTCGATGCCGTGCATTTTACGCACTCCCAAATATGGTAGTCTGCATTTATTTAACATATCGGCTACAATATTTGCGGTCAATGGTGTATGAGCTAATATACCATTGCCTGTTAACCAAACAAAACTCAGGAATTGCAATATACCATTGCCAGTTTTTAATAACGCAGGATATCTGTTATGCACGGATGGCAGATAACAAGGACTTCTTAACTGGAGTTAAAACAGTTGCGGTGATATTGTGAAAAAAATGAAATTATCCCAATCTATAAAGTTTGGATAACAGGCAAAATATTTTACTGTGACGAAATTTTTATTCTGTAGATTGTGTTAGAGGATTTTTGTTTTTCTTCGTCTGCGGCGAGAGAAACTTCTGTTGTGAATTCAGCGAGCCTTTATAAGAAAGCTATAGTTAATCCCATACCTAGCTAGAATTTCGGTACAACTCGAGTCACAGGCAAATGTCACTTTGGATTTCTTAAATATCACGTGCTAGTATATATCTAACAGCAGAACAAGTAATCAAAGGGCCCTATGAGCCCACGACTGTTTGTCTGTTTAGCTTTTTGAATTTGTCGTTCCTTATGTAGTTTATAGACGTTTAAGTGATTTTTTTCGTTCCTCAGAAACGAAACGGTATTATTTTGGATTCGATGTGAACTATCGTTGGTATGGTTAGAGCGCCCAACCGGTATCTGGGGGGTCATAGGTTCGATGCCCGTCGGGGACTCCGAATTTTTCTTTGTTCCATGCTCGTGTCATTGTTGAAAAAGATCATCTTCATTATTTATTACCGAGCTTAAAATTTGCCATCTTTATTATTTACTACACACTTGATGATTTCAACATTGCTGATCCTAGCAGTATGCAGGGCGCTTCTGTTTTGTGTTTGTTACGGTTTCGAATAGAGTAGAAATTACATTATAGCTTTCTTCCGGGTTGTCAGGTGTCAATCTTTGCATTGATAAATTTTTCACAAAAAAGAAAAGATTACAAACCATATATGTTTGCCCAGTTAGTTTTTAGAGTTTGTAGCATGGAAACTTCCAAATTATTGTTGGAGACTCCGTGGCGCTCACTGAAAACCGCAATTAATTTAATTTGTATAGTGGTGCGATGATCATAAGCGTTGATGTTTCACGCATTTAATGAATCTCGTTGATCTTTGTTTCTTTAAAATTTACCTTTCGAACGAAAGAAATCTTTGTTGAAAGAGTTCTGACGTACACTCTTAAACGTGCGCTAGTAATTCTCTCCCACTACTCAAAATCAAATATCCAACAGTCTGAAAACATTTCTCAAAAAATAGCTCTTGCACGCATTGCGTGCCTATGTTGTTTTTCTTTTGCCAATCACAAGACAAGTTCTGGACAAAAGAATTGGATTTCCTTCATCAGCGAGCCAATCAAAGTAAGGGACAGAATTAAACTGCTGATAAACGAACTTTAATTCTTTTGTTCTGAGCTTGTCTGGTGATTGGCTAAAAATCGTTGGGTGGCCCTGGTTGAGTTCGTTTCACTGTAAGAACTGACAACCGACTGGACTGTTTTATCTGTGAGTTAAGAATTACACTGATCATCCTACATGTTTCAACAAGGGCATTTCTTGGGAAGACTTATCGACAGAAGAGAATGTAGAAAACATGGACAACTAAATGTCATTTCCCCACAATTTATTTTAATTGCTGCACACTGCATAACTACATCTTTTTGAGCGATTTCCCTTTTCTTCCCGCTTTGGCTAATACCACTACTTTCTCCGTCATGGTGGGGAACTTTGTGTTGCCACTATAAACAAAAAAAAGGTGTTAATACATGCACAAGTATTTATCACTTTCAAAAGCTTTGTCTTCATCATATAGTAAAGAAAATATATTTTGGCCTTGCTAATTTGAAACAGCTTGGACATTTGTTACCTAAAGACATTTTCATTACAATTAAAAAAAACATTCATTTTTCCGCCAATTTGATTACATGTTGTCTATGGCCTTTTCGATAGAATTACCCCATAAAAATGCAGCTCAGATCACTGAACACTCATGCAAAGTGACTGGGAAACTCGGTTTGAGGATATTTGGAGGCGGTTATGGTGGAGCACAACTGGAGTTTGACGTTAACATCACAATGCATTGGTGATTTATAAGATTTTACACAGTGAAGCTGCGGAGAACGTCGCCGTATTCAGCCTAACGATCAGCTACAGTACTGCTTACAGGGACTCTAGCTACAATTTGGCATTCCAAAAACCCCAAAATGAAAGTTTCAAAACGAGCTTTTCATAACATAGTGTCAAATCGTGGAATTCTCTTCCAAATATGATGAATTCAGAACAGTCTCTTGAGCCATTTAATAAATCTCGACGCGCACTCGGTCGATAAAATAACTACTAACACTCCCATCCAGTAGTAAAATATTTGCAATTGTAATGTAATGCCCGTAGTTTTTTTCTTGGAGAGCCTTCTAGAGAATAGTTGACAATATTCCGCGTTAAAATAAACTGTCTGTCTATACACCCCATCCCGATTCCCCTCTCTGTTAAAGCTCTTTTTACAACAAAAGAGATATTTCATTTAAACATGTACCTAGTAGTTCAGACAACAGACTGTGAATCGATTGCAGCCCTGAACGGGTATAGGGTGTTTGCATGTACCCAAAAAACCAACACAGGAGGCGTTTGGCACATCTTCACATTTTATGCTATTGAACTGCCTCTTCAGTACACCTTCACCTGTTGAAAGATGAAGGTCAAATCAGAAGAACATCACATCATTTGTAACTCTTCAAAAAGAAAAGACAGAAATATTCTCCTTTTTCGCGAAAATACAGTGCATGGTGATAATTCAACATTATTCTCTTCACCTGATTGGCTGGAAGTGTATTGATACTGTTAGGAGAGAATACATGCTGATCATCTTTGCTTGAGAACTAGAGCGTTCATGCAAGTCTTCAAAAAGCGCAATGAATGAGATATGAATGGATGAGCAATGAATGAGTTATTGTATTGTGGGGGTACGATGTGGACGGAAGTTGTGGTCCGTGGACGGAAGTTGTGGATCGTAGCCGGAAGTGATTTCAGATGCTCGTTATCACCCTTTCGGCAATCGTTTTTTTTTTTTTTTTTACAATAGGACGTTACTAACATTTAATTTTTTCCACCGTTACAGTTTACATAAAGCTCATAATTAAACATAATTGTGGACTTGATCTTTAAAGAATTGTCTCCTCAAACATTCTCCATTTTTTCCTAAACGAATTGATCTTATTCGATTTAAGAGAAATGTACCTTTCCGTTTGATATTTATTTAATAAAACTCTCTTTCGGCAATCGTTGCTTCTCGATCGATCTTATGGAGCTCAAAATGAAAAGTAAATATGCTAAAGAATAATCGAATCTCAGAAGAAAAATGGACATCACAGTCTAAAAAGCGACACGCGCTCCTCGCGTGTAGGCTATTTTTAGAACAGCTTTGCCGCGAACAAGTAGCCAATCACATTGAAGTATTTTTTAAAACGCGCCTTTGATTGGTTGAACAAATTTGTGAAGAAAAGCAGAACTGCAGAGGACGAGTGAACTCGAGCGAACGGCATTACGAAATTTCTGTTTGTTGATCATCGTAATTTCCGTTTTGTGAGGATTAAATCGTCCGGACAAGAATCATCAGGCCATCTTTCATCGATGACGATAGCATCGAAGTTGTAAAAATTCGGAGCATCCAAATAAGCGAGAGGACCTCAGTGTTTTGGAGTCAGAATACGAAATGGCAGCGGGCAAGATAGACTAATTCCGAATCAAATTCAAAATGCGAAGACACCAAAGATTAATGGTACTCTCAAGATGAAGACAGGCATTAAGAGAGCAAGTGCATTTTGGCACAGGTTCGTTGCTATTTTGAAAAACAAAACCGTGGTCCCTGAAGCGCTCAACATCGAGCGCGGAATGAACAGAATGAAGTTTGATTCGTTTGAGAACAACATTCAGAGAAAACGACAAGTTTTGCGAGTTTCGCATGTTTTTGGAATTATAAGGACGGCATGAAAACAAAAGACTGACTAAGGTAATGTACTTGTTTTAATATGAATAGAAATACGAGTTTTATTCATCGAACAATGATGATTTCATTCACATCCGTCAAAAGTTTAATTCAAGTTGTGCTTCTCGGGCACTTCGCAGTGTGCAGCTCTTGTGTTGTGTATGTTGTTCAGTATTTTAACACGAGGATATGCTGTACAAAATAAAGACACACTTAACTACTAAAAGTTTGGGCAACTTCTGTTCATAAATTCTCTCGTAAATTATAAAAAGTCGACCTGTTTGTTTTGTGAGTTTGTCTTAGTACGGAAACCCGGCGACGGGTTGCTTTTTCACTCGCCTTCAAATGCCACTGAACAGACGTTTGAAATCATTATCTACGATACTACTTCTGTCGAAATGTGAGAATTAAAGAGAATGGCCTGTCAAGTGTTTTGATGTGATTTGATTTATTTCACCTGCCACTTTCCAAAATATTCGGCCGCAACTCGCCGCAACTTAGAACTCCAATCGTGTCGAAATAGTGGGCTACGTAGCCTACACGCGAAAGACATAGCACGCGCCCCAATACCAGATGTAGACTTCTAGTTATGGACTTCTGGTGCTGATATGTCTTGAAAGTATTGTTTAGCAGAAGATGTTGTATTAATTCAGACAAATAACTTTCAGAATTTTAAACGCAAAGCTGCACATTTTTCCGGTCACGAAATCACAAGATTTTCAACTGATTATCGATTTTATCGACAAAAAAGCAGACACATTTTTCAATCGGCCACGAAATTCAAGTAAGTGTGCGCGGCAACTGACGTCTTGCCTCCCGCCATATATCAAAATCGATCAAAATCGAACAAGTCGATAATCACAAGGAATTGCGTGATCGACTTTTACCGATTTCCGATATTTGTCGATTGATTAGTATCGAATTCGATCGACAATGATCGAATTTTATCGACTATCGAAATTATCGACATGTTACGTCCTGATTCATTTAACCATTAAAATGTACCATCTTCGGTTCTAAACATAGGTTTTAATTTTCTCTGAGCTGTTGTCTTTGACTTAGATTTTAGGGCTGTGAAAATGGCTTTTACTTCGAGAAAAAAGGTAAAACGAAGCGCACACTGAAATATATTTTTCCCGATCAGCAAAATCACAACAGAGCTAGTCTGCGAGCAGGCTCTCCGAGCGAAAAAAAAAAAGCCGTCGACGGATTAGTTTAGGAATTAAGACGTAAAAATATTCGTTCCATGGCCAGTTTTATTTTTCGTTGAACTGTTGTCATTCATAGTTAGACGTAACCTTGATTTTAGAGCTATAAAAATGGCTTTTCCTTAGAGAACAATGGTAAAACGAAGAGCAAAATCACAACAGAGCCGTACACGGATTTGATACATGGAAATTCAAGTGACAACCGGAAATGAATTGGATTGGTTGAAATGTTATCGTCCGCTTATCACGCTGTGCGGGGGAAAAATCTGCGAAAAAAGCGTTTGTGTAGATCTTATCTTCTTTCCCGCGTATTATCGTCCTCCGTTCCACGTAGGAAAAGCCTAAAACTCAGGTTAATTTATCACAAAAATCGATAGCGTAACACAATGAAGCTTTCAAAATCATGTAAGTACGATATAATGATCCTCAGTTTACCCCCTTTTGAAAAATGCCGTAAAATTCCAGTTCTAAACCCTGGGCTTATATCTTGGGGGGGGGGGGGGGGAAGGGCTTATAAGCGGAATAAAAAACCGTTTCGAAACGAACCACGGCAGTGTTGATCAAAATACGTTTTTAAGCTAAAAGGTAATAAAAAAATATTTAGCCCTGTTAAGTACTGTCATCCAGCGGAGGGGGGCTTATATCCGAAGGGGGGGGGGGGGGGGGGGGGCGGGGATTATAAGCGGATGTATTTTTTTGGGTTTCCACGTAGATGGGCCTATGACCGGAGGAGTTTATAAACAGGGTGGGGGGGGGGGGGGGGGGGGCTTATAACCGGAATTTTACGGTATACTGTAAGCTACTTGCTTGTGGTTAGCTTTTACTACGGATTGCTTGCGATTAGTTTTCACTCGTGATCTCGCTAACTTGTCAAAGAAGAATAGTGCCGTAAACTGACACTAGTTCACCTGACAGTATATAATATCATAAAACAAGATGAAATTCAATTTGGAATGTGTGATTCCAAATAATGAAAATACTACCCACACAGATACATACATACATATACATACATAAAACTTTATTTATCCTCGAATTTAATATAGCTAAGACAAGCTAGTTTCTTCGAGAAACAAATGAAATATATATTAAAAATAAAAATAAAATAAGTAACAATATTAACAATATTATTATATCCGTAACATATCAGATAACAATACTATTATACTATAATACTATAGACAACAATATTATTATAACAATATTATTATATCCGTTAACTACTTACACATTAAAACTATTTAAAAATTCAAATTTACAAAGTTTGTTCTATACACCCCCTCCCCAATTACCGAGGATCAAGATACCGAGGATCAGATTACCGAGGATCAAGGGTACTACACTCATTTCAAATTCTATAAACTATATAAAAACAGCAAATTTGATGACCCTTGCAAAAAAAATAAACGACACGCAATGCATGCAGAAGCGATGACGTTTCACAAGTGGTCTTTAATAATTTTCGGGACATTTGTCAAAAAATTAAGGTAAATGAAAGTAGCTGACAACTTCTGTGCTGAGTGACTGTTTAACAAAAGTTGCGTTATCTTGGCGTGACATCCGATATACAATATACAATGTAAGGTTAAACGCTGTCTTGAAATTGCTTACACCTTTTGTTTTAAAAGAATGGAAAGACTTCTGTTTACTAAATCTTATAGAACGCATCAAATATAATTTGTCTCTTTCGTTTATACTTTAAATTAGTCCTTTCTAACTGCCCAGGAGTCTTTTGCTTTGAGTTCTACGCGACGATTTCTTGTTGAGTTGACTCGATTTCTTTTCCCAGTCTTATTCGGTTCGGTCGGTCGCAACAGACAACAGCTCCCGTCCACTCGCATGAAGACATTAAAAGCTATGACGTCATCGCTTAAAAGAAAAACGTTCGTGGGCTCATAGGGCCCTTTGATTTTATCTTCATTTTGATCGCTAAGTAATACTTGATACACAACTATCAATTTTTTTCTTCGGAAATAATTTCTTTTATTGTTCTAGTTTTGGTAGAGCTTGTCTCTTATCAGATGCATCATCAACAGCTGTGAAGATAACTCGCTGTTTCTCAATGAATATTCAGTAAATTTTATGATTTGGCTGTATTGGCTCCGACTCCACCGCTTAAATAACACAAAAATAAAGATTCCATACTAAACAAAGAACAGAGTACTGGTAAAACTTTACATAGGTGAAATATTAATAGCTCCTCGCTGGTGAGTAACATCAAACCTTGCGTGATTTGATCTCTGGCCAATATTGCTTTACGAAGAAAATAACAGGCAGTCGAAAACTGCAGGTTGATGCCGGTGGTGGTATGAAGATAAATAGTTTAAAAAAGAGCTTATCAGCGTCGCCGTCAATAAAATAAGCTCAAACCAAACTTGAAAACAGTCATAAAATCTTATTGACCCCGCGCGCCACTTTAGAAGCTCACAAAACACGAAAACTTCCTAGAAAACATAAACTTAGACCTCAGATACTTTGCATATCATAGGGACAAGACCAGATCTTGCGCTTACGGTCTCCTCCCATTATGGCTCCTGGTTCAATACCTTTTTGGTTATCCCGTCCGGGAGCTGCCTCCAACATCACCACCGACAGCAACAGCAAGAAGCAAATAGTCTTCACGATCGACATCCTTTCTGTTCCCGCATTGTTGGAATCAAGTGGATTGAAAAACAAAAAAGAAAACTTGAATAAGTAAAGTTACCGTTTGAAGAAAATGTAGAAACAAGACTAGTTATGCTTTAACACTAAAAAACGAAACTGAATGTTTTCCATCACACATAACTTCAATCACAAAGAAACAAGGGATAGCGATTCACTCCATCACAACTTACAGCCTGAGTCAAAGCGAACCAACGTTATGTACAAAGTGGCCAAATAAACAAGCTAGAGACTACCAGCAAGAGAACCTCCTCAGAAAACGAAAATTAGTACAATGAAGGCAAATCAAAGAGAACGGCATTTTTGATGATTCAAGTTATCGTTTTCCAAAAGCGCGCACTCGCAAGTTTACTGCGCCACACCATCAACTACGCATTAAAATAAGCGCTTTCTTTGGTAGAGCAAGTAATTTTTCATGAGCAGAATACTTCTAGGGAATTTTCTGCAACAAGCTAAGTTTGCGAAGAAGTGAAAGTTCAAAATTTTATCCATCAGAGCGGCGTTCAGTGCCTTATCATCGAGGCTGTTGAGAACTTACCCAACTTACCCACCTATCTCGAGTAATGAAAACCTCATGCAGAATCAAGGTTCGAGACGTGTTTTAGTTACAGTTTTCTTTTTGCGACTATTTTGCAGAATGCAAAATAGGAGTTACGTGAGCGGCCGAATTCACTCACACGGTCGGTCGATCCTTGGTCGTAAAGATTTGTTTGTAATTCCCCTGGCCAAAACATAATTAAACTTAAAATGTGAAAATTATACTTGATTCACACCAACAAAATATGTTTAGCGAAACCAGGTTTAAGAAAATGCAAATCAGCAACAGACAACTGACAGGCTAAATTTTACATAGGGTTCAAGTATGCACTAACTTGTGCTTTCATTGTGCTAAATTTGAAGTCGATAAACATCAGTCAGCAACGTCCATGAAGAAAACAATTTTAAACCGTGTTTAACTAAACAACATTTTAACATGTTTAAGCTTTGGTGTGAATGGGGTATTAGTGTAAATGTGAAACTTATACCCTATTCAAACCAACAAAACATGTTTAGTTAAACCAGGCTTAACAAAATGAAAATCAGCAACAAAAAACAAAAACACTAAATTTTGCACAGGGTTGCAGTAAGCGCAAACTTGTGATTTCACTGTGCTAAATTTGAAGTCGGCAAATATCAGTTAGCAACTTCCACGGAGAAAACAATTTTAAAACGTGTTTAACTAAACAGCCTTTAAACGTGTTTAAGCTTTGGTGTGAATGGCTATTAGTGAAGTATTTAGTGAATTATTTAAATGGTGGGATATTAATCAGCTATGTCACAGGCGTCAATTGCAACCGTGTTCTAAGCCGTGTTTTCAAAAAAGAAAAAAAAAACGAAAGAAAAGTAGAAAACACTATGTCGTATTGTTATGAAATGAACACGGGCTCCTTCTAGTAACAGGCAAATTTCCCAGCAATGTGCATAAAAAAATTCACACGGAATGTTTCGGTCGATGTAATAATGCTACAGCTTTGAACGGCTACGCCTGAAGTGTCAGGCGATTGGAGGTCTTGAAACGAATGTACAGCTATTTCCCTTCGGTCGATCTGTTGCAGCTGCATTGGGCTTCGCGAAAAACGTGATTTCAAGTTGTAAAAATACTTCCTCACGAAACGGTCGAAACAGACACAAATTATTGAACACATGATCCCGTCCTGCCAGGGCTGAAAATAACGGCCGGTCAATGGACAATTTCGGGCCAAGATGGCTATTGTCCGGACAAAATTTCGGTTCGGCGGTCATTTCAAATAAATAACTAGAAAACAAATTTATTTGCATTATTTCTGGAAATTATTGACAGTTAAAATATATAAAGGAGAGTGCAGATGAGACGTTCACGTTCTGCGGCTTTGTGAAGGCCGAGGCGTTTTAGCGGTAAAATATTAAACAGTGGAAACATGTTCGTCTGTAAATATGCTAAACGGACAACAATGATTAGTATATACTAAAACAGTGGATAGCGTTGTTGGCGCGCGCTTATTGGCTGCTCAAACATGGGATACCTTTGTTATTCACCTCCGTTTGTAAAAAAAGCGTCCTTCTATTTTGTTGCCTGTGACACTTCGACTCTGGTGATTGGTTGTTTCAGTTGTCTTTTAGCATTTAGCCTGGGGATACGCGAATTGAGTCACATCGTTGTTAACAAGGCTTACCTTTATAAGAATTCAAAAGCGGCAAGGTTTGAAAGGACTTTTGTTATTCTATTTCGTTTTAAAATGAAAACACGAGACTTTATCACATAGACGAACGAAATAGAGTAGGCGTCTTGACTTATAGTTTATAGTTTTCAGTCTTAGAACTGCTACGCGGAAATATTTTACGTATGATTCGCGCTTTGAGTGTGACGCCAATGCCACGCATAGTCCTATTGTATTTTTTTGGGTCCCGCACTACCTTTCCGAACGAGTTACTTCATTGGTTCTTAAAACAATAGATAAAAGCTCATAACAATGCCCCTAGCCCTGAATAAAAATAGAGGTATTGTTTACAGCGGGCGAATGAATACTATGGGTTATTCGAAGTCCCTCCCGGCCATCCCACGAAATCCTTAGAACAGTGGTACATGGTTGAAATGAGAATTTTATCACAAAACGCGCACACTGATTAGAGAGAGGAGAAATATATTTACGAAGTCCAGAGAGTGGTTGTTGCTGATACAAGGGCGACATTGGTGAGAGTCTGAATTCGCCCCAGAAATAAAGGTGAGACAACTTGGAGATTGGCCATCCTTCGCAACGATAATGTCGATAATGTTTGTGCAAGGCAAGTAAAACGGCGACCAAGACTGGAGGAAACCTTTTTGCAGATTTTGATACGCAGTTCTGCTGCAGACATTAAAATATTTTCATATGAGTTATATGTTGTAAAATATAATAATTTTATTTCCCTATCGTTTTAGGGTGGTTCTTTCTATTCGCGAAAGTTTTAAGGCAAGATGAAAGTAATACTGATGAAAATTAAGTTTACTGATAAATTGGAATACAAGCAAAAATTAAAATAAATCTAATCTTCCGGCAAGAGAACCTAAATTGCAAGAAACTTTTACAGATTTTTCTTGTTACCTAGGAGATAATTGTTAAAACACGTTATGCATGCAACGTGGAAACACAGGAGTTGAAGCTGGAATTGATGAATGCTTTCATTCCGTAAAATGAATTGAAATCACGCCAGTCCTCAAGCGGTGAGTGTGATGTGGAACGCATTGCACTTGTAGAAATACATATTGCACTGGGTCCGTTTTCAAAAGCCAACTTTTTTGTACCTTTCTTTTTCAATAATGCCAATAGTGCCCAGGCAGTGAACTATCTTAGATTTTAAGAGTTTTATTTAAATTAGTTTTGCTCGTAGTTTGGGTGTTAATTTTCATATCTTAAAAAGACGAAAGCAAACCCAGTTGAATAAATGTTTCACAAACTATCAATGACCATTGAATTCAATAAAACAACAAAAATTACGATAAGTAATGAGACTATCCTAGCCTTATTTCGATACACTCGTTCTCTTTTATTAGAACCATTTTCATAAAAGTGTTGAGGCTGAGATTTGCCCTAAAATTTAAGAAAATGTATGGGCTATAATAAGAACATACTCGGGCTCAATAAACGTTGAATAAATGTTTAACGAACTATCAATGACTATGGAATTAAATAAATAAAAATATCATGATAAGAAATGAGACTATCCTAGCCTTATCTGATTACAATAGGTAACTCGAAATGCTCACAGAGTCCCTCGGTCATAACGCTCGACAAAGGTTCTTGACTGCTCCAATTTCTGATTATGTATACAGGTAACTTATTTCGATTATTTTAATTGTTGAGCGAAATCGTTGAAAACAAGATATGATTTTCTGATAAGTTATCAGTCAAATAACAGTAAAAGAAAGAAAATCTAAACTTCCGGCAAGAGAACCTAAATTGCCAGAAACTTTTACTGATTTTTCTTGTTACCTAGGAGATAATTGTTAAAATACGTTATGCATGCAACGTGGAAACACAGGAGTTGAAGCTGGAATTGATGAATGCTTTCATTCCGTAAAATGAATTGAAATCACGCCAGTCCTCAAGCGGTGAGTGTGATGTGGAACGAATTGCACTTGTAGAAATACATATTGCACTGGATCCGTTTTCAAATGCCAACTTTTTTGTACCTTTCTTTTTCAATAATGCCAAAAATGCCCAGGCAGTGAACTAACTTAGATTTCAAGAGTTTTATTTAAATGATGTAATGATGTAATGTATTATGAATCATTTCATATACATTACATCATTTCATTCCTCTCACGGGAAGATATGAACTCACAATTAACCTCGCTCCCAATGTGTGGCTTCATAGCTCAGTTGGTGGAGCATCGCACCAGTATCGCGGAGGTCGCGGGTTCGAATCCCGTTGTAGCCCTGATTTTTTCAGGCTTCTTTATTCCAATTGCTTAAATTGGAAATTCACTGCGAAGATCACATATCACCTTCAGTTTTATTTAAATTGGTTTTGCTCGTAGTTTGGGTGTTAATTTTCATATCTTAAAAAAGACGAAAGAAAACCCAGCTGAATACATGTTTCACGAACTATCAATGACAATGGAATTAAATAAATTTTCAGATAAGTTATCAGTGAAATAAAAGTAAAAGAAAGAAAATCTAAACTTCCGGCAAGAGAACCTAAATTGCCAGAAACATTTACTGATTTTTCTTGTTACCTAGGAGATAATTGTTAAAATACGTTATGCATGCAACGTGGAAACACAGGAGTTGAAGCTGGAATTGATGAATGCTTTCATTCCGTAAAATGAATTGAAATCACGCCAGTCCTCAAGCGGTGAGTGTGATGTGGAACGCATTGCACTTGTGGAAATACATATTGCACTGGGTCCATTTTGAAATGCCACCTTTTTGTATCTTTCTTTTTCAATAATGCCAAAAATGGCCAGGCAGTGAACGTAACTTAGATTTCAAGAGTTTTATTTAAATTGGTTTTGCTCGTAGTTTGGGTTTTTTTATTTTCATATCTTAAAAAGACGAAAGCAAACCCAGTTGAATAAATGTTTCACAAACTATCAATGACTATTGAATTCAATAAAACAACAAAAATTACGATAAGTAATGAGACTATCCTAGCCTTATTTCGATACACTCGTTCTCTTTTATTAGAACCATTTTCATAAAAGTGTTGAGGCTGAGATTTTCCCCAAAATTTAAGAAAATGTATGGGCTATAATAAGAACACACTCAGGCTCAATAAACGTTGAATAAATGTTTCACGAACTATCAATGACTATGGAATTAAATAAATAAAAATATCATGATAAGAAATGAGACTATCCTAGCCTTATCTGATTACAATAGGTAACTCGAAATGCTCACAGAGTCCCTCGGTCATAACGCTCGACAAAGGTTCTTGACTGCCCCAATTTCTGATTATGTATACAGGTAACTTATTTCGATTATTTCAATTGTTGAACGAAATCGTTGAAAACAAGATATGATTTTCTGATAAGTTATCAGTGAAATAAAAGTAAAAGAAAGAAAATCTAAACTTCCGGCAAGAGAACCTAAATTGCCAGAAACTTTTACTGATTTTTCTTGTTACCTAGGAGATAATTGTTAAAATACGTTATGCATGCAACGTGGAAACACAGGAGTTGAAGCTGGAATTGATGAATGCTTTCATTCCGTAAAATGAATTGAAATCACGCCAGTCCTCAAGCGGTGAGTGTGATGTGGAACGCATTGCACTTGTAGAAATACATATTGCACTGGGTCCGTTTTCAAATGCCAACTTTTTTGTACCTTTCTTTTTCAATAATGCCAAAAATGCCCAGGCAGTGAACTAACTTAGATTTCAAGAGTTTTATTTAAATGATGTAATGATGTAATGTATTATGAATCATTTCATATACATTACATCATTTCATTCCTCTCACGGGAAGATATGAACTCACCATTAACCTCGCTCCCAATGTGTGGCTTCATAGCTCAGTTGGTGGAGCATCGCACCGGTATCGCGGAGGTCACGGGTTCGAATCCCGTTGTAGCCCTGATTTTTTCAGGCTTCTTTATTCCAATTGCTTAAATTGGAAATTCACTGCGAAGATCACATATCACCTTCAGTTTTATTTAAATTGGTTTTGGGTGTTAATTTTCATATCTTAAAAAAGACGAAAGAAACCCCAGCTGAATACATGTTTCACGAACTATCAATGACAATGGAATTAAATAAATTTTCTGATAAGCTATCAGTGAAATAAAAGTAAAAGAAAAAAATCTAATCTTCCGGCAAGAGAACCTAAATTGCCAGAAACATTTACTGATTTTTCTTGTTACCTAGGAGATAATTGTTAAAATACGTTATGCATGCAACGTGGAAACACAGGAGTTGAAGCTGGAATTGATGAATGCTTTCATTCCGTAAAATGAATTGAAATCACGCCAGTCCTCAAGCGGTGAGTGTGATGTGGAACGCATTGCACTTGTGGAAATACATATTGCACTGGGTCCATTTTGAAATGCCACCTTTTCGTATCTTTATTTTTCAATAATGCCAAAAATGGCCAGGCAGTGAACGTAACTTAGATTTCAAGAGTTTTATTTAAATTGTTTTGCTCGTATCTTGGATGTTAATTTTCATATCTTAAAAAGACGAAAGCAAACCCGGCTAAATAAATGTTTCACGAACTATCAATGACAATGGAATTAAATAAAAAAATCACGATAAGAAATGAGACTATCCTACGATACTTAACTCGAAATGCTCACAGAGTCCTTTCATTCATACACTAGGGACACTGGGAGGTGCCACTCGGTCATAACGCTTGACAAAGGTTCTTGACTGCTCCAATTTCTGATATCCTTTATAATTATTCGAGTTCACGAATTATTTTATAGTTTGCAGATTGAGATAATTGCTCTAAGTTCGTTTGATTATACTGAGTCTATTTTCTTGTAAAACGATCTCTAAAAATGAGTGTTTTGGACAGTGGAAAAGTGATTTTCATCTTCCAGATCCACAAATAGGCAGGTTTACCAAGCAAACCTTCGAGATTTGATCAAATGCACCTATTTGTGATACATATTCTAAGTTTCATGATCATTTATCACCTTCTTTCATTCAACTTTATTGTAAACTCTTTGTTCTCGAAGGTGCAGAAGCATGGAAACGTAATCACTAATAACTTACCTAACAAGGTAATCCAGCTGATTTTTAAATCACCCCAGCGCGTGAGAGTTCAGGCACGAATATTTTGTGGATATAAACGAAGGCATATTTAGGCATAAATAAAATGCTAAAATCTAGCCAATCATCGAAAGACCCCGCCAGCTAAGAGTGACAAGTGCCTAGAGACGAGCATGATAAACGACAAGACAAAGGAGAGTGGGACTCGAAAAAACGGTGTTTAATTCTTTACTATTCACTGTACATTAGCGAAGTCGAGTGAAAATAAAACAATACATCTCTAAATTACTGTATAAATCGGAACGTAACGTAATGTGAAAAAGGATTTAAGAAGCAAAAGTTTGTGAAAACCAGCGGAACCTGAACTGAACTGACAAATGTTGTGTAATAAAAAGAACGAAAGTTCACACGGTTTGTAGAAATACATATTGCACTGGGTCCGTTTTCAAAAGCCAACTTTTTTGTACCTTTCTTTTTCAATAATGCCAATAGTGCCCAGGCAGTGAACTATCTTAGATTTCAAGAGTTTTATTTAAATCGGTTTTGCTCGTAGTTTGGGTTTTAATTTTCATATCTTAAAAAGACGAAAGCAAACCCAGTTGAATAAATGTTTCACAAACTATCAATGACCATTGAATTCAATAAAACAACAAAAATTACGATAAGTAATGAGACTATCCTAGCCTTATTTCGATACACTCGTTCTCTTTTATTAGAACCATTTTCGTAAGAATGTTGAGGATGAGATTTGCCCCAAAATTTAAGAAAATGTATGGGCTAAAATAAGAACACACTCAGGCTCAATAAACGTTGAATAAATGTTTCATGAACTATCAATGACTATGGAATTAAATAAATAAAAAATATCATGATAAGAAATGAGACTATCCTAGCCTTATCTGGTTACGATACTTGCTCACAGAGTCCTTTCATTCATACACTAGGGACACTGGGAGGTGCCACTCGGTCATAACGCTCGACAAAGGTTCTTGACTGCTCCAATTTCTGATTATGTATACAGGTAACTTATTTCGATTATTTTAATTGTTGAGCGAAATCTTTGAAAAGAAGATGTTTTTTTCTGATAAGTTATCAGTGAAATAAAAGTAAAAGAAAAAAAAATCTAATCTTGTGACAAGAGAACCTAAATTGCCGGTTCCAAACATTTACTGGTTTTTCTCGTTACTTAGGAGATAATTGTTAAAATACGTTATGCATGTAACGTGAGAACACTGCAACTCTAGCTGGAATTGATGAATGCTTTCATTTCGTAAAATGAATTGAAATCACGCCAGTCCTCAAACGGCGAGTGTGAGATGGAACACATAGCACTTGTAGAAATACATATTGCACTGGGTCCATTTTCAAATGCCAACTTTTTGTACCTTTCTTTTCATCAATGCCAAAAATGACCAGGCAGTGAACTAACTTAGATTTCAAGAGTTTTATTTAAATTGGTTTTGCTCGTAGTTTGGGTGTTAATTTTCATATTTCAAAAAGACGAAAGGAAACCCAGCTGAACAAATGTTTCACAAACTACAATTACAATGGAATTAAATAAAAAATTACGATAAGAAATGAGACTATCCTAGCCTTATTTCGATACACTCTTTTCCTTTTATTAGAACCATTTTCATATGCATAAGAATGATGGGGCTGAGATTTGCTCCAAAGTTTAAGAAAATGTATGGGCTAAAATAAAAACACACTCAGGCTCAAGAAACGTTGAATAATTGTTTCACGAACTATCAATGACTGTGGAATTAAATAAATAAAAATATCACGATAAGAAATGAAACTATCCTACGATACTTAACTCGAAATGCTCACAGAATCCTCTCATTCATATACTAGGGACACTGGGAGGTGCCACTCGGTCATAACGCTTGACAAAGGTTCTTGACTATTCCAATTTCTGATACCCTTTATAATTACGCGAATGCACGAATAATTTAATAGTTTGCAGATTGAGATAATTGGTTTTAATTCGCTGAATTGTACTGAGTTTTTTCCTGTAAAACGGTCTCTAAAAATGCCGGAGTATTTTGGACAGTGGAAAAATGATTTTCATCTTCCAGATCCTCAAATAGGCAGCTTTACCAACCAAACCTTCGAGATTTGATCAAATGCACCTATTTGTGATACCTATTCTAAGTTTCATGATCATTTATCACCTTCTTTAATTCAACTTTATTGAAACTCTAAGTAAAACAAACTTAAGACCCCGCCAGCTAAGAGAGACAAATGTCTAGAGACGAGCATGATGAACGAGAAGACAAAGGAGAGTGGGACTCGAAAAAACGGTGTTTAATGTTTTACTATTCACTGTACATTAGCGAAGTCGAGCGAAAATAAAACAATAAATCTCTAAATTACTTTATAAATCGGAACGTAACGTAACACATTTTGTGTAATAAAAAGAAAGAAAGTTCACACGGCTGCTTCAAAATAAATTGAATGTTTTGGAGCACAGTACACTGTTTGTTTTGACTTGTCACGTATTGACAGACATGGTTCGAGTTATCGAGGGTAAAATTATATGGAGAATTACCTGAAGGGAAACGAAAATTGCTTCGACTTAGCGGAAGGTTCGAGTTATCGAGGGTTCGAGTCACCGAGGGTAAAATTACGGTAAATGTATGACGGAAATCCAGGGTAAATCGATTTTGGTTCGAATTAGCACGAGGGTGTAAACAGGCACCTAATTTCGATTTTGGTTTTTGCTGAATGATATCGTTGAAAAGAAGATATGATTTTTTTATTAGTTATCAGTGAAATAGAAAGAGAAAGAGAACCTAAATTGAACATTTACTGATTTTTCTTGTTACCTAGGAGATAATTGTCAAAATACGTTATGCATGCAACGTGGAAACACAGGAGTTGAAGCTGGAATTGATGAATGCTTTCATTCCGTAAAATGAATTGAAATCACGCCAGTCCTCAAGCGGTGAGTGTGATGTGGAACACACTGCACTTGTAGAAATACGTATTGCACTGGGTCCGTTTTCAAATGCCAACTTTTTTGTACCTTTTTTTTTCAATAATGCCAAAAATGACCAGGCAGTGAACTAACTTAGATTTCAAGAGTTTTATTTAAATTGGGTTTGCTCGTAGTTTGGGTGTTAATTTTCATATCTTATAAAGAGGAAAGCAAACCCAGCTGAATAAATGTTTCACGAACTATGAATGACAATGGAATTAAATAAAAAAATTACGATAAGAAATGAGGCTATCCTAGCCTTATTTCGATACACTCTTTTCCTTTTATTAGAACCATTTTCATATGCATAAGAATGTTGAGGCTGAGATTTGCTCCAAAGTTTAAGAAAATGTATGGGCTAAAATAAAAACACACTCAGGCTCAAGAAACGTTGAATAAATGTTTCACGAACTATCAATGACTATGGAATTAAATAAATAAAAATATCACGATAAGAAATGAGACTATCCTACGATACTTAACTCGAAATGCTCACAGAATCCTTTCATTCATATACTAGGGACACTGGGAGGTGCCACTCGGTCATAACGCTCGACAAAGGTTCTTGACTGCTCCAATTTCTGATATCCTTTATAATTACGCAAATGCACGAATAATTTAATAGTTTGCAGATTGAGATAATTGGTTTTAATTCGCTGAATTGTACTGAGTTTTTTCCTGTAAAACGGTCTCTAAAAATGAGTATTTTGGACAGTGGAAAAGTGATTTTCATCTTCCAGATCCACAAATAGGCAGGTTTACCAACCAAACCTTCGAGATTTGATCAAATGCACCCATTTGTGATACCTATTCTAAGTTTCATGATCATTTATCACCTTCTTTCATTCAACTTTATTGTAAACTCTTTGTTCTCGAAGGTGCAGAAGCATGGAAACGTAATCACTAATAACTTACCTAACAAGGCAATCCAGCTGATTTTTAAATCACCCCAGCGCGTGAGAGTTCAGGCACGAATATTTTGTGGATATAAACGAAGGCATATTTAGGCATAAATAAAATGCTAAAATGCTAAAATCTAGCCAATCATCGAAAGACCCCGCCAGCTAAGAGAGACAAGTGTCTAGAGACGAGCATGATAAACGACAAGACAAAGGAGAGTGTATGAAATGAAATCTCTGACTATTTCTTGAACGCTATTAACAGTGCTTACACCGAGGGACAGCTCTCAATAAGTCAAAGGCGTGGGATAATTAAACTAATAGCCTAAAAAAAGATTCAGAACCTTACTTACTTTTAACATACAAAGCTGCGTCCTTAATAACGGATAGGCAAGTAACTACTTCACGCCCGAAAGAGGAGTTAGGCAAGGATGCCCTCTATCCCCTTACATTTGTATCCTCTGCGCAGAGATACTTGCTGCCAAAATAAGAAGAAACAATGATATTAAAGGGATCACTGTGTGTGGAAATGAGATTAAAATAAGTCAATACGCAGATGATACCACCATGATTCTAGATGGCTCAAAAAAGTCCTTATTATCCGCTTTACTTGACCTAGAGCTTTTCGGTGCGACATCTGGCTTGCGCTTAAACGACAAGAAAACAGAAATGCTCATGATAGGGTCTTATGCTGGGCGTCAAGATCAAATCTGTCCTGAAAAGGACCTTAAATGGGTTACAGACAAAGTCAAGGCCCTGTGCGTCTGGATATCATCAGATACTGCTGTTAGTATGAAGGCAAACTACAGCGGAAAACTTCTTAAGGCTTAAAAAAATAGCTTAAACTGCTGGGAATACCGTCGCTTAACCCTATTGGGAAAAATCGTTGTATTAAAAAGTTTTTCATCTCCCAGCTTGTTCATATCCTGTCACAGCTGCAAACAAATTATGCCGCTCTAGATGAGCTCAACGAAGTATTCTACAGCTTCCGCTGGAGCGGAAAGGGGAACAAAATTAAGCGAGATGTTATGATCAGTGATTATAAAAACTGGTGGCTTAAGGATGATCGATATAAAATGTTTCAACAAAGCACTCAAATAAACCTGGGTTAAAAAATATTTAGACAACAAAAATTCTGGAAAATGGAAACATTTTTTCGATTACGAATTGCAAGGATTCGGTGGGGTTGACGTCTTTAAGGGCAACCTCAATGAAAACGATTTGGCAAAGTTCAATCATGTATCTGACACCTTCACAACAGAAACTCTAAAAATCTGGTCTGAAATCAGTTATGTCGATAGCAGAAACTCCGCTGACCATTTTCTTTCTTTGCCTCTTTGGCACAATTCACTTTTGAAAATCGGAAATAAACCGATGTACTACAAATCATGGTCTTCCAAAGGAATTCAAACCGTTAGTCATTTAATGAAAGACGCTGATAAGTTTTTGTCTTTCCTGTAATTTAAGGAACGCTTTGACATTAAAACAAATGTTCTTACTTATCATGACACAAAATGACACAAAAGGCCAATATGTAAATAACCAAAACCTTAGCACCTTTGTTGACAACTTCACAAAAGTTTCTAAGCCCAATAGAATGGCATATGAAAAGCTAGTCAGCGCTAAACAAAAAAGCCCTACAAAAAGCCAAGAGAAGTTGTGTGTTGACTGCAGCCTAGAACGCCCTGAAGAAATTAACTGGGAGATGGTTTACAGACTCCCTTTCTGTAGCACAAAAGTTACCAAATTAATTATTTTTCAGTTTAAACTACTTCATAGAAGATTAGCGAGAAATAACTTTCTTAAAAAATCGGCTTAAGGTTACCGTATACCTTCGCGGGTGTCTTTCGCGAAAAAAAATATTTGCGCACTATCTTAAACGCAACCACCACAAACTATATATCAGTACAAAGCTAATGAAATGCACTATTCGGTAAAAATTATTTTTCTTTGGTTTTTTCTAATCGTAAGGAGAGTGCGTCCCAAAAGCCCAAAACGACTGACGTCTACTTGAGCGAATTTATCGGGTATTGAATTAGACCGCACAATCAAAACTACTGCATTATATCAATCACAAGGCATCAACCTTGAAAACCGTGTGAGGCTTTGTCAATGTTCCTATTGGTTGCTTTGCAATTTTTCTGTCAATTTTGATGATCAAAAACTTACCGAAGCCTTTTAAGGCCATTGCGGGAGATCAATTACGAAAAACGGAAATCCCTCACACGGTTTTTCTGTTCGATGTCTTGGGCAACTTCGGGCCAAATTTCAAGGCAATCCGTCAAATTTACGTACCCTATAAATTCGTTTAAAGCGAGCGCACTCGCGTAAAAACGAAATGTGTAGGTTTTTTACGCTTCTAAAGGATTACAAACATTTCACGCCCTTGCTGCGCCATATGTCAACACTTTGGATACTCCCGATGCCGCCAGCCAATAGCATATCAGGACGTCCCACGAGACTACTGGTGTCGACTAGCATCTCGCGGGAAAGTAGTTGTACGCGTGACCACAGCTCGTTTGATTTGAATTTCTCAGATTTGTTTCCAAAATGTCGGGCAAGAGAAAAAGTTCAAAGAAAGGAAAAACTGCAGTGGCTTCGACGGTGGCGACGTCTGCATCTATCAATCCAAAAGAGCAGCTTCAGGCAGAAATGCGGTCGCTGGGGTATGTCGAAGTATATTATTTCTATCTGGAATGTACACAAAGACGGAGTCACGCAGTTCATCGAACAAGCAAATAACCACCATCCGACTATCAAGTTTACGGCTGAAATATCCGAAACAGAAATAACGTTCCTGCCTTTCATTGCACAATACCGTCCAACGATGCCTAACTTAAAACAAATACTCATGCAAAAGTGGCATTTAATCCAACAGCAACCACGACTTAACAGTTAACGAGATATTCAAGGATCCGCCAATTGTTTCGTACAAAAGGGGCAGATCCCTAAAAGATACACTCGTTCGAGCCAAACTCTAAACTGGGTATTACACGTGGATAGGAGTTGTGTGAGGCCTGTCACCCCCATTATCACTTTGTCACTATCGGCAAGAGTTTTTCGCCATTCACCATCGAAAACCTTCTTCTTTTTCTTAGGGCCGGTTTTCTTCTTTACTTTCAACCAGGGACTTTTTTTGTACATATAGGTGAAGTAAAGACCAACACAAGCGAAAACTTGGTGTGAATAAATCGCATATTGCAAGCGTAAACAATAGCAAGGGACGCCACATGAAATGAAATACCCGAATCTTTTGCTGCGAAAAACGTCCCAGGAAGTCATGACGCTGACACATTTTAATTGGCTTATAACTCTCTGGCGGGTATATGGAGTTTCACTTGAAAAAACATTTTTGTTGATAACTCGCGCGCGTTTCAAGATTTTGAAATAATTTTTTTTAGAAAATGAAGGGAGACTAGTAATGTTTAAATTGGCGGTAAAAATTTTTTTTGAAAAAAATCTACCCTTGAAGGTATACGGTAACCTTAAGAGAAAACGATATCTGTATCTTTTGTGGAACCGTGAAAGAGTCCCTTATTCATTTATTCTGGACCTGAAGCAAGACTTTTTGTTTCTGGCAGGACTTTATGAAATGGCTGGCTAGGCTGGCTAGCTCAATCCAACATTCTTGCCCCCGCTATAATCATTGGTCTAAGGTCGGATACCCTTTCACACACAAAACAATACTTCTACTTTCTAGTGGCCAGGTATTTCATATGGACCTGCAGAACAAAAGAAGTAACCCCCAAAATAGAAGGATTTCCAGGCTTTCTTTCTTCCTTTGTATGTTGAAATCTCTTACCCCATGAACACAGTTTTCATTAGAAACTTTTGCAAAGGGAAACCATGCATGCCTGAGAATATTTTAATGAGAATACATTTAAGTGCTAATGACCTTTCATCTTATATAGCTCATTGAATGCATTGTATGTAAATTAGATCTTGTGTGTGAATATTGATGTTACTTTTTTTTTCTTTCCTTTTTTTCTGTGACCCATCTGTTATTGTAACGCGATGTAAATAAAAAAAAAGTTTGCGAAAAATTGAAAGTTCCAAAATTTTAAACCGTGCGTTACGTTCTGTGCCTTAGATCATAGACTACTGAGTGAGATCTTACCTAACTTTTGATGGCGTCCTATCTCGAGTAAGAAAAACCTGCAGTACAGAATCAAGGTTTGGGACGTGTTTCAGTTACAGTTTCCAGGGGCGGATCCAGAAAAATCAGAAACAGGGCGCCGGAAAACACTCGAAAGATGGTTGGTCACAATAGTTTTTAGAATAATCCGAGGGAAAAGAGGGGGGGGGGGGGGAGGGGGGGCGGCGCGGCCCCCTCGCCCTCCCCCTAAATCCGCCCGTGGCTTCCTTTTAAGGAGGCTCACAATGGTTTCCAGCACTTTTCCAGTTCTTAAACTTTGATGGGTCAGTACTACAATTCGTTATCAGTTGCTGCTACAATAATGATATCAAACAAATGTGCAGTCATTGCTGAACAAGTTGTAGCCATTTTCATGACGTCATTGGTTACCATAGCAACAGTTTAGCCTGTTAAAAACACCCTTAATTTTGCCTTTAAGTGCTTATAACTCAAAAACGAGGACGCTGACCCCCATTTTTTATTATTGAATAATGATGAGCATATAAAGATGCAACTTTTTACAAAGTTAAAAAAAATTCTATCTAGCGGTTTCAGAGCCACCTTAAATTTAAAACGAATTTGATTAAACAACCTATTCTCAAACATATCCTGCCCGTCGTTCTCTGGCAAACATGTATTATGGGGTATTCGAAGTCCCTCTATCTCACGAAATCCATAGAGCAGTTATACATGGCTAAAATGAGAATTTTCTCCCAAAACGCCCACATTCATCTGAGAGAGGAGAAATATATTTAGGAAGCCCAGAGAGTGGTTGTTGCTGATCTGATACAAGAGTGCTATTAGATTTAGTAAACAGAAATATTTACATTCTTTGAAAACAAAAGGGCCGGTGTTAAGACAGCGTTTGACCTTGTATCGCATATTGGATGTCACGCTACAAGATAACGCAACTTTTGTCGAACAATCAACACAGAAGTCCTCAGCTAGTTTTATTTACGATAATTTTTTGACCCCTTTTGAAACGTCATCGCTTCTGCATGTATTACATTGCGTTTATTTATCATTTCCTATTGCCGCGAACCAGTCAGAGTCGTTTTTTGATTGACAGTTTTGCGAAGTGTAGTCGAGCACGCGGTGTGAATTGTCGGTAACCTCGCTATGTTGTCAGTGTTGTAAGGAATTTCTCGAGAATAACCGTAGTTGGAATCATTCGCTTTGCCGTGGTTTATCTGTGATAACAATCATAGCAAATCTTCTCAAAAGCAACACCTATAAAACAACGTCTGCAATCTTCTGTGTTACAGAAGCCTCGATCTTATGTGACAAACTGTGGAGATTGACACATTTTTCGCATTCTTATCGTTCTTGGAGAACAGATTTTTCTCCTCCGGTGTTACGACAAACTGTCGTGATTGACACATTTTTCGCACTCCGATCGTTCTTAGTGGAAAAAGAAAATTTTCAACTTCCGCTTTGTGCTTGCCTCTTATTAACGTGGCGCGCACGCGTAAAACGCAATCCGCTGGTCACTGTCAAGATTAGGGCTACGGGCCTCTCTTGGGCCTGCAACAATTATCATCAAACAAATTGTAGCGACGCCCATATATGGTCAGGTTCACTTTTGCTAATAGGCCATTTTCGAGTTACCTTTTGCCTCTGTGTCAAAACGAGTCTACTTGCGAAACCATTCATATGAAAATGTGTATCACCGGCACGTCCATTTTCATGCAAATCAAACTCATTTTCATTTGAATTGTTTCGCTCGAGGACTCGTTTTGAAAATGAGGCAAAGGGCAACTATTATCAGGCAATATTCCACGCGACTACGCAGGATAACTGGTAATTAATCCTGCAGCCAGATTTCGAAAGAACTCGAGGCACCTTGACTGTTTCATTTCAATTTTAATATTAGAGCTACATCTTAAAACCAACTCTTTTTGGTAGAAACCTCATTTAAAAGTAAATGTCACTTTGGATTCTTGAATATCAAGTGCTAGTATATACCTAATAGCAGTACCAGTAACAAAAAGGTTGCAAAAGTATAAACAAATGAGAAAGTATTTTCAAAAATAACAAAGAATATTTACACCGTGTAGGTATCAAAATAAAATTCTTATAACTAAACGTCTTGTTGAAAGAGGCAAAGATTCGTACAACGTAACGTCTCTGCGAGACAGGTTAGAGAAAACAATTGTCTGTTTTATTGTTAAGGCCTCCATTTTTAACTTGTAAAAAATGCGAGGATTCAGGGAGAGTACTTAATTAAAAACCTAGAAGTCGAATTACATATGAACGTTACTTTTGACTATCATAACATTGCTATCGTTATTTCATTTCCTATAATAATAAATGCAATATATTATTGCTTGTCAATTATAAAATATTTCTCTTAGAATATTTTCCACTGATATCTTGTAAAAATTGCTCGAGACGTCACGACTGCACATCAGTCTCCAAAGCATTATTACATATTAAATTTGTCACCAGGACAGATTTTCCATTGACTAAGTGTTTGTGAACTTGGCAATTGCTCAGTGAAATCCGTGCAATCCGCCCTAACCAATTAGAGCGAAGACGTTGTTCTCACAGCCAATCAGGTGCTACCTGAACCAATTAGTAAATGGGCCCACGTGACTTTTTCCCGCCCTTTTCACCGACTCCTGCGCTTTTTAGCGATTGCCGAGTTCTGATTGGTTGGCTATTTACATGCGTACCAATTCGCTCTTACTTCTTGGAATTTTACTAGCTTTACAACAGTCATTAGAAAATCACTATTTTTGAAGTAAATATTATAAAACAAATTTACAATTGTACAGCTCGCTATAAATTGGAAAGGAGATTTCTCTACCTAGGCGCGTATGTAAAAACGTAAGTATTAGCCCATAGAAAGCAGCCCTTGTTTGCTGTTGTCATTTATTTATTATCCGCCAACTGTTTCAAGCTACCCGAAGGAAACAAAAACGAGCCGCTTTTACAGCCGTTATTCGGTCATGCGATTCCCCAATGTAAGTCACGCCCAAATAATGACACTTCGACCTATAATGACACAAACAATCTGATATTTGAATTTGAAAACGTTTTGACACTAAGTTCTTGTCCTTGGCAGAATGTTTCTTTACCAAGACGACGAATCTCCTCTTTACCTTCCCATAACCTGCCTATCTGGAATTATCAAGGCGTACCATAGAAAATTTAGGCATTGTTCGCTTCTGCCGATAAAGGGTCATTTGGTAAAGCCTCTTTCAGCCCCACGAAACTGCAAAAGATTCCATGAGGACATTCTGCGCCTTTTCTACAGTGCTCAAGGACCTCAGGGCATTGCAGTTTTCTGAACGCTTCTTTCCAGACTCGAGGTGTTGCGTGACGTTGGATAACGTGCGTGACATCATAGGTAGGTCTTGTAGTTTTCGGGATGGGGTATTACGCTTCGTATTGCGTTTAACCACTGTTTTTTGTCCTGCTCGGTTGGGGCTTGTAGCGTGTGAGATTGGGCTGTCTCTGGGTCGGTACTTGAGACTCTAAAAACGTGTTTAGCTGTTGGAACAAAAGGACCGTTACCTAATTTAATATAAGAGTTAGACGCTTGCTACTTCAAGCTTATGGAAAGCACGTTGGGCTAATGGTTATTACGTTGGATTCCGGATCAAAAGGTGCGGGTTCGAGCCCTAGCCGAGGTCACTGTATTGTGTTCTTGGGCAAGACACTTTACTCTCACAGAGCCTCTCTCCACCCAGGAGAAAAATGAGTACCGGCGAATTGTTGCGCGCACGCCGACAAATTGCTGCAATGGACTAGCATCCCATCCACGAAGATTAGAAATAAACCTAGTTCCCACATTCTACCGTGTGCCAATAGACTCGTAAAGACATTAACTGAAGACTGACTGTATCACGCTTTTTTCATTGTTAGTTAAGAATAATAATAAAAATAAATAAATAAATCACTTTATTTAAGTGTCAGAGTATTAAGCACTGTTGTATTAATTGAGGACACTGTAAATAAGGAAACAAATATTACAAATAGAACAGAAATTTGTTAAAAATCCCAACTGGTAGGAGGCTGATCAGCGAGCTATTTACAAAGCGTGGAGGAGTTGAATTCGGGACCACCGAAGACAAATCCATCTAGTGACAAGGAGGAGGATTTGAACCCGGGATTACAAGTCCAGCGCCCTAACCACTAGGCCACGCTGCCTCCTAAAGAGAATTTGGTGGTTCATCAAGGCAATATCCCAACGAGAAAGTTGAAACTGATCGCTTGATAATTGGCTTTGTTGTTACAATAAAAAGAGCACTTTACTCACCGGTACCTAATCTCGAAATCGCGGTCTTGAAGGAGCCACCCATTCTGGCGTCACCATCCGAAAGATCTTCAACCAACAAATTCTCGATTGGGATCGGCTGTGGATCACACAAGATCATGTTAACATTACAAAGCTGGGGAAAAAGGCGGGAAAAACTTTGTTCCCTTGAAATGCGTGCACAGAATTCTCTCGTTATCGCGCGCCATCGCGAATTCCGCGTGAGTGGGAGGAAAAGTTCAATACGTTAAGTGGATTGCATGTTCATTATCAACTAACGAATTAAAACTTAGCATCACAATGCAGGAGACACTTTATCAGCATTACAGTGCCCTTCATAACTGTTAATGGGTCGTCACGCAACGCATTACCGGGGAAAAAGCACTGCGTGACGATTCTGTTACTACGGTGGAATTTTGGCGGATAACATTGTCCGTTTAGCTGTCAACAGCTAACACACTAACCTGTGTGAAGACTTGATAGCTGGCCCTGTCTTGTCTTGTGGCCGGGCGAGTAAGGAGAAATACTGTCTCGGACAAAAACACGTGGAGTTTCTATTTTGAAGAGAGGGGATTACCATAATTAGTATGACACAGCTAAATTAAAACGCCAATGACAGCAAAGGCTTGGGATTTGTTTGTGTCTTCAGTCCTTACCGTTCCATGTTTGTTTCTCAGTGTCCCGTTACATAAAAGCTTTCTTGACTTGAATACATGAGGGCACATCTAAAATGAAAAACAACACAAGGATGTGTCAGGCTCGAATCACATGAACTACTACGAATACCGTAAAATTCCGGTTATAAGACCCCCGCTTATAAGCCCCCCCCCGGTTATAGGCCCATCTAACTGGAAACAAAAAAATACATCCGGTTATAAGCCCCCCCGGATATAAGCCCCCCTCTGCTGGATGGGTGTACATACAATCAAATATTATGTGAATGTTTTCTAAATATTGAACCCTGGCGTATTTGTTATCGTTCTGTATAGTGAAAAAAAAAAATAAATAAAAAAAAATAAAAGTTGTTTATAGTGGTCATGCACTTAGCTTCGAGATAGCTAGTTTAGGCATGCCACTGAAACATAGGAAACAAATAACTTTACATGAACATAACATGGTTAACAATCCCAACTGGCTGGAGGCAGACCAGTTGGTTATATACAAAGCGTGACCGAGGATTTGAACTCGGGACGACCGTGAAACAAATCCAGCTAGTGGCAGGGTGGAGGGCTTGAACCCGGGACCTCCGGATTACAAGTCCAGCGCCCTAAACCACTCGGCCACGCTGCCTGCCTCGGCCACAGTGGCACCTGTGAAACAGTCACATAATATGTGATTCTGTGATCACCGCTGCTGACTGACAGTACTGAACAGGGTTAAATGTTACTTTATTTTGACGTTCTAATTTAAAAACGTATTTCGATCAACACTCGTTTCGAAACCATTTTTTTATTCCGCTTATAAGCCCCTCCGCTTATAAGCCCACCCAAAACCCCTTACGAAGTTGTATAAGCCCGGATTTTACGCTTGGCACCGGCTGCAAGTTTTCCCGCGCTTGCCGCCAGTCTGAGTTACAAGAGTCAAAACAAACTACCATTTCATACCTGTTTGTCATCCAAGAAAACTATTCTACTGAGCACATCTTGACACTGCAAGAGAATGAAACAACAATTACAAAATGGAAGTAAAAATAAAATTCACAAATAAGAATCGAACTATACAAAATTGAATGCAAAAAAATACCTTTGCCTCTCCTGTTTTTCTGTCTACTTCTTCGATAATGTCCTGTAAGCGACAAATCTATAAGAAATCCAAAAACACTTATTTAGATTTCTGCTAAGCAACAGTGACGTGCCATTATCTCGGCAAACTTTGTAATTGGACAATAACAATCGTAAACGTTTGAGTGCTTTCTCTAAGATCTAGAGGAACCACGGCACTTGTTCTCACAGTCCAGGGCCCAATTGTTCAAAAGATGTATAACTCTATCCACCGGATAAATCGCTATCCAGTGGATAAGTGTCGACAAAACAAACCACGCTATCCACTGGATAGTGATTTATTTATCCAGTGGATTGCGCTATCCACCCTTTAAACAACTTGGGGCCAGAAGTTTATTCCGATTCATTCAACAAAGGTCCATATATCCCGCAGAACCGTCTTGGCTCAAGTTATCGTGTGACCTTTTCCCGATCTTTTTCTCTATTTCTACTTACGGATTTCATTAATTACTCACCGCTTCTTCGAGTTTACGCCAGTCTGAATGATCTTTTGGCGTCTGCAATACAACATGTGAAAAGAAAAATCAATAAGATAGAGAGGCAAAAATATTTGATAAAACTAAAGAAATCAAATGCGATCCCCTTCCCACCCCACCCATGCTTTTCGCGCTACCACCTCTATGCTCGCGAGATTGACGTCTCTCATTCGTGCCAAAAAAATTATTCCATTCTGCAGGACAACTCGGATTAATATTAATCGCATTAATATTAATCTTAATGATTATTATAATCCAGTAATGGATTATTATAATCCAGTAATAGATTATTATAATCCAGTAATAGATTATTATAATCTATTACTGAGGTTTGAGCCGTGCCTTAATCTATTAGGATTAATATTAATCTTATGTAAGATTAATATTAATCTGATTAATATTAATATTAATATTAATCCTACTTAAATATTAATATTAATCCTGATATATATTAATCCTACATAGGATTGCTATAAAAGTCGTACGTAGTATTTATATTATTCATATCTAGGGTTAATCTTTGTCCAAAGCTTCCGAAGATTGGCATTATTTAAAGATCAAAGAGGTGCTTGCTCCTATTCATTTACTTTTAGGGTCAACATCGTGGTATCTACCAGCTCTAGCATATGCAAGTGATCGTCATGTGACTGATGTGGTCAGTGTTATGTCCTGTCAGTCCTGTGTTATGTCTGCAGTGTGTCTGTCATTGGAGCTGTATATCAGTATCTCCGAACATTCACGGGAATTGTATCTCGATTATAATAGAGATTAATATTAATCAGGGTTATATTATTAATAATAATCTAATCCTTTCAATTTTTTGCCGTGCCTTAATCTATTACCGGATTATAATAATCTATTACTGGATTATAATAATCTATTACTGGATTATAATAATCTATTACCGGATTATAATAATCCTATTATAATCTATTATTATTATAATCCACGGATTAATATTAATCCGAGTTGTCCTGATTCTGACGACGTAGTACAACAGAGATCCGTGTAGTGTCAATCATTAGCTGTTGCTAAGTTACGGATTGCTGCACGCGAGTAACAACCAACCAGAGACACTAAACAGACCACCGGAATTTTTCAACTCGTTCGTGAACGTGGTAGGAAAAGGGGAAAGTTCTGCAACGGAAGAAACGACATCCCAGGGGTGTCAATACGTCGGCGGCTAGCAATAATATCAATTAGACAAAGTCCAGGACCGGAGCGGGGGAGGTACCTCCCTTTGCCGATCAACTCCCTAGGGGAAACGGCCGGAAATTCCGCCCACTCGATCCATCACAGTACTCACGTATTTCTGAATGCTTCGCAGCATTAGCGGATACTTGACAAGGCGACTTCTGGGCGAATCTGCAACCAAAGATAAACAACTTGTTAGTAATGAGCTCTTATCACTCAGATTAACTTTTTAATATTATAATTGGTTTCTATTTGATCGTATTAAGATTTCGGGAGGGGAACAGCGCATGAGAGAGATACGAGTGCTCGAAACGTGCAAAAAGAAAATTAATACGAAGAACAGCAGTGGATTTTCTGTCTTTTCTCTCGCGAATTCCCTTAATTTTTCATTCAAAATGGCTGTGAAACTATTCCAGGTTTTCATAATTAAATCCCTGATCGAATTTTACAGATTAATTCTTTCAGCGCTCGCTTTGACATTTTTACAAAGTTCTCTTTTATTACAGTTTTTGTAAATTATGGAAAATTGTGGAATTCCTTGTTCTACAAAGTCTTTAAGTCCAAAGTAGTACATTTCAAACATTTGTTTGAAATTAAATTTCATAATTTTAGACAAGCAAGTAGCATTTGCCAGAGTATTCTATCGCTGCTCCATTTTTTTCTGGCATTTTCTTTTTCCGTGAGTGTTTGATACTAAAACTTCCTTCGCTAAACCACAAGATAAGCATAAAAAAATCGCAACTGGCGCCAAAAACAGAGGAACGCTTCGTGTGCGTTCAAGCGGAAACGCATTGTAGCGTCACTTTTAGTCCAAGAAATCAATTTTATCTGCTTAGAAATGTGGTGTAAAGTGAAAATTGAGGTTTGAATGTTTGTTAGGTCTTAAGACTACGATAAAATTCATTTTTTTTACGCTCTCTAGCAAGAAAAATTCGTAAGAAAAAAACACCACTTATATGGAACAAGAACAATGGTGATATTAACAAAAACATCGGCGTGAGAAATAAGACGATTATCACCGGAAATAACTTCTTTCTAATTGAAAAAGAAGCTTAAGAGAGATGTGCATACAGCACGGCCTACCAAGAAAACTCCAGAGGTCCAACTTCCGACTGAACGGCGAGTCACGACATCTCTGAAAAGAAAATGGAGTGGTTTGTGATTACAGAAAAGAAAACTAGATTGTTCACAGCCACCCAGGAGATCGTTGAATGCGTGCAGAGGCTGCGAACGTGTCTTACGTAAACACACATACACGGTAGAAAAGGCCATTTCCGATTGATTAAAATTCCAACATGAATCATTGTTCATTGCTTTGATGTGATTAATTTGCCTTTCATGATAAAGTTAAGCAGGCGCACATTGCATTTAAGAATTCCATATCAGATCAACGTAATGGTGTCTTGATCGGGCCAGAAATGAACCGCCAAATTAAAGTTCCACTATTTTTCCCATAGATATAAACGTCGCGAAAGACCGGGTTTCTAGAAGTATTTAGTAAAGATACATATTCATGTCACAAGTTGCGCACTCACTAGGGACCTCCCTCCCCCCTCCCCCCTCCCCCACACACTCATTTTCATGGGGGGGGGGGGGGGGAATGTTCAGTAAAAGTTTCTTTCCAAGAAAATAATGTAACAAAAGCAAGAAAACTAAGGAAACAGAAAGGACAATCTCTGAGTGAGGGAGGATACATGTAGGTGAAATTAACGTGTTACCTGCAAAAAATCTGCTACACTTCCACCTTGGCGGAGTTTTTCATCGAGAATCGTCTTAGCTTCAACTTGATTCGCACAATATCTGGCGTAACATCTTAAGCCTGGAAACTACAGTCAAAGGAACAAAATCTGCACTTATTCGCTGGAAAGCATCAAGTTAAACTTATAAAAAAGAATTCAGCTCGTCAGTCGGGTCGGTCAGGGAGCCAGTGAGTGAGCTCGTCAGTCAATCAGTCAGTCGGACAGACAGGCAGTCAGCCAGTTAGTCAGTGAGTGAGTCAATGAGACAGACTGTCAGTCGGTCGGTCGGCCTATCGGTTATTTTAAGATTTCCCAAACAACAGACATTTACAACTAAACAGATAAGATACATAAGAAAAAAAAAAAATTAATAATAATAATGAAAAACTAATGGGAGGATAACAGCAGGGGGAAACTGAATTCCCATATAAAAGTGCAGATTATGTTTCGTATGGTCGGCCTGTCGGTCGGCTGTGCGGTCGGTCAGTCTGTTGACCGACCAGCCAGCCAGATAATCAGGCAGGCAGGCAGCAGGTAAAGCAAGATTTTGGCAGAATTTCAGCCGGTCAGTCAGTCAGCCAGTTAGACAGTAAGGCAGGCAGCTAGTCAGCTAGCCAGTCAGGCAGAGACAGACAGTCAGATAGAGAGTAAGTCAGTCAGATGGTAACACAACATTTTAGCAGAATTTCGAAGAAATCCGTCAAATGCATTTTGATCACTGCCCGTTCGTTTCTGGTGATCTAGGCACATGTTTTGGGTTCTCACATTCATGCCAGTAAAATAATAGATAAAACAAAATTAATATAAAAATTAAAAAAATATATATAGATATTAACATACCCAGTTTAACATGATATCTCCTATACTGTCTGTTGTACCATCACTTGATCTAGCATTTTTGAGCTTTGTATGAAGATCTGAAATAAGAGAGGTAGTTTAGTGATTTTGACTACTAAATCAATATTAGTATCATTAACAGCAGTGGGAGGCATGATGACCTGGACTCCAGATTGAGCCAATCATGTTTGAGCCCTGGTCAGCGTCTTGTTCTTGGGTAAAACATTTTACTCTTGCAGTGCCTTTTTCTGCCCAGGTTTTTAAAAAGGTACCAGTGGACTAAATGATTTCGGGAGGGGAGGTGGTAGCGACCCTGTGATAGAACTAGGTTGTTCCATACTACTGAAACTGATGAGATAAAAAAACAGTCTGATAGGACACTAGGCTTCATCTTTGAAACGAGCTTTGGAGTCGGTAGCAGCTCTCACAAGGTCTCACATGAATTGCTTGCTACCCTTCAAGAGAAAAATAAATAAAAAAAAACAACAACAGGAAAACATACCTAGCCCCCCCAATAGAAGCAACTTCTACACTTGAGGCCCTCCCTAGAGGACTAGTAGAAATACTAGCTTACAAGAGCTGCTACAGTACTGGATTTTTCAAAGATCTTAAAAGGTTCTTGCAGGATCCTGATGTTCTCAAAGTTCCTGTAAAAATCCTCAAGGACCTTGCAAAGGCCCTGCAAAGAATTCATTTTAAGATTCTGGTAAAAATCTTTATCAAACTCTTGATGATCTTAAATGACCCTTGTAAGATCTTCATCAAATCAAAGATCTTTAATTTAAGATCTTCCTGTGATCCTGAAGATCTACAAAAGGTCTTTGAAGATCCAACAATATTTCACCACAGAAAACCAGAAACAAAAATTTGTAGTGTCAAAGAATACTTCATATCAGCTTTAGGTAAGAAAGGTAAAGTCTGCATACGAGCCTAATGACCCATCAGGGCGGAGCTTATCCCAGTTTCCGTAGCATGAAATGACTAGGAGTATTTCTACTCCTCCTGGATGGGATGCTAGTCCATCGCAGGATTACCTCCAGTAGTAAATTCGCTGGTATCCAATTAATACACCTGGGTGGAGAGAGGCACTATGTGAATAAAATGTCTTGCCATAGAACACAATGCAGTGTCACGGCTTTAATAGGGTTCATACCTTGATGAAGAGCAAGCAAGACTTCTAAACAACCAAAGATCTTCATAAATTCATATTCATTCATAAGCTTGAGTTTGTACATAGGTGCATAATAAACCTATAAACAAATAAAACTTACAGTTAAGTAGAGGGAAAGAAAAATAGGAAAAAAATAAGCAGTATGCAGAGTGTCGACAAGTATGTAACAATGTCAACACTTATACAGTTGAACTTTCATTAAAAAAACACTTACATGCGAGAACTAAGGACTTCCACAAAGAAGTGGTTCATGAGAGGTGATAACTTACAAGAGATAGTTGCTTATAAATTAAAGGAGGTCATTTATGAGAGGTGGTTTTTCACAAGAGGTGGTTGGTTCTCGGAGAGTTGATCACTCAAGAGAGGTTGTCACTGATTAGCCCTGGTTAATTATGACAGGTTGCCACTTATAAGGGGTTTTCCCTGATGAGTGGAGCGGAATTTTTATTATTGAATAATGATCAGCATGTTGAGGTAACTTTTTGCAAACTTAAGTTAAAAATTAATTATGACAGGTTGCCACTTATAAGGGGTTTTCCCTGATGAGTGGAGTGGATTTTTTACTATTGAATAACGATCAGCATGTTAAGAAAACTTTTTGCAAAGTTAAAAAAATTTTCGCCTAGCGGTTTCAGAGCCACCTTAAATGTTCGGAAATTTAAGATGGCCCTGTGAGCTTACTTAACTCTTCTTTCAGAATGTTTCATCTGAAGGGAAAAAGCAACGAGGAGGATAGATCGACTTACTTCACAGGCTTTTAATACATAACGTAAGATGGGCATGTAAAACTTTGCTCTCCCTCCCTTTAATATGGAGCAAATGATATGTGAAAATAGCTTGAGCATCGTCTCCTTGGAGTTTTCTCTCTGCTAAGTCAACACCATTTTGCAATTTTACCACTTCACTTGCAAAAAGGTGTCATGATTTTGCTGTCTGTTCAAGTTTCTGTTCTTGTTTTTTCCTCATCTCAAGTACAACAACTATGTGTACAAATCTTACCTCCTTTATCAACTTAAGATCAGCGACAACATTTTCTTCTCCTGAGCAAACTTCATAAATGGCCTGTTTTCAAAAAAGTCAATAACATTATTTAAGTAACTAACTTTTTGTGTATCTTATCACAGAAATAAAAAACGCATCCAGGTGCATTGTTGAGTTATATAAGCACGCAGGAATTGTTAAGAACACAAAAGAAGTGCATAGAGGAGCATGAGGGGCAGCAGAGTGCTTCTTGCACTTTTTGAGTGTTCTTAAAATTATAATGCACAGGATTAAGCTTTTTATTTCTTTTATAAAATGCTAAGGAAAATGCACGCACTCAAACTTCTGATGTAAGCGGTAGGTATCATAACTCGATCAAGCATGCGCGTGACATGCTTATGAAGCTATAATGAGCTTGAACTGACCAATCACAGCATGCACAATTTGTCAAATGTTGTATAAAATCTAAAAATCTTTTAGAATTTTTGTTTTACATTAGTGCAGCAAACTACTGAGGCCCATTATCTGATCTGGGGGGGGGGGGGGGGGGGGGGAAGCACATCCTGAAATGGACTAGCCTCTCATCCAGGGAGACCAGTTAACAAGTTTTGTGGCTGATTGGCTTGTATGTGGAATTTCTCGGTTTCAATCTCAAAAAATTAAAATTCTAGTAAATGGCCCAGGTCACCATTAGAGCCTCTCTTAGCTCAGTGGTCAGAGTGCCAAACCGGAGGGAGGGAGGTGATGGGTTTGATTCTCATCATTCTTTGACAAATGAACATTTCATCTTAATCATTAAAATCCTACTTACTGGAAAGGTAAAGTCTACAGTTGAGTCTTATCACCCATCAAGCCAACACTCATCTCCCAGCCAGGGTTCAAACTCAGAACACTTGACCCAAAGTTTGGTGCACTAAGCATCACCCACTAGGCCTAACTTTACTGTTCCTACCACCTTACTGTTACTTATTTTCATGGGAACCTAATTTCACAAAAATGAAACGGGCATGTTTTGCAGGACTTAATTTTTGCGCTTTGGCCAAAAAGTATGTTTAAAACATAAAAAATACAATAAAAATGTTAAAAATAATTTTTTGCGGGTATTTAATTTTTTGTGTGATTTTCAACGAAAATTAAGTACTGCGAAAATAAGTAACAATAAGGTAGTTGCCATTTATTTCTTTAAATGTTATGTTAGAGAATACACCAGGAAAAATTGATGATTTTTTTCAATAATTTTATTGTTATCACCAGTCTGTTTGAAAAATATTGAAGTTGAAAAGAGAAAACAAAATCATATCACTCTAAAAGAGAATTTCTTTTGCTCACCTCCTGTCGCTTGATTTGAGTCTGCGAAAGAGTCTCACTGATTCCATTGTTTGAAACAGTGTCACTCCATGACTAGTTAAACAAACAGACAAAATAAACCTCAATTAGGGATTTTGCTATTGTGTACCAACTGGAGAAAAAAACTTAACAAACGCACTAAAAAACACAATGACTTCAGATGAAGGGCACATAGAATGACCAGTCTGCCCTTATTCACCTTCATACCAGGACAAAGCCCAATAATTACAAAAATATAACAATAATTTTCAGAAAATATCCTGTAAGAAAGCAGGCACTAAAAGCCCTACTACTTTAACTTGATAGAAACACAGAAGTAGCACAAGCAAAGAGAATTTACATTTTGATGATCAAAATAAACAAAGGATTTAATTCTTTCTCCTCAGGGTGTTTTCTAAAAGAAATAGAAAAGCATGTTTTCTGTGTTTCTATTGAGTTATAGAAACACTCGTGAAAGTTTGGGAGAACTTGAAAAAGCTGTGGAAACACTCGCCTATCAGCTCATGTTCCCACAGCATTTCTTGTTCTACCAAACTTTCACTTGTGTTTTTATAACTTGATAGAAACACGGAACATGTTTTCTATTTCTTCAATAATTTTGTTTGCAGGGGTAATTAATAGATTATAATCTTGCTAAAGCATTTCATTTGCAAATTTAAAAACACTATTTCAGCAACATTTATGTTGTGAGTGCATATATTGGCAGATCTGTTACAATCTTTTTTTACATAATAGAAAGTGTGAATATTTGACAAGACTGTTTTCTTAAGCCTTCTAGTTTTAAGGCATTTTATGGTGGTATAGTAATATTTGGTCCCTAAATGTTTGTAGCCTTTAAAAGTAACATTTAAAAAAGGTTTTCAACCATTTCCTTTTAAACTTGCCATGAGGACTACAAGAACATTTTACATGCTCTTTTAAATTGTACTATTTAGCCAACATATAAACAAATATGACCATTTATTTTTTTTTTCAAATGAGCATCAAAACAAGTGACAACCAAGAAGCCTGTACCACAACTTTCAATCCAAACACAATCATAAATAACGCGTGTGTTGTGTGTTCATTTATTTGCCACAAAGTAATCACTGTGAATAGTTACAATAGAATAAACTGCTACTTTCTTTCCTGCTATCTCATTATTGCATTAACCAGTTAATGCTAATTATTCTAATCACTGGATAATGCAATTATGGAACAGGGAGAAAGAATGTAACAGTTTATTTTAGTTAAACCTGGAACTTTCTACCACATTTGTGGAGTTACAATCAGTCTTGGCTGATCAACAGTTGACAATAATAATTATTTTAATCACTGGATAATGCAATTATGGAACAGAGATCAAGAATGCAACCGTTTATTTTCAATAAATCTGGAAGTTTCTATGGCATTCATGGAGTTGCAGTCAGTCTAATGTTTTAATGTTTGGCCTTTTAAATTCAATAACATTGCATGCATAAGAGAATTTCACATCATTACTTTTAAATCAAAGGATCATAAACCTTGTAACAAAGTAATTATAATTGTTTTCACATGTGGTCTCAAAAGCAGTGTAACTCTGTGATAAACAGAAATGAAATATATACATACATCTTCTTTGGAAGGAAGCCTCCTAACAATTTTACAATCAAGGTTACAATAAATATACATGCAAGATCGCATGACAATTTCCTAATAAAAGTATCAAGATTTTTCTAATCTCAAAGGAATTCTATTTAAAGGTTACCTTTCAAATTGACCCCTGTATTAGTTGTGACTTGTAACATTGAGAAATGAAATTGCCTGCCTGATGATTTTTTTTCTTTTGTGCTATTAACAAACAATTTAACAAATGCTAGGGAACGAAAGGAGGTGACATATAAGATAAAGGTTACTAACATGCAAGCTGTGTAATTGAGATTCATTGTATATGTGATCTGTTGCAACATGCGTGTAAAATGATTGACGGAATCCATACCTTGCTGGGCCGATGTTTTGTTGGGGTTGGAAGGAGTCGATACCTCTTGGCAAAATCAGAATCTTTGACCGTAAGGCTTGATCTCAAACTGACTGAGCGCTGGCAAAACAGATGACAAATTGTTATAATGTATTAAAATCAATACAGCATGTTAAAACATTTAGCAGCAGGACCGGCTGATAACCTTGGTAATTAACTAATGAGAGACGAAGACCTTACTACAGAACACAAATCTATTGCCAGACATTGGCCTTTCACCATTGTGAAGCTATTTTTGCTGGGCTAGAAGTATTCTTTTGTTAAAACAGGACACAATTAAGGGCTCTTAAAAATGTTTTTTCTTTACTAAGTAGAATCTAAGTAATTTACAGGATCTAAAAGTTTGGGTTGATTGGCAGCTGTTGAGCCAAAAAGATTTATTTTTTTATAAGTAGTTTGGTTTAGATTAGAAGCTGTGATGTGAGTGTACATTTTCACATTTTCACTGACAGGGGAAATATATAATAAAGACGCTATAAAATATTTAAGATCATGAATAAAACACACAAATGGTTAAGCAAACCTGAACTAGGATTCCTTTCTTAGTTGTACTTGGTGATGAATCAGCCAAGGTCGTCATGTTGGATACTGCACAAATCTTCTTGGTTGTGGGCTCCTGTGGCAGAAACAATGAACTTGGTCAGCATTCATTTGTTTATATTGTTCTCAAATATACAAACAACACACTAACACTTTGATGAAAATTAAAATTATACTTGTAACATAACCACCTGATGTATAACTGCCCGTGTTGGGGAAGGAGCCGGATCAAAAAACTGTGCAGCGGTAGAGATGCTATGGCGCCGAAGCAGTGGCTTAATCATGTTTCTAGTTAATACGAAGATCCAAGCTTTTTTGTGGACTCAGGCAAAGCAAAAATTCAGAACAGATTACGTCTGTGATCTTATCAAACAGCAAGCTATCCACACTCAGTTACACTTGTGTTTCCCCAAAAAGTGTGAAGTATCACATCCAAGGCATTGAAAAATTCACTTTCAACAGAGCAATCCTTCCCTACGTGTAATAAATAGTTCTTTGGATTACAGCCAAATCATCTATGATGCTTATTCCATTCAGTGGCTGATCTCATTTGTGTGAATGAAACTTGATCAGTGGAATTCAGACAAGGGTCTCATTTTGAGGTTAAATATAGATCAGGCAGACAGGAATGCAACATGATATAGTGGGCAAGAGAAGACAAATTGATGATACACCTTGAAATGGAAGGACATTTTATGAGCTAATTCCTTCCTTTAATCACTTTCCTGGCAGGAAAAACCAAAGATATTTCTCCCACGTGCCACGGTAAAACCCAAACACTGTTTCTACAAGTACTGCATAACCATTTTCAATGAATACATTATTTGTAAATTTGCCATGTGTGTAAAACAAAATCAATTTCCTGTAGATTTGGGGCACACAGTGATCGGATCAAATTCAAACATGAACATTGTCATGAAGCATAAGGAGGTGTGGAGGTACGGGCCAAAGTTGCATGGTCTAAAGTTAACATTTGATAACCATGTTACACTGAGTAGGCCTTTAAAAATTATCTTTCACTTTAGCCTGGCGTTTTCAGTTATGGGTAAAATCATTGCACAATCATGTGAAGTGGGTTCACTTGTCAAAATGAATTATTAATCCATATAAAGCAACTGAAATATTCAAAGGGTCGATCTTCCACTTATAATATGTTAGGGGTAATTATCACAGATTAAAAAAAAGGCAATTAGTGCATTTTTAATTTAAAAATCTTGACCCTTATTGAATACGCAGGCTGTCTGTTTAAGTGGAGGTGACTGACAAGTGGGATGTTTGTATAACCTGAGATCAGGCATCTGAGTGAAAAAAGCTGTACTTGCTATAGGTTGATCCATAAATCTTATTCTTGGTTTGCATGTGACGTCATAACATTTTAAACTCAATATTGTGAGGTCTTTGAATTTTTTTCTACACTAGGTTGAAGATGACCTAGACAAAAATTGTTTTGCAAGAATTCAGTCCTGAACTGTCTGTCGCTTTGAAAATACAGCATCTTGAATTTCCTAATTTTAACTTTGTGTAACACGAAGATAGTGGCCGCGGCAAAGCTGTACTGGTTGAAAAAAGGTCTCCTCTTATGGTTTTCGGCACTTTAAAAACATTTAAGTCTTAGGAGATGTGATTATGTGCATATATAAGTGCCCACGAGCAAAGGGAAAGTGCTGTCATTGCAAAAGTGAATTTCAGATCATTTGGTTGATTTGTAGCGGCCATGTTGGTGTACCAAAGTTTTTCCAGTGTTAGTCTGTTACAACATTTCATTTTCTTAGCTTCTTTCATTGGATGGTTTCTAATTTATTTTGTTATGGCGTAACAGTGCAAGCCAGCAATTAACTAAATGCAAGGGTCGTGCTTGGAGAATTTGGTCAGTACTGATTGAGCACAGTAAGGTCTGTAGGGAAAACACAGATCATGTTTACTATGGGTAGTCTTGTCTAATTTGTTGACTGATATATTGATACTCAGTTGACAGCTGGTCAATATATCAGTCGATTATCAGCTGCGTGTTGGTGGAATATCAGCCGAGTGTTGATCAACTATTGGTTGACTACTTATTGTAAGCATGGCTGATGTATTGACACTCAGTTGATACAGGTAGTTGGTTGATATTATCGGTCGATTATCAGCCAAGTGTTGGTCAACTATTGGCTGAGCATCGGTAGCATAATGGCAGAGTGTCAGTAGATGTCCAATGGTCAGTCAACACGCAGTCGATAGTTGGTTCGTATATCACTTAATTATCAGCTGTGTCGCTATTGGCCGAGTGTCCCACTATCAGTCAACTACTGACCAACATATCAGACAAGACTACCTATTGTAAACATGATCCAAAAAGATCAAGGGCCATATATTCCCCCTGCACAGTCAGAAGCAAACTTGCAAGTAAATACTATTAAAATATTTATTACACAACATTATATACTGTGGGCTGTAGAAACTTTACGCAGTTGAATACGAAAGCCAAGGGCTTATACCCGGAATTTTACGGTACTTGGAATATACATGTATTGGACTGGCAGTAAAGCACAGGGATTGGTTGATTTAGTTATCAGCCTTCTGAAATGTCTGTCACTCTATTCAATTTTGTTCTACAGCTTATCATGTAAATCTCCTCTAAAAAAAATATAAACAGTGAGATACAAGCAAGTTACTATTCACACTGGAGCTGATGCACTCTATCATGACTGTATTTTGTCAAAACAATAAAAATTTTTAGACATTTTATTATAATCCTTGTTAAATTTTTCAAGTAAATATTTGTGTTGGCTTCATGCTCACAAATTGGCTCTAGATATTTTTTCTCATCTAAATACCTTTAGACTGAATGCCAATGCAAGATAATATAATTATAATTTAATATAGTGAACATTCCATTCATTTATTTTTTGTCTCATTTATGGATAGTAATTCATATGTTAAAACTAATTAACATTGTACTTTATGTTAAATTTGCATTCACACCTTAATTTCCATGTTTTGCATGTTGTCTTGGTGATCGCTGCGCTTTCTTTTCCGGAACTGTTTCTGTATTGAACAGTAATATAAAAATTAATATCTAGATTTGCTTTGTCTTGCTTTAAAAATTTTGTTGTTCTGCCCATTAATAACACTAAACCTTTATGACTATTGTGAAATTTAATTGGTATTGCAGTATCATGTATCTGACTTTAATAGATCTGTATTAGCACCTTAGGCTATAGTCTGCATACGAGTTTAGTGGCCCATCAGGCCAGAGCTTATCCCGGTTTCCGCAGCATGAAGCGACTAGGAGCATTTCTACTCCCCCCTGAATGGGATGCACCTTAGGAACAGACCATTATTTTTTTGCGGCGGTGGGGGATGAAATTTTTTCCAAGACAAACAATTTTTGTCTGTATTGTTGTCTGTGCAAACAATTTTTTCTTCTGGTTGCACCTTCCAACTTAGACATTTTTTACATGTCTGCAAACAATTTCTTTGGGCGTTTTTGCTTTTGCAAATAATTGTTTTCAGGATTTTCCATCCCCTCTGTCCGCCTGTCTGTCTGTCCCTTAGCATGCCTTAGTTTTACTTGCAGTCACGTAGTTATTATTAAATAATACCTGTTTAACCACCTCTTCTCTATATGTAATTCTGAGCAATAAAGTTGTTGTCATGCGCAAATGGTTTTGCAAATGATTGTCACATTGTAAATGAGGGTAAACCAAAGCTCACCTTATTAGTTGCTGCATTGAAATACTATGCTGTGGTACCTCAGTGGTTTTAATTTTAATTAATTAACCATTTTTAGTCCAGACATCATTAATGGAACAAATTTAATTTCATGCAAAACTCAGATGTTCAATTGCATCAAAGACAAGAGGGTAGTTAATGTTACTATATCGTAAAGACCATCCCAGCATAGCAAGTTACATGTATTTAAAATTATGTAAAATAAAAGCCTGAAAAAATTCAGCGTTGCACCGGTCACCGATCATGAATTGGAATGATGTGGTTCATATCTGAATCTTTTTCAGGCTTTTTCTTTTTACAACTAAAGCTGCATGTGTACACAACTTCAATGGTGTTCCAATGACAGTGCAAAATAAATACATGTACATGTATGATAATCATAGGGAGGCATGGTGACCTAATGGTAAGTGCACTGGACTCCGGATCAAACTGTCTGATTCAAACCTTTGTGTTGTGTTCTTGGGCAAGACACTTCACTCTCATAGTGCCTCTCTCCACCCAGGTGTATAAATGGGTACCAGCGAATTTACTGCTAGGGTTAACCGTGCTATGGACTAGCATCCCATCCGGGAGGGGGGGGGGGGGGGGGAAGTAGAAGTACTCCTAGTCACTTAGTGCTACAGAAACCTTCACCTTGTGATATCTCATATACTCACTTAAATGTCATACTATCATTAAGTATTCATAATGTAATCTGGCATATTCTAACCTTAATATCCTTTATGTCTAGATTTTTAATGCTTAAATGGCTGCCACCTCTCTGCAATAAAGAACAAATGTAATATATAGTTTATAACAGCTACTAAACCCTAACATAATCAAGTGCAAAACTTGGAAATGTGTTTATTATAACAGGGTTTCATTATGCTGGGATTCTGCTCCAATGTGTTTTACTGTACTTGGTAACTTTGACCTGGTATGTAACATAACATACTGTAACTTATTGTAACTAATGTAACTAAATAGCTTTCGACATAGTATTGTATTATACTTTATTGTTAGTGCTATGTAAGTACAGTAAATATTTTACTTTTAATATCATAATCATAATGTGAGCTTAGTTGTTTAAGTTTTGCAATTGCTTATTAGTTTTTCGAATGATTAACAAAATAAAATGTTGTATTAAAACAAACTTTGGCTGGGCTGAAGAATATTTTTCGTTACATGTCCAAACAATAAAATGAGCACCCCAGGTGCTAAATCAAATCATTAATAATGGTATCTAGTTTATTCATAATACCATATAATATTAAACAATAACTGTTTTACATGACTACTAGCACAAGTTTTCTTTGAGCAAGGCGCAGCCAAGTCGACTATCACTCATGAAAAGAAGACAAGGGCTAGTATAGTCTACATTGTAATATTATTGTTGAAGACTGGACACTTTTTTAATATACAGGATATCGGTCCAAAGCAAAAAGTAAAGAAAAATTTTGATCTCTCTTGAGATAGCAAATGGACAATGAAGAGGGAGCCAATCAGATTAGCAAACTGGCAACAGATCATGACAAGTGTAGACTACGACAGCATAAACAGCAATACAACGTTTTGTACCTTGAGAATTCTTAAAGATCTTCGAAGACCTTCTCGTTTCCTTCTGATACTTGAATTTAAATCGTCACTTTTCTCTGAATTCAATGTTCTTGACATCTGTACCTGAAATTAAGGACAAAATTATTTTTAAAAAATAATGCTACTCACATACAATCTACGTCTTGAAACTTGCTGACAAATCTTGAAAATGTTAGCATATTTATAGTATATACTCAGCAAAATTGCTCAATTCTGATTGGACAAGAGCAGTCCAATAACAATTAATTAATTAATTAATTAATTAATTAAATAATAAGTGGGATTAATCATTTATACCAATTGAAATTGTACTCCCTAGAAGTTATAAAATGTTTCCATGGCATCAAAAAAGATCAAGGTACATTCTTCCCAAGTTTTCCTGAGTTGTTGGAAAGATTTCTATAAACGATTTTCAAGTTGACATGAAATCTTCCAAAGATATCTGAAGTCAACCAGAAGACTTCCAAAGTTCGCTTTAAGATTTTTGAAATCAACCCGAAGTCTTCTGAAGACCAACAATGGACTTCTAAAGCTTACCATCCTGGACAGTCATGATTTGCCTGTGATTTATCTGTGAGATTTCGTACAGAAATATGTTTATCGCAATTTTCTGCACCGAGGTATGTGCAAATAGGTGTACCCATAAATCACGTATTGTTTAAGAATTTAGTGCAATTTCGATGTTCTAATTATCAGCATATAAAGCTGCTTGCCATGGATATATATATTGTTGTATTGGATGTATCAATAATTTGTGTGAGATTATAAAAAAGTCAGTTGCTAGTATTTGAGCTTGATCTTGTATTTAGTCACTTTTTTAGTTACAAGAATTGACATCGTTCTCCAGACTAATTCACTTCAAAGACAGAGTTCTAGGAACAGGTCATAAAACTCACAGAAGAATGCATGCATGCACTTTTTCATTGAAACAAGAACACAAGTCACCATTAATGATATTTTTGTTCAAAAGCAATGTTTCTTCTTTCATCTCTTGAATTTATTGATAAGACGCCTTGAGCGAAAGATGTATCAAACAGTTAGATGTGTTTAAATCAAGCTTTTTCACAGCAAGTGTACAGTAAGGAGCAAAAGATAAATGTTTCTGGATATAAAATCAAATGTTTTGCAAACTTAAATTGCATCTAGCTCAAGTCCAGAAGAGTTCAGTATTTCTAAAAAATAGATCACAATCGTTGTAATGGAGGTCAAAATTTGTTCATATTAATAAATTAAACTCCACATGAAGAATGCTGTTTCTTTAGTAACACAAGAATTTCAGAGAAGGATGACACTTTGCAAGTCTAAAATCCACTCAGCTGCCAATTACAGAAGAGAAAATATACTCTGTTGGCTCCTGCCAAAAAGTTGTACTCCAAAAATGATTTACAATATCTTTCAATTGGGTTTTTATACAATTCAAATCAATTTAACTATGCAAGAGTGCAATTGCAGTAATACAACATTAGTGACATGACCTTGCAAACATTTCTGTTAAAATCTGAAAACTAAACCAAATCTGCTGACTCATTAATTAAAAGAAAAGCCCACCACCCTCAGGTTGTTAATATAGACTTCAAATTGCAGACATTTTTTGTTACAGTAACTATTTTTATGACTGTATTATCTTAGTAAATGGTTTTGGTGCTTAAAGCAAGCCAGACAAAATTTTAACGTCTACTAATTAGAACAATGTACAGTTTTAATTGATTAGGGGATGAAAGATTATTAATATTAATAATTTATTCTCAACTGATAGTACAGTATACTTCTTATCTAAGTCGCTAAACATTTCTAATAGAAACATATCCTACCTTCTAGGTCCGAACACATCGTGTTGTGAATGCAATTACACCAAGTTTTGTTTCACTACAGAACTATTTCCTGTTCAAAGTATCGCGTTACTGCATATTTAACCAGGAGACAAATTGGCGAACGACTGCCCAAAATGCAGTTTGTTGTTTTGAAAACTAACATTAAATGTACACAAACTTTGCTGTTTATAAGGATAACAAAAGCAACTTGAAATTCAAGCTGTCAGTAACAGGACTTCTTAACACAACAGAACTAATTACAATGCAACTCAAACATCAATTTTGACACTAAAAGGTTACTTTTAGTGACATCAAACAAATTTCACTGTCTGTATAAATTAGCAGTCAATTCATAAACAGTCTTGATGAATGATCAACACAAATATCCATTAACAAGATTATTTACAATAGGATTAACAATCTCCTAAGTATTTGATTAATTGAATTATGCATTATGTTAAACTTCATTATTTGAATCCTTCGCATACAACTAGTTATTTTTAATCAAAAAGTTATGCTCGCTTGCACTACAATGTGCAACCTGGGAGGTCACGACTTACAAATGCACAGTATATTTCACAAACCACATGACTTGTATAGAAAAAAAATTGTTAATTGCTTAGCAATATCCCAATATTACAGAGCTGAAGCACAGACATTTTTGTTGAACTACAGAAGGCAACCGGAAGTTGGTATTCTTTGTTTATAGCACAGTTTCACACCCACCAACAGTTGGAAAGCCCAGATTTTTAGCATTTTACAACTTGACAATTTCAACAAAAAAATTTTCGTCAAACACTTGATGGTAAATTAATTTTTTTCCTCTCCAATGATATCAAGTCTGAAACTTTGCAGGGTGGTGGGGGGGGGGGGGGGGGGGGGGAGGTTAACACACAGAAGTGTAGTGTTACTGGAATGATGTTTTACATGTGGATGTTAAATGTCAAATAAAAATATCAATAACAAATGCAATTCCAGTTGCTGTATATTGTTCTCAGTGATCAGTATACAGCTTAGCAACACATTTTTTGTATTTTATTTTCAAATTAAATTTAACAGCCCTAAACTTACAAATATCCATGTTATTTTACACAGTTACACTTTGAACCATAACTCCTAAAAATTCTCAGAAAGGGGAATATTTTTTGCTAGATATATGTCAACACAAAATGTACCGTAATATCAAATTAATCAACCTTGATCAGATATAAAAGTAACATATATACTTTGTAGAACATTCTAGGATGATTTCCAAAAAAAACATGATTCCACGAGGGAGGCAATATATATTTGATCTGAGAAAATTATCTTTGGAAAGAGTACTTGTGGGTCTGTGAAAATTAGCCCATTAATTTCTTATGTTTTATTTTTGAATACAGTTGCAAAGATTTCTCTGTGTTGCCAGTTGTCTAATTACCTTTCTAATAATATTTGTTTCTTTGTTTCTGGCACCCTCATGTAAATAAAATTATAAGAAAACAGCCTGTGTTTGAGCTTAGTGGCCCAAATTGAATACTCTTGCTTATCTCTGATTTTAGTAGCATGAAAAGATTACGTCCTGAGCATTTCTACTTCCCATTAAATTATAGTCTTACCCATCAGCATTTTACTGTATTTAATTTGCTGGTAACCATTTAATATATTGCTGGGTACGTGTTGGTTGAGGTACTCAAAATGTACCTTAATAAAACTTGCTGCTTTAATTTGGCATGCTATGCAACACACTCCCTTTGCTTGTAAGAAAACCCTGTGAAATCGAAACACAGTTCAGGCTGAACAGAAACTGTAATTTTAGTTTGGAATTAATACCGCCCACATAAAACTTACGCAGGAAAACATATTTGTGGGGTTGAACAAGGGATATGAAATAGATCCTTATTATTATCGTCTCTAAGACGACAGCAAAACAGGAGAATTGATATGGCTGCAAAATGCATTGATTGGAAATGCAAACCAAGAAGAAAATCATAAATGTTTTGTTCAAATCATCATGTCAATTAACTACCACACCTTGTCTGACATAATATCACAAAAATAAAGAAACGTTCGTCACATTACACGTTCACCAAAACTCACTAATAAAATTCTCCAATGTTTTTTCAACTTCCTCTTGGCACTAAATAAAATCATTTATTTGAAAGACCACTTCCTTCCCTTATCAACAACTTCACCTAAACCAGTTTGATTTCCTCGATCAAACAAGTATAAATTATTTAGAACACCAGAAAAAAGGTTAAGTTTGTTATGAAAGAAATATTTAACGAGAAGCGGAATAACGTCGCACCACCTACGTACAGTGCGTATAAGCTTGATGAAAACATTACCAAAATTCCTTCTTCCCCACAACAAGTTGAATAATTCTCAAATTTTAACAAACTGGTCTAACATCTGTCTTTATACTCCTACATTTTCACAACGAGTTGTTCTACTTTGTTGTGGTTTCTCTCTGCTATAAATTTTTAATCGCAATATCAAAATGAAATCTGGAACGCGGCGACCGTTCAAAGCAAAGAAACCGTAGAATTGAAAACTCCTTTATCGTTTGATGATTTTTTGTTAAACGTTTCTCCGCCTTATTAGAAAACTATTTCATCCTTGAGGGCAATTGTGGTTACTTGCGCGAACAATTAAACTAATCGTATAGGACAATTTTGAACGCGTTTTGTAATGAATGAACCGATCGAAGAAGATATAAACTCAAGTCTCACGTACCTCTAAGACATATCTTGATGTTTACATCATTGACTTGAGAACAGTAAAGGAAGCTCAAATCTTAACGACTCACTCAACTTGAAAACAAATCATTCATGTTTGCCCAAAAGATATTCTACCCCGTCTCTATCAGTGCTTTAGAATACAGTGACAATCGAAGTTAACACGGCAAATATGATATACAAAGCAATGATTAGAATAATTTTTGGTCGCTGCCGAACAGGCCAATATCTGTCACCAAATTACTCTGAATTATTGGGAAGTCACGGTTGAAATGATGTTCAAAACAATGCCAATTGTCGTTTCAAAAAGTGTCTGCCTTGACTGCTATCACAAAGATAAATTGCTCTTCATTATTCATAGAGAGGATTCAAGAACTTTATCAACGCATGCAGCAAAGAACGCGTCGCGTCACATTCAATCTCGAATGATATTTTCGTTCGCAAATCAGCTTTATATGCAACAAGATTAAAGTTTAACAAAGCGAAACATTGAAACTCCGTTAAATCGTGAATGATATCTTTAGAGTTAAGAGAAATACGTGATTTTCATACCTTCAAACATGCCTTGTCGTCGTTAATTCTCTTTTGTTTATCGATTTGGCCGGATCTGAGTTCCATAAAACAAAGCGCGTGAGTACAAAGGTAAACAACAGCGTGTAATCTGCAAATACGGGTAGGCTCTATTCAAAATCAAAACTGCGTCATTCAGCTTTAATTCAGCCAGCTTACCTCGACATTCCCGTGTGACGCTGAAAATTTGAATATCAAAAGAAAGCTCTCGAAATCTCTTGAATAGCGAAAGAGGTTGTGTCTTTCTTTGGCGAGTTGAGTAACCTCGCGCGCTGCATTCAAATCAAACCGGACGTCGCTCAAAGCTGCTGTGAGCCAATCACATGAAAGGATTTGGCTACTCTCACTTTCGTGGAGAATGGGAGGGAATCGAAAGGCATCCCAGGCGCTCGATCAAAATATTTTCTTTCAAAATAAGGTAGTGGAACTTTAATTTCAGGAAACATAGCTCGAGAAATTTGAAATTGAGAAGGAAGAATTTAACAGAAAGTTAAAGCTTTTGAATGCAGGGAATCACACAACGCATCCGCATTACACACATATATAATACTGGTTTTAGCGGAAAAAATAAAGGTTAATAAAAACAGAATTTTCAATAAACTCGGCTCCCATGCTCGCCTCGTTTATTGAAAATTCTGTTTTTATTAACCTTTATTTTTTCCGCTAAAACCAGTATTATATATGTGTGTGGTGGTATTTGAGTAAAAATAAGCAAGGAAGTAACAAAGAGCGAGCGGATGTGTCACACAAAAAAATTATTTTCTTTTGAAGAAATGTATGCACTGTCTATATACAAAGTGCGCCAGAATTATTTTCCATTTGAACAATTATCTGCACTTGTATATAGGCGAGATGGCGGCTGCAAGATTTTCATCAGATGTTCTGCAAACATTTTACGGTCCAATAGCAAGGGAGCAAAATAGAAATCTTCCTGAACCATTACAACCAGAACGTGTTCTTGTACGTGACGGGTTTAAAATAAGTCAGACTAATTTCCAGGAATGGCTTCGTGTTTGGATAATGGATATATCCAAAACAAATCAAAACAACAAAGATATTTATATGTTTAAAAATGCAAATAAAGAAAAGTATACAAACTTGATAGAACAGGAAATTCTAAAGTTGGGAAGTGTAAAGGTGAGCTTCGGGCTAAAAGTAAACTTTGAAATAGAAAGAAACGGAGAAACGCAAGAAATGTCGCACTACTTTAAAGAGGACCAGCCGCACGTTTTTACCAGGTATGACAAAGAACAGATAGAACAAAAATATGAAGAATTCATGGAAAGAATAAAGGGAGAAATAGAAAACTGGTCATTGCAAGGATCAGGATGGGAGATAGAAAGTATAGAGCTAGCATACGTAAATGTCGCAAAATATCAGCCACTGCGCGGAGGAACCTATTTGGCACTTCCAGCCGAACTAGCAAAAAAGAAGGCAATAATAAATGTGAAAAACAAAGACAACGAATGTCTGAAGTGGGCTATAAGATCTGCTTTATTTCCACCAAAAGATGGGAAGGACCCCCAAAGACCAAGCAAATACCCCAAAAATGACGGGATAAATTACAAGGGGATAGATTTTCCAACACCGGTAAAACAAATAGACAAGCTTGAAAAACAAAACCGAAACCTGGCAATAAACGTGTTCGGATGGGAAAAAGACACAGTGATTGTGCACAGAATAAGCAGTAAAGAAAAAAGCGTAAAAAGAATAAACCTTATGCTGCTTGAAAAAGGCGAGAGACAGTATTACTGTTGGATAAAAAGAGAAAGCGCTTTGTTGTTCGATAAGGCAATAAACAATAAAACTTTCTACTGCATGAGGTGCTTAACACGTTTCACAAGAGCGCACACGCTGGTGGAACACGAAAAGTACTGCAATGGAGTGAACGGCAGACCAACAAAAATAGACATGCCGGAAGAGGGGGAAAACATCCTCGCTTTTCAAAATCATCAGAAACAGATGAAAGCTCCCTACGTGATATACGCTGACTTTGAGGCACTGGTAAAAAAGATACAAGGCTGTGAGCGTTACCCTGAAAAATGCAAAAGTTACACAGAAAAGACCGAGTTGCATGAAGCGTGCGGGTATTCATACATTGTTGTGAAAAGTGACGGAGAAGTAACAGGGTCAAAAGTTTACAGGGGCGAAAATGCGGTAAAGTCATTTCTTGAAAGCATAATGCAGGAAAAGGAAAAAATAAGAGAAACGCTCGCCAAACAGGAACCTATAACAATGACGCACGAAGACTGGTATGACTTCAAAAACGCATACAACTGTTATATCTGTGAAAAGCAACTGGTAAAAGAAAACTATTGGGATTCATTGCCTGTATACACAAAAGGTCTTATAACAGGAGAAGAAAAATACCAGGGCCAATACCACAGGAGTTGCTTTTTCAAAGAGCAAAAATATCTAAGGAAAAGATTAGAACCATTGTCAGGACATGTAACAAATGGAGGTGAAGAATTTAAAACTATAATACTGAAAAAGCCAGAGCAAAAGGACAGGCAGAAAGCAAAACAACAAACCGACTGTTATTTATGCAAAAAGCCACTGCTCCAAAAGAACTACAGAGACGCGGTAAAAGACCATTGCCACATAACGGGAAAGTACAGAGGAGTGGCGCACAGCAGCTGTAACCTTAAACTGAGAATAAACCCCAAGACGGACCAGATACCAGTTGTATTTCACAACCTGAGGGGGTACGACGCACACCATTTAATGCAGGCGATGGCAAACTTGAAAAAAGAGGTGAAATGTGTCGCAAATAATATGGAGAAGTACATAACCATTTCGGTTGATGGTTTGCGTTTTATAGACAGCTTGAACTTTTTGCAAGGAAGCTTGGACTCGCTGGTAAAAGCAACGCCAAAGGAGGCACTAAAAATCACATCAACATTAACAAATGGCAGTGATCTGCTTTACAAAAAGGGAATTTACCCATACGAGTACATGGATTCATGGGCGAAATTCAGCGAAACAAGTCTGCCCAAAAAAGAAGACTTCTACAGCAAACTCAACGATGAACACATTACAGAAGATGAGTACGCTCACGCGCAGACAGTATGGGAGACTTTTGATTGTAAAACATTGGGAGATTACCATGACCTTTACGTGAAAACGGATGTAGCACTGCTGGCAGATGTATTTGAAAATTTCCGTAAACTGTGTTTGCAGCAGTACGGTCTTGACCCGGCACACTATTTCACATCACCAGGCCTATCATGGGACGCACTCTTGAAAAAGACGGGTGTCGAGCTTGAGTTATTTACAGACCATGAAATGCATCTCTTTGTGGAACGAGGAATTCGCGGAGGAATATCGATGGTAAGTAAAAGATATGCAAAGGCAAACAATCCTTTAGTATCAGACTATGACGAAAGCAAACCGAACAGCTACATAATGTATCTGGACGCAAACAACCTGTACAGCTGGGCAATGAGCAAGCCTCTCCCCAAAAGCGGATTCAAATGGAAACGCGTGATGCCGACAGAGGAGGAAATAATGAATAAAAAGGAGAACGCAAAGAAAGGCTGGATCCTTGAAGTTGATTTGGAGTACCCGGCGGAGCTGCATAAAGAACACAACAGCTACCCGCTGGCGCCAGAGAAAAAGGTCGTGAAAAAAGAAAACATGTCGGACTACCAAAAGAATCTGATAAAAGAATTAGACCTGAAAATCCCAAACAGCAATAAGCTGCTGCTGACACTTGAGGACAAAAAAGACTACGTGGTTCACTACGAAAACTTGAAGTTCTATCTAAAGCAGGGGATGAAACTGAAGCGCGTAAAAAGGGCGCTGGAGTTCGAACAAGAGTGTTGGATGGAGCCGTACATACGGATGAACACAGAATTCAGAAAGGAAGCAAAGAATAACTTTGAAAAGAACTTTTACAAGCTGATGAATAACTCAGTTTTTGGCAAAACCATGGAGAACCTGCGTAACCGAGTAGACATAAAAATAGTCCGCAGCAATGAGAAAGACAAAATAAGAAAATTGATCGCTAGCCCTTTGTACGCAAGGCACGTAATATTTACAAACGACCTGGTGGGCATTGACATGCACAAAAGCCGCCTGCTGCTCAACAAGCCGGTCTACACAGGAATGACAATCCTTGACAAAAGCAAGATCCTGATGTACGACTTCTTTTACAACCACCTGAAAAAGCAGTACGGCGAGAAATGCGAGCTCTTGTACACGGACACGGACAGCCTGCTGCTGAAGATAGAAACAGAGGACGTCTACAAAGACATAAAAGCAAATGAAAACTTCTATGATACATCAGACTACCCGAAGGAGCATCCACTCCACTCAACAATGAACAAAAAGGTTTTGGGAAAAATGAAAGATGAGTGTGCGGGGACCCCAATATCGGAGTATGCGGGACTGAGGTCAAAGATGTACTCAATCATGACGGAAGGTGAAAGCAAAAAGGGAATAGACAAAATAAAGAAAGACTTCCCTGAGACGGAAATAAAAGAGTGCACCTGCGAAGGAAAAAAAGTGCAGGCAATAATGGCAAAAGACGCAGAGTTGGTCAAAAAAATAAAAAAGAAACATCCGAAAGCAAGAGTGTCGCAATGCTGTAACATGATAAAAGTGGACGAAATAAACGTAAGAAAAGCGAAAGGCTTAAAAAAGAACGTTGTGAAGAAGCAAATCAAGCACGAGCAGTACAAGCAGGTGCTGTTCAGCAAAGAGCAGATGTGGCACGGAATGAACATTTTACGAAGCGAGGGGCACGAAATCTACGGCATGTATGTAAATAAAATTTCACTGTCCCCGTTTGATTCAAAGCGCTGGATAGCTGACGACGGGGTAAATACAAAAGCTTACGGGGTACAACAGTGCAATGGAAGAAATGGAAGCTTTATTAGCTACAACAGAAATGGAAGAAATAGAATTAACAAATGCCGAAATGAAAGAAATAGACGAAGCTTTAAAGTCGCTCGGGTGGTAATTGTGTGTTTGGAGGCACAACAAGCAGTTCTTCACGCACGAAGCCGCGCTTGGGCCCGTCATGCAAATAGTAGAGAACGGGCTGATTCGGTTTGGTAAAAGAACGTTCAATGTTGTAAACTTTCAAAGACCAGATTGGATCAGTGGCTCTTTTAACACCACCTTCAAGCTCGCCAGGTTGGTACAAATACCTAACATTCACACGAGAGGAGAGCTTTTTTTCGCTTTCTCCAACAGGTCTCAAATAAGGTGTCGATGGCTTTGCATAAACATTTTTTTCTTCGATGCCAACTACAGGTTTCTTGCCGATAAGGCTTGTGACTTCATTGTTCAGAGCGGCTACAACTTCAGGAAGTCTTTTTACCCACGCCGTAGACCGCTGGCCCTCAGGTTTTCGCATTTCAACTGCGTACTGGTGCCCGAACAAGCGCTCAGCCAGGGTGCGGTTAAAACGTTCAACAATGGCCTGATCACGGTGAATGTCAACTCGCCCACGCCTAATATATGTTTTGTGATTTTCCATTTCTTTTGTAACAGCGCCCATAAATTCGCGCCCAGGGTCAACCTGCAGCAGTTCAGGCCATTTCAGAGGCGAGCGTTTGTAAATTGTCTTAAAAGCAAGGGCAACTTCATCAGAGTTTTTAGAGGTCAAGGGTTCAGCTTCTTTGAATCGGCTGGCCACGTCGACAACGGTGAGTGCGTATTTGAAAACTTTGCGCCCGCGGGGCAGTTTGTCATGTGGCAAAAAAAGAAGATCCGCCTGGTGCACTTTGTTGGGTATAGGTACATCGAATTTCGGCCGAGGAATGCGCTTCGGCGCTCGGAGGAATATCTGCCAGAGTGCTTGCTTGAACAGCCACTTTTTTGCGGTTTCTTCTGGTACCTTGGCAGCTTCAGATAATTTTTTGATTGCGGCAAAACCTTTCCAGTAGCCCCCAGGGCTATAGTATATCTTTGCGAGTTTGGCATCCATCTATAAGTAAGGAATTAAAAAAGTTTAAAGGAAACGGAAGGCAGCGTAGCCCAAAGCAAGAGCCCCGGCACCCACGAACATGAGTTCACCATTTTTCTGCTGCTGGCTTGGTTGATAGAAATCTGAGAACTTGGGTTCTTTGGGGGGTATCATTTGTTTGTCAGGGTGCGCCTGGTTGTACAGTTTGAAGGCGTAGTCAGTGTTAGTAAAGTTCTGTTTGGCCTGCTCCTTGATTTGTGTGTTAGTTGCAATCCAGTCGAGAAGTTTGGTACGGTCACGAGAGTATTTGGCGTAAGCCGCTTGATATGCCTCGAGAGCTTTATCATGTCGTACTTTTTCATCAAGTGCAGCGTCACCTCCGCCAAGTGCCTTCGCAAGATAATTGCCACCGATAAAAGCCGCAGCATTCAATATAGCTCCACCAGCCATAATCGCGATACTTGCCATTGTGATATATAATAGAGCAGAGTTTTTTTCAAATCATAAATTTCAAACGCTGGTGGGAAGGATTTTTTGGTCCTCGAGGTACTGTTTGAGCGCAATGCTCCCTGCCATGACGGCGGTGAATTTCACGTAGTTCATTGCACTGCTGCTGGGGTCAGAAGTAAAATTCTCTTTCACAACCTTTTTTGCGACCCAGCCGATGCCGGCGACTAAACCAGTGATAGTAGCCGCGTCTGTGATTGTTTTAACAAGCTTGTTATCTGACATTATTATGTAAGTATAAAAAAACCAACAAAAGTTTAAATCAAAATTAATTATTTGTCTCTTCTGAGTCCGGGTCAAATATTGTGGCCTTCATAAGATCGCGGACTGTAAGAAAAATCTTCACATTGAAGTCGTACCATAACAGACCGATCCCAAAAATGGCTGCGGTTGAGATAAGAACTTGTGGAATATCAACTTTCTTCATGATATATTGTATCAACAAAGTTGATGAGGTATAATATTAATTCGTAAATATTTAATCCATATGTCTTAAAACTCTGGGTTGTGTCGGGCGAGCAGGTTGTGGCTCGGCACGTGCGGGCTCAGGTGTCTTTTTTTTGCTGATTACGGCCTTGAGCTCTTCACGTTTGTAATAAATACCGATAAGTGAAACGACTATACTTCCAAGAGCAAGCCATTGTGTGGTGGTGAGACTGCTATTTTTTTCTTCGGTACTTTTTAGGGTTTCATCTGCAATAGTCGGTGTTGGCTCAGAAACCGGGGGAGCGGCTTTTGCCTTGTTGTTTGCGATTATAATAGCAGCCTCAGCTGCTGCTTTTTTCTGTTGTTCGCGGGCCTGCCGCGTTTTTTCAGCAGTCGCTTTGCCAGCAGCCACACGCTTGGGATTTTTTGCACGCGGGGCTGTAGTTGGAGTTGGAGTTGTTGCTTGCTGTGTGATATCGACCTGAGTGGTCTCGCCTGGGGAATTTGCAACTTCTTTGAAAGCCTCGGATTGTTCGGTTGACATTTTGAAACAAAGCGTATATGTTAAGCAAATAAAATATTACTTAGAAATTACTCAGAATTTGTCTGTAATTGTTCAGCAGTTGGTGAGGTATGCTCAGAAATTTCTTCTAATTTTGCTTTGTCATTTTTCTCCAAATGCGAATTAAAATCAATGTGCTTCGCCGTTATCAAAGCAGCAGAAATAGGAGCAAGAAATTTTCCATATTTCAAAGAGAGACTGCCAACAAAATTTGTCATTTCTTTGTTAATAATGAAGTCTTCTTTTAGTTCTTTTTTCATTGCATCAACGTCATCTATTTCAATAACCATTTGCAGGCCTCTTGTCACAAGCGTAAGCAGGTTGTCAACCATGCTTTCGGTTGTCTTGCTGCCAACGAAGGTTTCATATCTCTTGTAGTACTTTTCAACTTCTTTATCGGTCAAGCGTTTCAACTCCTCATGTGTTAACTGCACGCCGATGGCCTCTTTGGATTTGCCTGTTGATACAAGCACGGCCAACTGCTCACGAAGGGCAGGAATGTTAGGTCCGGATAGCAACTGTGGCACAAGGCTACTATCAGCCGGGCTGCTCGACGGCTCTGCTTCCAGTAGGTTTATAACATCTGCGAACTCTTGTTCAGCCATTGTCTATATACAACAACTTTTATTTTTTTAATTCAAAATGAATACCATATGGGTAGCGAAGCGAGAACACGAGATAAGAGAACTTCCGCTCTTTCAGCTTTGAGATCAGATTTTTATACTCATCGTGTGAGAGTTCGCCGGCGTAATCTTCAAAGATTGCCTTCGTGGTTTTGGCCGAGGGAGTGTAAAATAAAACGATAGCCGCCACGTTTTCCCGGAAGGAAGGGGTGATGCTGGTTATCTTCTGGGTCAGCACCCAAACGCTGATGCCGATATGTCGAGCGGAAAAGCCAAGATTCACCAGCTGGCCTGTGCGCCCTTTCACATCTTTTGAGGCTGCGCAGTCATCGAGGATTATGAGCGTGTTGGTGCCCTCAAACAGCCAGCTCACGACCTTCAAACAAATTTCCACCTCGTGCTGCTTGCATATTATAACAAACATTCTTGGATCATTTTCACCAATTCGGTGGTAGGTCTTGTTGTGCGCGAATGTTGGGCAGATAAGCACAATGTAGTCAAACTTGCCGCGGAAAGGGCCATAGATTTGGTCAACCACATATTTAGATTTGCCTGAATTCGTCGGGCCGACAATCAGAGCGTTGAAGGGTATCTTGCTCGGATCCATGGTGGGGTATCAGCAACTGAGTTGCTATCCACACCCCGATATAAGAAACTTTGTTGCTATTCTATTAGTACTGTACAGAATCTAATTGCATTTCTAAAATATTCATCAGCCACCCAAGGGGGTGTGGGGGGTACCCCCACTAGTACAGAACAGATTCTAATTGCCTTCCTAATATATTCATCTGCGCGTCACTGATTACGTAAATGTGGCATCTAACTTTGTCATTGCCAGAGCCGCTTGCATTCCTCTCAAGCTCCAGCTGTACTCCATCCTTTGTGTTTACAAGTCGCGTGCCGCTTCCGTGCATAGAGTGATCAGCCATGGAACGCAGATCGATCATAACCCCGAACTTGTTATCTGTATAAAACTTTGTTGCATTCATATGCTGTGTTTTGTTTTTGGATTTTAGAAAGAAGCGTTTGACCTCCTCCCAAATATCAATTCCTTCAAGTCCGTTGTTGTACAGCCTGTTGGGCGAGCCGTTCACTGTGACACTAATTTTCGTTAGGTCTGGGTTAAAGTAAGTTTCTGAATGCCTTCCACCAGCAACATAGGGCTCGACAAACAGTAGCAAGATGCCTTTGAGGGACCTTCTCTGCGGGTTAACTCTGAGATTCAGACTTGTGTCTGTTGCTTTGACAAAGGTAACCACTTCGTCACGCTGGATGTGGTCATACGCAAATTCTTTTCCATTTGTGTACTCGCTGAGGGCTTCATCTGCCAGTGTTTTGCTTCTTATCATCTCGTACTCCAGCTGGACGTTTTTCAGCTTGTATTTAAGATTCGCGGGGTCTGAGCCTCTGACGACCTTAGAGGCTGGTGCAAGTGTCAGTTCGAACACAAGATCGTTGAATAGAGCCTGCGGATAAAAGGTCCCGTGGTCGTTCAAAATCTGGTGGTCAAGGCGGATCCTGTATTTGGATCCGTAAATCCCGTTCAGTTTGATTTCTGCAGCGACACTTGAGGTCTTCTTATCACCCGCGTTTGAGCGAATTTTGTTGAGGTCCTGACTCTGGATTCCATCTTGCAACCTGTTGTCACGCTCCTCCTGCGATAGGAAGAGGTCCTCGAATATCTTGTAAATGTCGTAACCAACTGTGTCCTGCAGGATGGTGCCAGAGTACTTCACAACAAGTTTTTCAACTAGCGCCCGTCCAACATTGTTGACTAGAAAGTTGTTGACATGGCCTCCGCTCAAATCGATGTTGAAGCGCAGCGCAAGTGTGCCGGGAACAATGACCTCGTTTTCATTCAGCTTGGGCACCGAAACATAAAGCGTTTCCTGTGGATTGGCTTCTGTGGGGTTGAAAGTGATGCGTTTTACCGCGCGCACCGCTCTTAGCGCGCCAAGAGTTTTCTCACTGCGTGTTGGCCGAAGGTTTTCTTGTATACCGTCCATTATTACAAAGAATATAAAATATTCAATTAAAAAATTTCAATTGTAAATATAAAATTGCTTCATTAACATATCAACAAGTTGATATGGCAGAAGGTGGTGAATTTTCTATGGAGCAACCAGATCTTGACAAAGAACTTGACAATAAATCTAAAGACGGCTATGTTTATGATGATGATGTTGAACAAGAGATAGACACAAGTCAGCCGCTATTTCCGCCTGAAGCAGAATCCACACGCTATGGTGAACAAATTGAACTAAATGAACTGAGCGGACTTCCAGAAAAATCATTTGATGAAACCCCTTTGTTGACGGGCTTTATTCATGATGATGACAAACCAGCTTATCTTGAAAGAGCAAGAGATTTTATTAAAAGGAGGTTTCCAAGAGTTGACTTCGGAAAATTAGGCCCAATCGGTTTCAGCAAAAAGCCTGGCAATGAGACTACAATCGTTTCATTTGGAACAAAAGGTGGCGAGAGTGACATTTTCAGAAAAGATGGGAAAGGTCTTCTCAAAAAATTTAAAGACAAGTTCAAAACATCACTTGGTCCAGAAGCTGAGTCTCTGATTGCTCAAGACAATGATGAAATAAGAGAAAACCGGCAGAGATTAAGAGAAGCTGAAAAAGAACTCAGAGATGCAGAAAAACTCGCCTCTGAAAGAGAAAAAGCTACACAAGAAGTGCAAGATCTTAGAATAAGAATCGAGCGAACTCAAGCTCAGATTGATGCGCACACTCAAGAACATGGCACAAACGTTGAAAGTGAATCAGAACTGCGGAGACTGCAGCAACTGAAAAAAAATTATCAAAAGGATTTTGAAAACGCAAAAAAAGAGGTGTCAGCTCTCGAGAAACAGGCTAAAACCAAAGCCAAAGAACAAACCAGGGTCAACCAACTTAGAGCAAGCCTGGCGGCCAAAGAGAGCGAAAGAAACACAATGGAAGCGAGGCTCAACGACACAAGAACGTTAGATGAGCTGAAAGAACAAGAAGCAGAACTGCAGCGCCAAAATGAGGAAGATCAGGCAGTTATCGACGATGAAAACACATCACCTTCTGATAAACAAGCTGCCGAAGGAAGAGTAGCGGAAAGACAAGAGGAGCTTGCTCGTTTGCAAACGCAGATTGATGAAAGAGAAAGAGCGCTTCCACTTCGTGAGCGGGTAAAGGAGATATTCAAAAAATATGGTGTGACCGTTACGGCTATTGTTATTGCAGCCGGGGTCACAATTGGTGCTGTCATTGGGGCTATTACAAACGCTTTGAGAGCCACCGGTAAAGCGTTGGGAAAAGGTCTGAAAGATATTGGCTCTAAGCTTGCATCAGCTCTGCCAGGTCTTATTGGCTCAATTGTGAGCTTTCTTTTCAAAGCAGCCGGTCAAGCTATCGGTTTTCTTGCTGAGCACACCTGGCTGATTATTTTGGCTGTGGTTGCCTTTCTTGTTGAAAAATACATAAAGAAGCGGCGTTAACGCATAAAAGCGTAAATCAAAGCCGCAACACCTACCGCGGCAATAGCAATAGCTGCTTTGTTATTTTCGTGTGTTTCAGTGCCACCTACATCTTTTACTGGCTCATCAGGCTGAGGTGTTTGTTCTTCAGTCTCGGGCCTATTTTTTTCAGGCTGCGTTGCTTGCTTGTGTATTGGGTTTGAGGGGTGGCTGTTTGGTGGGTTTATCTTTGTCGGCCCTCCTGCCATTAGCTTTAGCCCTGATTTTTTTGTGCTCTTATTTACTTCGTCGTTAACCCCTAGCTTCATCCCTGGCACAGCCTGTTTGAGCTGGTTGTTGTAACCAATCGTACTCTCAGTATTTATCACCATACTCGCAGGCATCAGCCAGGCCCCCGGACACACAGCAAGGTTAAGCCTCACCTTAGCCTCATCTACAGCAAGTTGGTACCTTTGAACTGACTTTGCCAGATCCGGTTGCCTTATTGAGTCTTCCACTAAAACAAGGAACTCACTTTGCGCTTCCTTTGCGCGCCCTCCTGACCCCAGAATGCTACTTCTAACGTTCACCTGTGAACCCAAAACACAGTAAACGAACGCCTCTATCGACTGGTTTATTCGCGACAAACCCGCCTGCGTTAGACCTTCTGCTACATTTGGACAAAACCAGTCTGCCTGTCCGTAGGCAGCGTCATCTGGCTCGATATAATAAATCAAGTTACCTTCTGAGCCTGATCCACCTTCGTCTGAGAACTTTTTTGACCCCCCGGGGTAAATGTCTCCCTCTTCTTTTGATGGTCCAATGTATGAGGCATAGATGTAAACGCTTCCCAGGCCGTGGTTTGCGCCTCTTGTAAAACGAAAATCGCTTGACGGGTCGACTCCGAACTCATTGCATATTCTTTTGTATGAAGCCACGTCGTATTTGTTGTTAATCTGGTCAAAAGTTGGGTCGCCAGGCAAAGCGCTTATGCTTTGTATCCCCCCCATCTGAAACAATATTCGCCTGACAGTAAAATATATATGGAACTTGTAAAAAGCTCGCACATTCTCTGGCATAGCATAGTTGTTATCGAAAATTTCGCGACTTATACCACAGCCCGTTGTCGCACACCAGACAGCAAAATTCAGCTGCTGTGGCCAATATCTCATATTTGGGCCGGCTAGCCATGTTTTTGACTCTTTCCCTGAATGGTGGGTGAGTTTGGTTTTTTGAAATACCTCTCTGAACTTTGTTGTGAAATACTGGTCCGGTGTTACGTAAATATTCAGTTGGTTATTAAATATTTTTTTCAAACTCGGGGCGGCATCGTGAAAGCCAACAGCAGGGATGGGCAAAGAGTCACCTTTTAAACCACTTGGTGTAAGCTGTTGTGGGAACCCTTCTGATGATTGGCCAACACCCAGCGCACTTTTCATTTCCGGGCTCCAATATTTGCTGTCTGAACCAAAAACGTTTATCAAATTGCCTGGCCCTGCTTTGAAATAAATTTCTGAGGTTGCTGTGTGGTCTTTGGTGAAATCGGTCTGTGGCTCAAACTTTGATTTATCAGCATTCGGGTATTTTGCATTAAAAGTTTTCCATGCCTTTTGTTCTGCTACTTTGGCAATGCTGTTAGCTTCTGGTGTCTGGATCCATTTTAGAAGCGCAGATGCGCTGCTGTGCTGTGAGGGCTGAGGGGCCTTGTCTTTTGCTGCTTTGACAGTTTTATCAGCTTTCGCTGCACTTTTGGTTCTTTGCTGCCTCGAATAAGCATCCAACCATCCACCACCACCGGTCCATTCACCATCCATGGTCCTCTTTTATATAAAAGATTTTTATATTTAAACAAAATATTTTTCTCTAATTATAAAATGGTTATTCTGACGCTAACTACAACAGAAAATCCACACACGGTATATTTTGACCAGCCTATTCAAAAACCAAGCTATATAAGGCTGTTAAGTTGTTCTCTTTACAATTCGTGGTTTAACTTAAAGAAAGATGGTGAAATCTTCTACACTGACGAAAAAAACAGTAAAAATTCTGAATCCATTATTCTAGGTAATTACACGATCGAAGTAATGGCAAAAACAATTGAAAATGCTTTTAAAAAATATGGTGACATATTAAGAACACAAATCAACACTCCTCTAGGTCAGATGTATATTAAAAAAGTGAATGAAAAGGAAAAAATAAAGTTTGATAAAAACTTATCCGAACTGCTTGGCATTGATCAAGATTTAAAATGGATAAGATATGTCAAACGTATGAAGTCACCCACGACTTATTTCATACATTGCGATTTAGTTGACAAAGAACAGAATCTGTTAAATGGAAAACCGTCCACTGTTTTACAAACTTTTGACATAACAGGAAAACCACATGAAAGAGTTTTTTATCAAAGTGGCCCAGAACATGTCTTACGCGATGTTTCTGCTGATAAGCATATCTCAAATATGACAATATCAGTGACAAATGAAACTAATGACCTGTTCGATTTCAACGGCATGCCTCTTCAGTTTCTAATTGAAATTAATTAAACAAGAAAATAATTTTGTAAATATAACCATGGCATCCAACGTATTACCAACTGCTCCAGAGTATCGAGAAACAGAAATGCAAAATACATTGTATCCAAACCTCCCTACAACACCAAATGCCGAGAATTTCAGGCTAACTGAGATTAGTAAATGTTTGAGAGAAATAAACACTGAAATCGAACATTACAGACTTGTTCTAAAAAAATATAAAAAGGTCAGGAAAGTGATTCACTATTCAGTGGTCAGTCTTGGCGCTATGACGACAGTTTTGTCTTCTGGTGCTGTCGCAACATCACTTACAGGTTTGGGCGCTTTGGTTGGTGTGCCATTAGGAGCTATTGCTATTTTTTCAGGTAGCGCCTCAGCTGGACTGTCTGTTATCAATAAAAAGCTTGAACGTAAAGTTAATAAACACTCAAGAATCCATGCTCTGGCAGTTGCAAAGCATGACTCGATAGACAGCTCTGTCTCTCAAGCTTTGAATGATAATCATGTTTCTGACACGGAGTTCGAACTGATCAAACGTGAAATGCATAAATATCGCCAACTTAAAGAAAATTTACGCTCACACTTCGCTGAAAAACAAACAACTTCACGTCAGCCTGACGAGCCTGATCTTAAAAAGATCAAAAATGAAATAAGACAAGAGATTTTAAAAAAACTCACAGCGTCCAGAACAAATTTGAATTAACTTTTGAGGGGAAAAAAACGAGATTTTATCTAAGTGTTACAAAATAACAGATGAATGTGTGGCAACAGGCTTTTATTCAACCGAAACTAGGTCTCAGAGAAATGGCCCGTGAAATTCCTTAAAGAATTAAAACATTTTAAGGACATATGATTATGTTATTCTCAGAAAACAGGAAGTTGCTGATGTAATGTCTCGGGGCTTTCCCTTTGCTATGAGTCATTAAAAGCTATTGTTTTAAAGAGATATGATTATGATATTCTCGGAAAACAGGAAGTTGATGATGTAAAATAGCGGGACTTTCCCTTGTAAGATGCATCTTACAGATTTTAACCAAAACACTTGCGACTTGTCAGCTTTATATTTAGACGTTAGTAAAATTATGTAAACACAGAAAGTTCTTGAAGTTAATTACACGTAAAGACACGCGAAATGATTTTACTGTTTCATACTCTTATATATGTTATAAAAGAACTTTCTACACCTGTTTGGCAGAATGAGGTTAGACAGATAACATATCAAGTCGTACAAGCTATGAAAGAGGCGGAAAAAAATTAAACAGTCTCGCTTCAGTCATTTGTTATACAAACTTCGCTCAATATAAATATTGGTTTCCGGTCTTTCTAAAAAAATGTCACGCAACGACTCCGCTCCAACCCAAGTAGACATTTTTCTTGAAAACTTCGTCGTAATCATTTTCATCATAGATAGGGTAGCCGAGATAGTGTCTGATTCCGTTTCTGCGGCACAGATTACAGAAATAATTTCGCCCGCAACCACCCTCGCATTTATAGCAAAATAAGACCTTTACAATTTGATGATTGTGATCGCAAACTGGGGCTTCCTTGATTGCAGCGTGAACTTCGTCCCAGCCAAGAGCTTTTCGCTCCCTTAGTTTTATTTTAATAAACTCTTTGTAGATTATTTCACGAAGTTCTGGTGGAAGTGTTTTTATTAGTTCCAACGTGTCTGCCATTATATACTTATAGAAACAATTGTTTAAGTCATTGTGGTGGCTCCGCAATTTCTCCATCACCAATAAGAATATTCATTAAATCTTGCGGTCTCATTTTTTTCATTTCTGCAATTAAGCCTTCTGATAAAAATTGTGAATTATCTTTTTCATAATGGTGGTGGCGTATGTTATACATTTTCCAATTGCCTCCTCTTTCTTTGTTTTTACCAATTTTTGGTTTTTTGCTGCTTTGATCGATAGGACCTCTTCTACCTCTTCCCATCTCGCCTATATACAAGTGCAGATAATTGTTCAAATGGAAAATAATTCTGGCGCACTTTGTATATAGACAGTGCATACATTTCTTCAAAAGAAAATAATTTTTTTGTGTGACACATCCGCTCGCTCTTTGTTACTTCCTTGCTTATTTTTACTCAAATACCACCACACACATATATAATACTGGTTTTAGCGGAAAAAATAAAGGTTAATAAAAACAGAATTTTCAATAAACGAGGCGAGCATGGGAGCCGAGTTTATTGAAAATTCTGTTTTTATTAACCTTTATTTTTTCCGCTAAAACCAGTATTATATATGTGTGTGCATTTCTCGTAACACTGACATCGCTTACTGTGTACTGTATGTAACCTGTAGAAAAACTATTAGCTAATTAAAATGCAGGCTGGTACTACGTATATGGCAAAAGGGACTTTTAATAGGCCATTTTTTTGACTAGTACAACTATTTAGTTGTACTAGTCGATGAATTTGCCTATTATAAGTGCCCTTTGCCTTTTTTAACAAAAAGTTGTTTTACTCCGCGCCCCTCCCTCCACCTTCGACACCGAAAAAAAAAAGAAAGTAAAAAATTCCCTGGGCAGTTTTTACGTTCTACGTTCTATTTGTCCTGACTGTCCTCCTCTTACTCAAAAATATAAATCACTACAAAAAGTGGTTCTAGTTGCTCGTGGGCCAGATTCCGAGGCCTTTTGTTGCAGCGCACACACCTAAAAAATGGTTTCATAAAAAAACCCTTCCAATCCAATTCCAATCTCTTTAAAGAGGATGGTGCTCTCCCTTTTTCGGCAAGCTGAATTCGAGGAAGAACAGCAATTTTCGCGAGAATCGGGATATTCGAAAAATGTGTCGGGAAACTTCAATAATCAAATCAAACCAGAGCATGAGAAATATTGTCGGGGTCATCGCACTTCCTCAAATAACGAGAATGCTTAACATTTTAATTTCGGGATGACCCTACTGTGACCTTCATCCATAAATAGGACTAATACTCAAAATTTATTAAAGTTGAGAGAGAGTTGTCAGCCCACGTTGGCTGAATTCCCTCCCTCGCCTGACTTTCCCTCATTGCTGTTGTCTTTTATGTACAAACAGATTAATGGAATTTGACAACATCGCTAGCAAAAAGACGCGAAACTACTCTGTCAATACAAACACGAACTGTAAAGGCAACACACTGGAGCAAGATCATGCTTTGTATAGTTCCGTACTGAGTTGATTTACTCGAGGCTAAATATAAGTAAATCCTTTATAGCTACTCTTACCTGAATTGATTCTTGTTTTAGTTGTTATTTGAAGCATTTCAATCGTGGGGGAAGGTTGGACGAGTAACATGGCAATCAAAGTTAACTGCAAACTGGATGTCTGGATGTTGGATTGCAAGCCATCACGTAATATATTATTTTGGGTCAATGTTTGATTTCCTCTTGCGAACGGGAAGTCCAGAACTGCTTTCCCGGCGGTACCCTTAGTTCAGCCTCAACAAAAGGATATGAAAAACTTCTTGGAATTTAGCTCGTTTCAAAACTTTTCCAGAAGCACCTAGAGGGAGTGACAAAGCATTCAGCCCTCGTCAAACCAGAACAACCATCACCACAGCTAGTATCCTAACTCTTGACATAAAACAAAAACTTCGTGAATTTTATACGGGGTTATCGCCGCAATGATTCGATGTTTCACCCTGGCGATCTTCCAAGTGCTCCCCCCTCCCCACCCCCCCCCCTCCGCCCAACTAAATCAATCGTTCCCCTTTTGAAGGTGACCGCGCTTTTAAAGAAGCACCCGTATTATTTTCCGATTCACTTCACAATCTACTTTTCAAAACGACTTGTAAGAAATCGCTCGCTAAAAGCCGAGTTTTCCGAATAGTCAACGATACGCGATCGTTCTTGCGCTATAACGAATAAAAATATCCAGGTTATTAATCCCCAAGATATAAGCACTCCCCATCCAATATTTTCATATAAACTTACCGAAGTCCCCGGCAGAAAATTGTGCTTTAGTAGGCAGCGAATAAGTTTGGAAGCAGAGTACAGACCAAAAATTTGACCAAAATAAAGTTTTAAAGTCGTTTCCTCTCAGCTCATTTCCAAAAATTTTTTTAATGCCATTATAAGCCCCTCCGATATGAACTCCCTAGTTATAAACGCACCAAAAACCGCTTACGAAGTTGTAAAAGCCCCGTACGTTTCTCAAACATCCCGGGGACATTTCAGGTCCGAAAGATGTTTTCCATAAGTCGGGTTTCTATCAAATGGCGGTGTAGTTTCAGGCCAAATATCCGCTATTTACGTTTTATCAAGGGAAGTTCAGTCCTCACTTTTAAAATCGACACAAACTTAATATCTGTTGGTAAACAAACTGCAGATAACATAGCTTCGGCGGGAGGTTTGAGAAAGGCATTATACGGTATTTAACTAGGGAACTTTTTAACATGGTTTTGATTTGGAGTGACGAAGAGCTTTCACAGAAAATGCGAGCAAGAGCTGGGAACGAGTATTAGTGCTAACGGAAGCTGCTGGGAACATCAGAAGTAAAAGGCTTTCTGTACGTTGCACTTCTTGCGCAATATTGGAGGTCTGATACTTTGTGGTCAAGAACAATTTTCAAGTTGCTTCAATATTAACGCTTCCGGCAAACAAAAACAATTTCACAGTCAACTCTCTCTACCGGCTCCAACTGTCCGTTTTAGAGAGGTGTCCGTCTTATAGGGAGTTTACTTACAGTCAAGAGAGTTTTCTTGTTACAGTAAAATGACTTTAAAACGGCAGGTACGGGACCAAAATCAGATGTCCGTCTTACAGAGGTGTCCGTCTTATAAAGGTGTCCGTTAAGAGAGAGTTGACTGTATTATTTATTAAGAACTTTGTGGTTAAAGAAGAGTGACTCTCCCTTATTACAACAGAAATGGTCATTTTCATTCACTACATGATACAAGACCTTGCAGAGCTGCTACCCGCCCTATTTTCATTTGTCAAAATCGGCATGTGATGATGTGACCGGTGTCCAAGCTCCTCTGTAGCGAGCGCGGTTTTCATCCCGTGCGCCTTGGCGGAGGTCTGCGCGTGCACAAAACGGCCGGAGATTGGGTTAAGAATACATGTGTGCTCGAAAAAGAATTTGATACGATGGTGAGGTAAACTGAGCATGAATAATGCTTTGCGACCTAGCAAATGTGTCCAGCTACGTTTCAAAGTATCGAATTTGCATAAATGTTTCAAATCACTTCACCATCTTACTTACACAGCATGCGCACGTCTTAAAAGCTTGTTTACTATTTTCAGTATGTGTGGTCAGAGGCGTCGGACAAAAAGAAAAGCGAAAATAAAACTGAAAACTCGTAAGCATTTTGGCTAAGCTCCAAACACACCGCCGTTAGAAATTTGGATTCGAAGCAGTTCGATTCTTAACACATGATCTGAAAAATAATTTTCACTCTGTGTGTGGGGAGGGGGGGAGGGGGCGGCGTCCGAACCCCACCCCCTCCCCCAGCCTACGGGCCTGCAAGGCAGTAGGAGGTCGTAAACACAGTGGCTGTAAACATCGTTTTTCCCGAATTTGTAGAAACAATAATGAAGCTATTGAACCAAAAGGGCCGGAAACACGAGATGTATTCAGCCTAAAAGGAAAGCAGGTTTTTGTTTAATTTTAAGGGGTTCCATGCTGTTTTGGAACAGGAAGTGTTGGCTTTGCTGATGAATAAAGTGTCCACGTGATGAAAGTTTTTAATTCACGTGATCTAGATTGATGCAGACCACTCTAATTATTTTTGATGGTATGCCATGGGCCAGTCAATCAAAACTGGCGTCGTCACGTCGCAAAGACGCCGAAGACCGAAGCTGGAGACTGTGACTGGGAAAACCAACCGTAAAATACAACTTAGAACTTTGGAACTCAAACGGTGTGAAGCAAAACGGGTGAGTATAACAGAATTAGTTACTGTCCAATACGGTAAAAGATTTCAAAACTAGAAAAATACAAACATGGAAGTTGGCTTCTGTTTTGTTCGCTTTACTATGCAGGAGTGATTTTCCTGTGTGTCACAGAAGAAGCCTGAACTATAAACAAAATAAAAGTCCCCAAACATTTTAATTTTGTGATGGGACTTGGTAAGCAAGTGTCGCAACACATCGTCCAAAGTTTAGAAGCACTCATGAGGTATAAACGAGGACAGCATGCCGACTTCAGTCTTGAATATAATTTGAGTCGTTAACTTGAAGTTTGAGAGGACGGCGCGAGCACAGGCCGCTTTATGTTTTGTGTCGACGCTATGATTTGAAAACATTTTTTTAGTATGCGTATTAAACTTAATTGAGAAGTCTTTAAACAATTCAAATGACTCAGAAATATTGCTCAGGTTGTCGGAACGCTAGTCTCCAACAAGTTTTTATTTAAAACTACACAATCTTATTTGGACGGTCACAATCGACAAACAACTCATTTTTCCAGTTGAAAATAGCGTCGGTTGCCTTTAATTAAACATCACCCAGATTGACCCCTTGTGGAAACTTATACTTTATTGTCTTTATTTTGACGGTCATGCTAAAAGCCAGAGGATATAAAATTTCTATATAGAATGTTGTTTACTTTGCTAAGTTTATTTTTCAAAGCGTCTAAGCTTTTGCATCTTGTCATGATAGCGTCATTTTAAAAGACCGCGAAATCGAAACAGACGTGTGTCTGTTAATCCGCGGATATCAAATAGTTTCCGTAAAAACAGTATGGCGTAGCTTGTAATTCTACTGGATCTCTAGTGTTGCAGTTCATTTGTTTTTGGGCTACGAGCATTGTTCTTGTTGTTTGTTCGATTTGATCTATTGTTCTCTCGAAGGGTAGCGCGCTATTCGTGACAGACCTGGCTCAATTTTGTTTGAAGGCTTTTTTTGGTGAACCTTGTTATTGGAAGAAAATTTGAGTTTCCAAAATGATCGGGCGTCTTAAAACTTCAAGCACACACAAAAATATTACATAATGAAACTATCAAGTTCTATAATCATCAGATGGGCATCAAAGGCCTCTAAATATTTTAATGAGGTAAAATTCAAAACAGGCCCTACAGTAAGCCCACATAAGAGCATTTAGAATAATTATTTCCTCAACTGCATGAAATCCCTCAGCACTCAGTTTTTTTTTCTCTCTTTACGTTTTCTGCTAGTCCCGTTCCTGTTATAATGTCGGTCTGGAAAAGAGAGAACGGTCACATGTTAGCATTTCATTCAAGTTTGAAATTAACGTAGCCTAGATTGGCTTCGTATAGTTACAAGTCCAGTCGTTTGGGCAGGAGATTTGAAATTGATGGTCTAAAAAATCAGTTCCATGATGTTGACTACTGCAGTCGCGATCGATTTTGTGAGTTGTTTCTATAAACTGCGGATCGACTTTGATATCTACTAGTCTACGTTCGCAAAACAAAATTGTTCTTTTAATGCACGGCTCTACGAGGACCCATAAATAAAATAAATAAAATAAAATAAATGGGAATTTGCAGTGGCACTTCCACAGAGTGGCTCTTCGTCCACTGTTCCCGATCGAATTGGAATTTAGCAGGTTCGTTGTTGTAACAAATTTCTAACAGTTTATATAGAACTCAGCAAAACTAAAACCAAACACAATCTTTAAAAAAAAACGCTCTAAATGCTAGTTGGCGTGCTGCGCAGAACTTGGACAAAACAGTTTTTAATTCAATAATAATCTTGAAATCTTAAACACTGACAGTAGTTGCCATGGAATTTCCAGATAACTGTCGAGGAGGCCTTAAGATACGATCTCGCAATCTTTGAGAGATTTTCCAACTCGGTAAATAACTCCCAAGGTGCATTGACATCGATCAAGATCTTGAGGAGAATTTCACTCAAAACATAATGAGGAAATACACTGATCCATCAGATAACAATCACGTTTTTGTTTTGAAACCGTAAAACCTCGGAGAAACCTAAAAAGTTGCGGAATGCCTGAATCTGAGTACTGCTCATGCTTTCGTACGATTCCCGGCTCAGCAAGAGTTAATTCATTATTGCAATTTATGTTTTTACTAAAATAAAATCAAAAGCGTGAAAGAAAACCCACTGAAATACAACTCGTGCACGTAACTGGCTTCCAATTTCGCTAATCTTGTCAAAGCAAGCACGCAACTTTTCACCCATCTGTGTGAAAAAAAAAATCTGTTTAAAAAAAAGAAAATGAAGCGAAAGGTCACAGTTTATAACTTTGTCTGGTTACTTCTTGGTTCATTTCCAATATAGGAAAACCGCTTTGCCGCTGTGTAACAGAAATTTTAGGAAAAAAACTCAGTGTAACATGTAAGGAAAGAGCCAATTACATCGATGGAAAAATACATATATACTAAATGAAAAACATTGGTGCGAAGTAAAACTTCTCAGTTTTCGACAACAGAGTTTATACACCTACAATTACTAATTTGTCTTCCATTTCAGTAACTGATAAAATCATTCGTGTAGAATAAGCGGCCAAAAACACACATCATGTAACCGACGCGTATTAAAGATCTTTGAAACCCTGCGCTCGCTTTCTAAAAAAAACCGCGGCGCTTTTTTCAATATAATTCTGAAACATCGATTCGTAATCCAATTTTTTGTTGATTTACAACTTTGTGCTTGCATATGCATCAGGTTAAGCTAAGTTTTGATATCTTTCCAAGAACTAAATCCTTTTATCCGGCTTAAATTTTGTTTTCGCGTAAAGCTGATATTAAAATTGCGTGCTGATAAAAAAGTTACTGAGCCCATTGTAGCTAATTTAGCCGACACACTTTGTTGTCCACTATTTTTTTTTTTGCTGGGATTTCTTTGCCAAACGACATGGTCATTTTCACATAATTCTCTCTCGCCAAACAGATGTTTTTTACTATTCAGTTGAGAAAACATTTTTTTGATGTTCAATACACTTCACTATACTTTAATTAACTACTTGATGTGTATGTCGCGTGACAAGAGATATGGGGTGCGCGTTCGCCTACGCTGTAAGCTTAGTTAGCTGTCGAAAAGCAACTTGAATGTAAGCTAATGGAGCATTAAAACAGAGCTTGTTATTGAACTGAAGGGGTAAAAAAAATGACCGATTCAACTCTCTTGCCCTGAAACTTAAAACACCCTTAAAAACATACACACACCCGAAATGTGTAAACAGAGCATAAGTTTCCTTTCTTTGACCCACGGACAGGACGATGTCAACAACAAATTTTGTATGGCAATAAAGTCACCTCCCAATTTGTCGTTGTAAAGAGTGGAGTTCGAGATTTACTGGCGTAAAAAAAGCCGCAAATCTTAATAGGCGATGCCTTGACAAAGATAGCACTGACTAAAGATAGAAAGGTCTCGTACACCAAGCCTCTAGCTTCTGAATATAAAGCAGTTAAAAAAAAAGCATCCAAATGACCCTTGCGAAACCCCTCTAGCTGTTTGCCAAGTTTGAACAAAAGGATAAAAGAATTTCTTAGTCGTTCTGAGAGTCTCTCGAAACAGTTATTGTTCCAAACTTACGTAAGTACGTACGTACGCCCATCAAAGTTCATAAACAGAAGCTCTGAGTGCAATGAAGCTGAAATGCCAATGGCTGTCAGATAAAACATTGTTATTCACTAAAGATATCGGCCTATTCATCCCTTTTGATCGAATCGATAACGTCTAAAATTAGATTCAATATGTATGCGACAGAGAACACTGACGTGTTTTTCATCAAAGAACGGCTCGCAATTTAACGGAGCAGCATTTACTGAGGTTAAACCGAGTAGACAGAAGTTCGAGCAAACACGGATTGGTTTTTTGGAGGCGATTAACATTTTATGAGCTATGGCTCGCATGTGAGTTTAAATTAAATCTAAACTCTAGACATAAGCATAAAATTTATTGTACTTTTCTTTTTTTAAAAAAAATTAAAAAAAAAAAAAGATGTAGACAATGCCCTGTTTAAGTAATGCGGCTTTTTTAGGCGATTTCTTAAGAACTACGGTAACAGAAGCGAGACTTTCAAAATTGTGTCAGTTGATCTTCTTAATAGCTTTAAGCCTGATCAACGAATATCAGCGAATTCTGTGAAAGCTTTCAACTGAAACAATATCACGTAATTTGTCTATAGTTGTACGTTCTGTTCTTCACAAGCATTTCTTCGAAAACGAATCCACAAAAATCAGTTTCGAAATATTCAGACCGTCCACCGGGCGAGGCATTCAAAAAATTTAATGCGAAAATTTTTCGTTCAGCGATTTCGTTCTGTTTCACAGATCTGTTGTAAACATTGCCTCTTTGCCAACACCTGTACATTCGTTGCGTGAGAGAAATTTATGAGAACAATCACGGTGCAATCACAATAATTGAGTCGTGAAATTCGATCAGTTAATCCTTTCCTGGGTCAATTAACGAGAAACACGAACTTTCTTCATATATAACGGTTAGAACTTCCTAATTCTACCATATTCGCCACCTTGAACACTTTTGGAGCGAAGAATCATTACAACCAGCGTAAATTCTAGGGCTCGTTCGTTCAATTTTGGTGAAAATGCAACAAAAATTGTGTATGAAACAAAATAGAAGGGATTGGCCTACAGCATGATATCCAATATAAAATAAAAACGTTTAAAAAATGCTTCGATATTCTTGCGATCCTGTTCTGTTCTCTCTTTAAAAGCATTAATCTCGGAGATTTGATCAGGATTTTCACTAAATGCACCTGAAATTTTTGTGGCTAAGTATTTTTTCCGTGGCTGTTAAGTTTACAAATTTCGGTTCTCAACGTAGATCGTTTCAACACAAGGTCCGAAAATCAAAACAATAATTTAATAGCTATAAAGCTTACTGATATTGAAAGTTATTGTAACAAAACCTTTCTCTGGTAGTCAGAAATAATGGACCTTTGTGATATTTTGTGGTTTAATAAAGGACGCAAATCTTATGCGAAAATCATGCAAGAAGGAGCACAAGTCAAATTACAAAGATACGCGTAACCATTTCCGAGGACCCAACCGACACGAACCCTAATATTGTTTAACTACTTCCTTTACGCTAAATGCTTTTGAGATATTTTCTAATAAAAAGTCTTCGGTAAGTTTGCAAACAAACCCATTCTCTGTCTAATTCTTTTTCTGCGGTGAGGGGGCTGACCGCAAGTTTTCGTTTCGTTCACTCGCCCTTCCGGAAAGCCAACGAATAAGCTGTGAAACGGGCGAAAGAAAAATGCCTTGAGGCTACAAATGCTCATAAAAGATTGGCTCAAAACGGCGTTGTTTTGAAAATTTAGTTTACGGGTCAATGTACTTTTTAACAGCTGATTCGAAAGGTTAGATATTTTTGCTATATAAATACAGTTTATTCAATGTGATCATTCGAGCAAAAGACCACAGACTTTTGTTATCCCAAATCGCGTGCGTTCATTGGTCCGCGGTGTATCGGGATGTCAGGAATGTGTCAATCAACGCCAATCATCAGTGAAGTACGGAAACGCGTCGCGTCTTGACAAACACACCTTTGTGCCGTCTCGCGGGTAGTTTTGCACAGAAGTGAAAAACTGTGAGGATCTGGCCAATTTCTTGGGAGGTAAAAAACAAGCTGAGCTTCCATTTCTGTCCGAAGCGATCCCGTGCGAGTTTATTACCGAAGACTACAGAGCTAAATTTACGAGGTGAGAAACTAAACGAGAGGTGGACTAATGGAAGTCAAGTTTTGTTTTAGTTCATAGCGTCAACGAGGGATTTGAATAGCCTTTTCCCGCTTTGATTTGTTAAGTAAATCTATCAGTAGTACAAGTGGGTTTAAGCCGTGAAAACCCCTTGCTAATAAGACACAGTTTTCCTCTCAGGAAATGCAGTTAGCCAATTTATACGAGCAAAACTTCTAAAACTACGCGAAGTTCATGCGCCATTTCTTAATTTAGCGCGAACTCGGTGAGACGCTTGTTCGAAATATTTATTGTCTCTGTGGCAAAGAAATGGCAAATTCGTTACCCTTAACTCTTGAAGAATTATTTTGAACAGAAATTCAACCCAGTAAAACAACACATCTCGGTATTTTAGCAGTCCGTGGCTAGAGAATGCTGAGCTTTGCATATGAATGATTTAAAATTGAGTTTACAGCTGAATCGATGCGTTTCGGTATCAAGAAGAAATCAAATGTATTGAATAATTTCATGATAAGCCACGCTTCTTGTCGCTTTCGATATGATTTCTTGTTTTATTTTGGTTTAAGAGCGTGAAGGGCTTAAGTTCTGCCGAAGAGAACTTTGTAGTTCGCTGTCAATTCAACTGCACGTGTACGAATCGCTGCGATCGCCACTGATTGAATTAATGCAGAAAGTTTGTAAATAAGAATATAAATGAACTCTCTCCGTTTGAACCTATTTTACTTTTGATGTTTATATTGTCAGTGTTTACGATTCTGCTTCAAATTGCGTTTTAATAGACCACCCAAATATCAAGGAAATGCTACAAAGCACTGCAGACTTTTTTTTGCTTCGGGTTCGATGAAATACGAAGGATTAAAAAGTCAATTCGCAGCTTAAGATGATGGCATGTATTCTTCGAAAGGTAAACCTTGAATTTTACAATCGCTTTGTTTCGGTTGTCATCTCACCCGTCAAGAAACAACGACACACTAAGGGGCGTGAACTGACGACAAAAACAGCTGAGAAAAAAAAAAACAGCAATAAAAATTACTGAATCGTAGCATCAGACAGCCTGTTTTAAAATACTGTCATAAAAACAACATACGAAGAAGAAAGCCGAAATTAGCGATTTCATTAATTTTTTGGCCAGTGTTTGGTCTGATGGTAAGATAACGCCAGATTTTGTTTTATGCTTAGAACTCTTCGAGAACTAATTTCGCACGTTTCACGCTGTGATGGATTTCCTGTCATTGACAACGCGGAAAGTCACGCAAAACCACCGAACACAATTTCGATGTTTGGCGAAGAACGTTTTCGCTGACTCTCGACGACTGTCTTCAAAATCCGTGCCCATTTTTCGATCTTTGATGCCGGTGTGTGGTGAATTTTAAATGAATTGCGGGTGAGGTCTAGAAAATCTGACCCGAAAAGGTTAGTTCAGCCATGTTCAGTATGATGTTGACAGCTTTCGGAGATGGACGGACGATACGAAATTGGCTAACAAAATGGCGATAATTACCTGCTAATGATCATGGTAGAACTCTTTGGCATAAGAATTATTTCAAGCACGATAGTCGAACGATGCTTTAGCCAGAAAAGAGAAAATATTTCAGTGGTTTGTTACTCGTATGTGTTCCGGAAAACCAGTAAAATTATCAACAGGCGTTTGATCAGTATGGAGATAAGTTGCTATCAAAGTCGAAGCTTAACTCGGGTCCCGCTATCTTGGCGTTTTTATCAGATATTTTTATTATTCAGATATTTTAGGTACAACTGACAGACACAATGAGTAAATTGACGATAACCAGGCAAAGTGCATTCAGATATTGTCATTAATTCGACACAAAAACTCTGCAGATGCAATATACACGTAAAATGTTGATAAGCCATTTAAACTTGACTCGCTGGCACATTTAAATTTTGAAACTTGCTGGTTTTTAATTGTTAAATTGAATTATTAATGAGTATGTGTCTTTTAAATTTAATTAAGAAAAAAAATTATTTATTAATGTACTACATGTATAACCTTATGCAAAATTAATTTAATTTGAAAGTGCATGTAGGACCGTTTGTCACACAGGTCCACTATAGGAATAAATATTGAAACATGAATCGATGCACAAGAGTTTTAAAAAACGGTCTAGTTAGACAACTGTGGGTCAGAAGCTATGATTTATTCACACAAATTTTACTAATGTTTCTGTTCATGAGATTCTTTTAAGTGTTTGAGTCTTCAGTATTATTTTTTCTGTTTTAATTATTTTTTCCTGCAGTGTTGCAAAAGTTTCTGTGCAAGACAAAGCGTACATGTAATATTCTACTTAAACACTGAACACATTGTGTTAGTCAATCGGTTAGATATTATAGCCATGCAATGAGTAAAATAGGTTGGAATGCTTTGGTCTTCAAATTGTGCCATCTGGAGATACTCTGTGTTCTGAACTATTGAAACAACTCTGTTCAGTGAGAAATAAAAGGACACTGAATGCAAGGTGACCCCAGAAACATGGATGCTGATTTTGTTTCTTAGATAATCATTGCTTCTCAATAGTGTTGTGAGCATTCAACATGTCTGTGCTTTCATTTCAATTTCTATGCAAAAACAATTTCAGATATGTAAATAAAACTGCTTATAATATTCTATTACATGTAGGCAACACATTTAATGGTTTGTTGAACTATATAAATTATTGCTATGCTTTTGAATTTACAGCTAGCATACATGTATGTGACTGCTGCCTGTTGGTCCTAGCATATTATCTATTTTAGCATGCTCACTTAGAAAACTCTTTCATTTTAAAAGCAAATATTATTTAGTCTACCTCTTCATTTTAAAGAAAGACTTGTGAATCTGTGATTACCATTTTAACAAATGAAGCATTGTATTCCTTGGTGCCTTTTAAGTGGCACAGAGATTAAAATGCATACACCGAAGTGACTTGCTTTGTTTCATTAAACCCCAAATGCTAAACACTGCAAATTACATGTCTTTTTTCTCGTGGGAGTATTTCCCTTGGCTTGGCAAAGAAGATGTTATCATGTATGGTGCAAGAGAAACTTTCCCTGCTCTAGCTGTTTTCTTGTCAGGGCTAGTAAACTTAAACCTCCTGTTGTTGTTGTTTAGTAGCCAAGCAGTGCTTCATGAATTTACTCAATGCTATCAGCTTATTTAGTCAAATTCTAACTCAACATTTTATATTCCTAAAATCAAATGACAATTTTGGTTTGTTCTTTATAACACGTTGTGTGATTTATTTCCACAGATCCATCAATGTGTTGATAACTTGAAGAAGCTAACACTTAGCTGCAGTTGAGGAGTGTGTCACACAGAAGTAAAGATTAAGTGCTAGCAAGCATTTACCGTCAACAAAATGAACTTCAAAATATATATATTCAGCCTTCTTGTAACACTTGTATGTGGTAAAGAATCAGATGAGCAATACAGAAGACTACCAAATGCAGTAGCTGTTATTGGAAGATCTTTTGAATACTTTTTACCACCTCCAGATGGAAGCAAAAAGCAATATGAGGTACAGCATGTTCTGAAAGCGGATACATAATACTTTATGCATACCATGAAATGGATATCACTTAATCCATTGAAGCACTAACAACAGTGAATATTAGTGTTAATTAAAAGAGGTGTTAAGTACAAGGATGGAAAACTCAACCCAAGAAAAGTTAATTAAAATTATCTACAGCTTCGAAAACCCATTTGCCTAGGTGGGTTTGAAAATGCACAAAATTTTCGCACTTTCAACAATCAGACTTTGTTTATGGACAGGAAATGAATTAGAACATTACTGAAATAAAACACTACATCCTCTGTAACCATAATATTATTGTTCATGATTTTAATTGCAAGGGTGTGGAAACAGTGAAAATTCGAGATGTTGTCATGCAATATTTATTGGAAAATGAAACACTATTAAAAATTTGCATGAGTTTACAAATGTAGTAGATGTGGTTACAAACTAGTGGAGGGACAGCCAAAGCTGGCTGCGAAAGTAGACAGTCGTGCATTCATGAAGGCCACCCTTCACATGGATGTACTAAAAAGGAACTAACCAGGCTTATTAAAGAGTCCAACTGGCCTGTGCACCTTTCCAATCCCCACAAGTTTAAAATAATTTAAGATTGGTGTTTTCTCTCAGTCAGTTTCAATTTTTGAATTGTCAGTCATCTTCATGAAAGTTATGGCCATGATAGGCGGCAATGCTGGCTGTTAATGACAGCCCTATTAAAAATCATATATTCATTGAGAAAATAACTTTTAGTCCAACACTTTTTTCAACAAGTACAAATCCAACAAGAGGTCAGAGTGGATGATTCAACACAAATGTACCAAGGCCATCCTGATTATATGTCTGGCTTCCTTATCACTCTGCCATGCCTCCAACGTACCCATAACTGAACAGTGGTGTGTGTCCAACCATTGCCAAGTGGCAAGTCTATAGTGCATATTGCCGCAATTTTATAGTATTAGTCTTTCAATATCAATGCTGTTATTTTCGTGTCTGTAGGTCTTAGAAGAAGGGAAAACAGCTCTACCCAAATGGCTGTCATTTGATTCAGGCAAGAACCAACTTTATGGGTTACCTTTATGGCGTGATAAAGGGAAAGTGGATATTGAAGTCCACATGAGAGACAGTCCACTGGACAAGGCTGTTTTTTCTATTGATGTTCAAGACTTGCATAGTATGTTGGAGAATAAATCCATGATCTCGAATGAGACAAAGGTACCACCATTTACAGAACCACAGTGCTCCCAAGGAATGCCAGTTGCTGTTGCTACTATCCAGTTTGATCTTCATATGGGGAAGCTCTGTGGAGGAGAAAGAATGAATCTCATGAGAAAATTGTCCAACTTTGCCGCTGTAAACATGGAAGACCTTCACATGTCAGTTGGAAAGGGGCACGGCACAGCATTTGGGTTCAAAGATGTCATGATGGTAACAGCAGGACCGGGCAATGTGGCAGATCCCAGGCAGCCTGGTGTTGTAATTTCATGGAAAATTGGCTGTGGAATGGACATTGCAGGTGGGTAGTACATTATCACACTTTTTTGGGGATTACACACATTGAATGAATTGTCAAGGTTGAGGTATGTAAGGCTGGATCAGTTCTTGTTGACCTGCTTAATATGCTTTTCTTTAGGATTGTGTCATTGGAGCCACATGATGGCATAATAAAGAAAGAAAGGTATATGAACCTTGTTTTGTTTAAATTGTAGGAATGCAAGTGGCGTCTCTATTGAAATCCAGTTCTGAGCAAGGAACATTCAAACAGGCCCTTGATGCCCCTGTTAGTGGATGGCACATTGCAACTGGGCATCCAAAAACTCATCAAAAAAGGGTGCGCAGACAAGCAAGCAATCTGTTTCCAACTCCAGTACCAACTCAGCCATTGGCAACCTCCATAAGACAAATCCGCCTGACTGCCACTCCAACATATACAGTGGCACCACCCACTTCTATTACTGCAACGGCTACTCAAGTGCAACCAACAGTGACGATTACCACTGACAACAGGGCACCTTTCGTTCTGAACTCAATTAGCCAGATGACTGTCTACTTGGGAAGAGCTGTACGATACCAAATCCCAGATGATGCATTTTATGACCCGCAGGATGGTCTCACCAGAAATCTAAGACTAGCCATGAGAACAGGTAGTTTTGGTCAACTGTCATCATCATCATGGATATTATTTGACTCATTCAAGCAAGAAATTTATGGCCTTCCTTTTGGTAGTGACAGTATAGGATTGCACCAGTTTGTTCTTACTGCCACTGACACGGGAGGAAAATCTGTATCTGACTCTTTTACAGTGCAAGTGTCCGACAGTGGTACTCCTTTCAATCAGATGTTTACAATTTGCCTGAATTATGACTACAAGGCATTTATGAATAACGTTGCAATTCGGCTTAAGCTGATGAGGAAGATTACTCATTACTATGGTCTGGATTTGTCTAAGTTACATGTGGCATCCTACTATTATAAACATGGTGCCATTTTCTTTGCATTCCAATTTGAATTATCAAACGAGAATTGCAACAGTGCATCTTTAAAGAATCTCATTGATGGCTTTGGAAGTAATAACAGGCAACTGAATCCAAACTTCAAGAAATCTCTTCTTCCAGAGTTTGATGCAATGTATGGTTTTCATGAAGGCATTGGAGCCTGTGCACCAGCTCCTACTGACAATTCTGCACCGGAAGTAGTCAATACTATTGGCCAGCTGAATGTATTTTTGGGACAAGGAATGCGCTTCACCATCTCGTGGGACACATTCTATGACCAGCAAGATTTTTACACACGCAACTTGAAGCTTGAAATGAGAGCAAGCAATGGTGAAGCTCTGTCTGCAACCTCTTGGATCCGTTTTGATTCTTCTCGGCAGGAAATTTATGGCCAACCTAATGATGCAAATTTGGTTGGACAGCATGTGTTTCGCATAGTTGCTATTGATAAAGGAGGACTTGAAACATTTACTAATGTGGAGGTGGTTGTGGTGGCTGATACAAACCGTTACAATCATGACTTTGGGATTCCCCTTCGTGACTATAGCTATGAAGATCTGGCAGGAAATGCTGAATTCAGGGTGTCCATTTTGGATTCTATTGCTAAATACTATAGGCTGAATTTAACCAATGTGCGCATTGCCAAGTATGCCCCAATATCTGTAAATTTCAGGTTTGATTCCATTCCATATGGAGATTGTGATAATCCACTCTTAAAAAGAATAATTGATGGGTTCTGGGATGGCGATGTCAATGAGGTCAACAAATCCTTTGTTGCTGCCCTTAAAGAAGACAATATAACTGTTAGCACTGGCTTTTACAGAGGTAGTGGACCTTGTGAATATCTCACACCAAACGTAGACAGTGACCCAAAAGAAATTGAGCGAATTGACACGAAATATGTGTACCAAGGACAAGCACTATACTTCCACATTCCATATGACACATTTTATGATGAGCAGGAATTTTTTACACCTAACTTGAGGTTGAGCATTAGGACAACGCGAAATGAAGAACTTCCACAATCGTCATGGATTTTCCTTGACTCTGCTCAGCAGGACATTTATGGTTTGCCTTTGGATATCAGCACGGTTAAAAGACATAGGTTTCGCCTTGTTGCAAGAAATAGAAAAGGAAATGAAGGATATGGCACATTGAGAGTGACTGTCTTGGAGGATAAAGTAGCTTATAATCACAAGTTTGCCATCCGCATTGACAACTACAATGCAATCAAAAATGATGTTGTTATGAGGGTAAAATTGTTGGATAAAATAGCCAGTTATTATGGCTTGGGCTACGAAAATGTGAGTGTTCTGCATGAACAGCCTGATGATCTGTTTACTTTTCGATTTAACACTGTTCCAGCTGACCAGTGCAACCACCCCAACCTTTTAAAGCTGATAAGTGGGTTCTGGAGCGATAAAAACATGAATCCAAAATTTGTGCAAGCCCTTTCTCCAGATTTCGTTGTCATTTCTGGTCATTACCAACTTCTTGAACCTTGTGCTGAGAAAAACACCCCACCGCGCTTAATCAACCCTATAATGCGGCAAACTGTTTTCGAAGGACAAGCTATGAAGTATCCTATCCCTCCAGAGACATTCTTTGACAGAGAAGATGGCTACACTACCAATCTCAAGTTGGTCATGACAACGACAAAAGGTGAAAATCTACTGCCATCTTCATGGATTCTTTATTTTGAATCCCCAAAGCAAGAAATTAAAAGTTTACCGATTGACGGTGACAAAATCGGTGTACACAAGTTTTACTTGACTGCCTCCGACAAGGAAGGGTTTACAGATTCAGATGAAATTGAAGTGGAAGTGTTGAAAGATACCAATATCTATAACCACAGGTTTACAATTGTAATTGGTGATGCAACAGTTGTAGACAATGTGAATTCCAGAGTGTCTTTTGTGGAGAAGCTTGCCGCTTACTTTGGTGTGGACTTTCATGATGTCCGTGTCCGTAGCTATGGGCCAGATATTCCAACAACTTTTCAGTTTGCCATCCCAAATCTAGAATGTGATGACTTGCGCCTATTGAAGTGGAAATCCAGCTTTAAAATTAATCAAAAATTAAATGAAAACTTCATCAATGCTCTAAGTCCTGAGTTCCAAGTCACTTCTGGCTCATATGAAGGCCTGGACATTTGCAAAACTCCTGAACCAACAGCTAATGCACCTCCTGACTTATATAATCATATTGACCGGCTGAATGTATTTCAAGGACAAGGGCTACGATTTTTCATTCCAAATGACACATTTTATGACAAAGAAGACCTGTACACACCAAACTTAAAGCTGGAGATGAGGACAATTGATGGTGACAAACTTCTAAGGACATCTTGGATACTCCTTAATTCTTCAAGCCAAGAAATTTATGGCTTGCCCACTGATATTAAAAGAATCGGATTACATGAGTTTTTGATGGTGGCAGCTGATAAGGAAGGAAGCAAGGCCTACGATGCATTTGAAGTGAGTGTGTTGGAGGACAACATTCCTTATAGTCACAAGTTTCACATTCTGATTGACTATGACAATGTTACCTTCATGGACAACGTTGGTGTCAGAGTGTTCTTGCTAGACAAGATAGCCAGTTACTTTGGTGTGAACTTCACCAGTGTGCGTGTGGTCAGCTACACTCCTGGGGTTCTTTTTACATTCTATTTTGACTTTTTGCCATATGAGGAATGTTCACATCCTTTCTTGACAAAGCTTATTGATGGCTTTTGGTTTGGCACAGATTTAAATCCACAGTTTGTAGCTGCACTTAGTCCAGATTTCAGGGTGATATCTGGCTCTTATGAGATGCTTACTCCATGCAAAGTTGTTGGGCCAGACACCGATGCTTTAGTTGGAGACCGGCCTGGAGGAATATGGTGGACATATGCAATCATACCTGCAATCGTGCTTGCAATTGTCCTCCTTCTCATTGGGTGCTGCGTGTTAATCCTGATGGGATGTTGTCGAAAGCAGAAAATGACAGGAGCAGAGAAAACAACCTTTATTCATAAGCGAAAGCCAGTTGTCCTCCAGGAAGAATATGAGATAAAGGAACAGCTACTGAAACAGCCAATAGTCCTGCCAAACGAAAAGCCACCAGTCCCACCTGTGTACCCCCGCAGCCCTGTTCTAGGTGGCGACAGAACACCACTCCTGGTGGAAGAAACAAAGCCTGTACCATACCAAGCACCAACATTCATGTCCAGTAGACAAATGGCAGGTGGTGGCAGTAGTAGCAATGCTGCATTTGCTAGTGGCAATGGTGGTGGTGGCAGTGCAGTTGGTAGTTTTGGTGCTGGTGGCGGAGGCGGTGGAGGTGGTGGTGCGGGTGGAGCAGGTGGTGCTGCAGGTGGAGGGGGTGGTGCTGCTGGTGGTGCGGGTGGAGGGAGTGGTGCTGCTGGTGGTGCAGGAGGAGGAGGTGGTGCCTCTGGTGCTTTTGGTGCTGCAGCTGGTCGTGCAGCTGGAGGTGGTGGTGGAGGTGGGGCTGGTGGTGGAGGTATTGGTGGAGGTGGAGCTGGTGGCGGTGGAGGTGCTGGTGGTGGTGGTGGTGGTTTTGCTGGTGGTGCTGGTGGTGGTGGTTTCGCTGGTGGTGGTGGTGGTGGTTTTGCTGGTGGTGGTACTGTTGGATTTAGTATGGCTTCAGGTGGCGGTGGGTTTAAGCAAACTTCATACAGCTACAGTTATAGCAGCAGTGGGGGCAGTGCTTCTGGTGGAAGTCGCAAGGCAGGCTATTCTGGGTACAGGCTACCTCCAGCCTATGTACCACCATAAGCACACTACAAAAATACTGAAGCACTCTCTTGACAGTCCGTCAAAGTGGCTTACTGACTGCACTGCACTGATGTTCAAGTATTAAGGGACAGTGATTTGTTAAAAGCTTGTTGTGATCAGTCTGCTAAAGCTGCCTCTGAACTAGCCTCCTACACATCTAAATTTGTGCATCGTACAATGTGGGGAGGAAGATTGCATAAAAAGTCCAAGAACATACAGCATTTTCAGAATGCTTCCTTTGATCTGTCAGATGCAGTAACAAGATTAGTATGGTGGTTTGAATGTTTTCTGTTTGTTTGTTTTGTTGGACAACGTTATTAAGAGAGGAAGTAAATAACAGTGGATATTTACCAAATCACAAATGAGGTAGATATCCTCTCGTTGACTGGTACTTTAGTGAATAATTGTTTTGGTATGTTCTAACCAATGTTTAGCTTGGGCAAAAAAATGTGGATGATTGATCCATTGCCAACTTAATGTAAATGTTAAAATATAAAATCTTATTATGCTGTATGCAACCAGTGAAATATTCGCTGTTTTATAGTAAACAAATCAGAGCATGTAAAAACAATTTGCTGGTTTTGTATATACGATTATTTAAAATTGATGAAGAAATTTCTTGTTTGGATGTTGAGGATAAATTTGCAGAAGTTATTGTTATTCCTAAGTTGAGGCAGATACTAAAACCAGGAACACGGGAACACCAGAACAACCATACACCCAAGTACACCAGAACACCACGGAACACTGGTGAGTCACCCTAACCAACAAATGAATGCTAACCGCTAGCAAAATGGAGTGGAATACCCGCAAGCAAACTGGTGTTCCAGTGTTCCGGGTTTTCCAGTGTTCCTGGTTTTAGTACATGCCCTAAGTTTAAGAACACGCATTGTTAGAAGAGTTAAAATAACAAATTCAATGTTTACGGTAGATGGATGAAGTTGTTTAAAGTGGGATGTAAATTTCATCATAATATTTTGTGACAAAAAAAATCATGAAGGGGGTAGTGTGGATGAAAGCCCTTCCAGGTGAAAGGGGCAAAGACTATTATTATGACAATATGCTTCAATGATTGAGCAATGCAAAGTTTAACATCACCCATTAGTTGGAAAATAAGCCACGACATCAGACCTAAAGGGCTTCATCCCATGCAATCTTTCATATTTCTACTTCATTTTCAAGTTAAACATAAATCAGCATACAATGAATGTGATAAAAAAAGTAATAACATCCATCGAATGGGAAATTCCTGCAATGCCTTTTTTCTTTAATTTCAAGATGAGTACTGGCACACAACCTTTCATATAGAAATGAGTTTTACTTGCACATTTATTAAAGGCAAAAGACAACTCAGAAAGGCATTTTACTTCAAGATTAGTAATTGGTCTATGGTATTATGTGCTCTTAGATAGGAAAGAAACTTTATTTCAAAATGTCATGTCTGGTGACTTTGAAAAATGACTTTATAATAGGAGAACAGGATGGTCCCAGTAAGAAACAATTTTAGAAGTTTTGTAAGAAGTACTTGCATTTAAGTCTGGCTGGTGATTGACTTTTGAAAACCTGAATAGGAATATTTGTACATAAGAGTATTTCTCAGCTTTATAAAGTAAGGGATCTCTGATTTCACCATTTCTACACTTAGTTGTGCAAGGCAGCAATGCAAGTACCAAATTGTAACTTTTGCTATTGAAAATTGGGCTGCTCTTCTTTGAAAGTACATTCAAGCATGTGTTCAGCGATCGAACCTTAAGGCTCACTGTTTGCTCTTAATGACAGTGTAGTCTGGCATATTAGTTCTCTTGGCATTATTCTGATGATTAGTAAACTTTTGGAAATATTATTTTTTTAACATAATCTTGGAAAATAAATTTCAGCTGTTACATAATGTGTCCGCTTTGCCTTGTTTTATCTGATACCGCCATTAAGTTTAAATTATTTATGCACAAAATTTTACATAAAATTTAACTTGGATTGCAGGACCAATAAGTACACTATCAAGGATATTGAAGGATGTTTTGTCATTGCTAAGAGAACAAAATTCCCATAGAATGAAATTTGAAAGAAATTGAAATGAGCAGGGAAATTTTAAGCTTAGATGCTTCACAAACAAAGGGAGTTGGAGGGGGATATCAAAAATTGTGCATACCTCTGGAAGAATCCTGGGGCTATGAACTGGGAGAAATTGAGAAAAATTTTGCAACATTACATAATATTTTCCAATAGAAATAGTACATAGAGGTGGGAGCTACTATGGAATTGATGGGAAGTGGGAAGTTCAGACCCCCATGAGATAACAAAATGCATAGTACTGATACTATAAATTTGCCTATGTTGTGGTTCAATTTTATTCTTGGTTCAAATTTTATTTTCCTTTGTCTTTGGGTATGGTAATGTATGATAATGACTTACAAACAAAGGAAAATAAAATTTGAACCAACGATTAAATAGAACTACAACCACTACACTGTTTCTACACTGTTTGTCCATTTGTACCCCCCCCCCCCACCCCTTCTGGTCCACCCTGACCTGTTGAGGACTGCTCTTTTAATCTTATCCTTAACAATCTGATGAAAATTCTTAACCCCTAAAGAAAAGTATTTATTAAAGATGTTTTAAGCCCTCAAGAATAATTACAAATGTGCTTGCCCCACAAGAATTTCATGAACTTTTTCACTTTTCCGACCCGATTTTTCACCCCTACCCCTAAAGTATTCCAATGCTGCTCAACAATGGGGGGGGCGCGGGGGGGTGGGTGGGTGAGGTCCATGTAGTTTATTGTGATAGCCCATTGTTTCCTTTATTTATGGCAACAGATGAGACAATATTTCTATGTTCTGAAACCGACCTAGCTTAAGGCAGTCTAAAATAAAACATTGCAACTGGAAATTCAGCAATTGAAGGTAAAGGTTATGAAATACAAAATACTGCAGGCATTTAGAGATTCATATGAAAGGCTTTACGGGGTTTTGTAACCGTTACCTGTGTCATTTTGAAACAGCTAGTTTGATTATTATCGATTTCCTTGGGGTAACTCACCTTTTTGTAGCGTAATCGTTCCAGCTTATTCCACTAACTGAATACTCTAACTTTTCCAAGTCATCCACGCCAGAGTCCACCGCGCAGAGTCCTGAAAACTTTTAGCAAATTGCGCTTTTAAGACCGCAAAATCTTGGCCAGCGGTGATTAGAGATATGGAACGGAAAGAACTGGGGAGAGTCTCGGCAATCTCGTTCCCAGACTCCGTACGATCATTAAGACCCATTTTTGCACATTTTACTGCAAAACTCACGTCGGCTGTCGACTGCCAAGGTTTCTTTCAGTGCTTCGCGCCGTACCAAACCTTTCGCCGTACCGTTGCCACTTGATAAAGTCTTTGATAAATTTTTGACAACTTTCTGATGGCCTTTGTTTTAACTGGCCAATAAAAATGCGAGAATTTGTGAGAGGATTTGACAATTGTGGTACATGTATACTAAGAGCGAACATGGAACTCGAGAACTCCACCTCTCACAATTCGTAACATTTAATTGACCAGTTCAAACGAAAGCCATTAGAAAGTTGTGAAAAAGATGTCAAAAAGTTGCCAAAGGTCCCATGGCCCAAAGATTAATCAAAAACTTTATCAAGTGGCATGGCAACGGTACGGCGCGTACCACTGCAATCTTCGACGGTGAACTGATATAAAACGTAACAAATTATCTCGACCATCATGAGAAGGTCATTTTCCCTTGTAAAATAATTTTACAATCTTGTCCCCAGAGCCTGCGTTACCCGGAATGGTCAGGAAACGTTTTCCGGCCGCTGGTCTAAGGGAACGTGGACTCTAAGAATGAGATGGTCGTGTAAATATAGCGCGATCTCTCTAAGCGCGCGCGGCTTGTTTTTACGACCCGCAGATTTGAACAGGCAAAACGCTTCCAAGTGGAAAAGTGGACTGACAACTATAATCAGTCAAAAGGTTTCGTTGCCTTTTCCTACTCACTGGTTGTTTGTTACAAAGGGTAAATGGTGTGGGGAGCTTTTGCTTATGGTAGTACTTCGTGTAAGATCTCACGTTTGGTCACGAAGTGACAAGTGAACAAGGTTAAGACAATGGATATATATTTATGGTAAATTTGTGGTACATTATATGTGTTTTTGCTCGAAGAAAAGTTTTAAGGTATTTATTTTTAAGGCGGGTGACAAGGTATAGAGCAAATTGTAAATGTGGGTACACTATGTTGGGTGTTACACGGTGGCATCATCGTGGTTTTACTTTGTAATACCGACAAAAAATGTGAAGAATGTGATTGAATGTGAATGCTCCCGCTACTACGATACTTTCCAGGCTACTTTCCGTATCTAAAAAATCGAACAATGGCAGGTATTGAACAAACGTGTCACGTCATGTACTGACCACAGCACGACATGATATAACGTACGTGTACGCTTCAAACCTCGTAGCATTCACGCAATAGAAGCCAAACGTCCTGGATTTGCCTAAAATTACCGGGTATTGTTTCAAAGTGTGTTTTACCGAAATATGGTGAAAATCGTTCAGGTTTTTGCAAGAATTTAGAGATTTCGTGACATTTTTGTGAAATTTCAAAATTCACGATATCCATCCTTTGTTATAATTTTTTAGTTAATTATTAACTTTTTTGTTAACTTTATTAAAAAAAAGTTCATAGTCCAGTCCAGAGTCCAGTCCAGGGTCCAGTCCAGAGTCCAGTCCATACAATTTCTTACATAAGGTTTGTGATTGAGTTTAAAGGAGTAAGAAACAGTTTACTAGAAATTTTCACTGGACAGAGTGAATTGTCATCAATTTATGAGTTTATTTTTGGGTATAGTTTGAGGTAGGTTGTTTTTGTTATACCAGATTTAGTAAACAGAAATTTTTAGATTGAGGGTCGCTGGAAACGGTTTAAATTTAGTGTTTTATCTTGCATCGCATACCGTTTATCGGTTGTGGGATGAACTTTCTTTACTTTAATTTGGTGGTTTGTAAAATGCTATACTATTGTATGTGCTGCGTGCTGTTTAGTTGTTTGTAGTTTATCGGTTATGGTATTAACTTTCTTTACTTTAATTTGGCGCTTTGTAAAACGTTATACTATTGTATGTGTTGCGTGCTCTTTAGTTGTGTATGGTTTATCGTTCATTGGTTGTGGTATTAACTTTCTTGTGAAATATCATATTTTAGTACCCGCTGAGTGCTGTTTATTGACAGCTGCGTTTCATTGTTAAGCTTTGTTGCGTTTTTTTTCGAAGCGGGTTGTAGTTGTTTAATTCTATGTGTAATTTTGCAAAAATATAAGAAAACGCGATGAATAGGATCGTTATTTGTCAGATTTGTCAGAATTGTCAGAAATGTTGTTGCTGTAAGAAATGTTTTGATTTTGAAATAGATGAGGTTAAAGAAAAAAACCAGGTTAGTTAGAAACGACTAATATTATGTATGACCGAAAGAGAGAAATTATATTTGATGAGATTTTCTAGGATTGACGAGCAGAAATGTCTATCTGAAACGCAAAGCAATAACATTAATTTTATACTTTTTGACCCCGAAGATTGACCTGAGTCAAGAGGTACTAGATGTAGGTTCAGTATATCTTGTTGTGAATTTCACGCTACAATGGTCTACAATATAACACAACTTTTATAGAGCGGCAACAACAGCCCTTTTAGTGGATGAATGAAGTTCTAAAGAGGACTACATGTAACGTATTTAGGATGAAGAGACTATTTTTTGTTAAAATTACTTAAATTAGCTTTACGCTTTTCAATATGGATATCTTTGAACTGTAGCCAGCAGCTATCAAGTAAAATACAGACAAGCTTTACGTTTTTAAATAACATTCTAACCTTTAATTGTATGAGATTATCAATGAAAATTGATTGTAACCCAACAAGAAAACGCGTAGAAGAAGAGCAAAATACACCAGGACTAGTTAGAAACGCATAATACAATGTATAACCGAAAGAGAGAAATTATATTTGATGAGTTCTCTTAGCTTTGAAAAGCAGAACGTCTATCAACAAGATGTCAGTAGATGGACCTGTAGATAGTCTGAAGTGTCAGCCGTCTCCTCTTCCTTACCCCTCAGAGGACGGGCGGGAAGGAAGAGAAGACGGCTGGCATTTCAGACTCCCGGGGGGGGGGGGGGGGGTACTCTTTTAATTTTACTACGGGGGTGAGCCGCTGACTCCCTGAGACTCTTGACCTGTTCCAGAGTAAAAATGATGAATTTGCGACCCTATTCCAGAGAAAAATTGCAAAAAAGGTACCCTGTTCCAGACTCGAAGCAAAGCAACTAATGCATACGTGATCCAGAATACACCACGGGAAACAGCAGATATCACAAAACAAGCGACGGAGGGGAGCGGAGTTAGCTATACTAGACCGTGCAGTGTGGTTAATCAGGATTCCAGGGGAAATTCGACACTATTCCAGAGTCAAACCTGAAATAAAATATACCCTGTTCCAGAGAGAAAGGGCGATTTTTATACCCTGTTCCAGAGTCAGAGAAGCAAAAACCATACCCTGTTGAGCGGCACATACCCGTATAGCCCATATATGGAAGTACCCCCCCCCCCCCCCCCCCCCCGAATTCAGACTAGACTTGTAGAGTTTTCGTTGACGTTGTTGTGCATGTCACGCTACACGCTTAGCATACTCAGTGGATGAATGAATCTCTAAAATCTCTTTGGAGTGTCTTGTCTTGTAGTGTCTTGACGTATAGATTTAATAAGTGCATTTATAGGATGTATCAGAATAACAGCTTTATTTTGCCTACTTAAAGAATAGCGTGCTTTGATATCTACCATGTTATCTTCAGTGGAACTATTGAATGTGATGATTTTGGGAAAGTAGTTGAAAATGAATTATCATTTCTGTTTACGACGCGTACAATAATGGTGCAGGTTTTAACAGGATATTTACTGTTCAGCTCTATTTATAGTGATTACAGTGGTGGGATATAGCAGATATAGTTTTCACGATCTTCGTAAAAATCAAACAATGTTCTAGTGTCACGGAAATCTGGAAAAAAGAGTAACACGAGACGGCTTTTTAAAAGTGCCTTTGATTCGTTATAGTTGTGGTCGATCAACAAGTCAAAGCTTCAATATAAAACAGTTAAAAGGAAACAATTAACTTACATCATATATACATTGCCACTTTGTTCATGTGTATGTGAGGAGGCCTCGCATTAAAATTGTATTCTATTTATCCCAGCAAGAACGAAAATATTGCTGCTCTAATCTGGCAACTTAGCAACGTGCGTGCTACATTCTGTGTGTGTGTGCGAAAGTCATAAGCGAATAAGGCAAACAAACCCACCGGTGGATGTCATTCCAGCTAGGCAGATGCAAATCCACCTTTGAGAAATTGACGATGAAACTCCTGCTCTTGTGTACTTTTTAAATTTATTCACGTAAAACTCCTGCCATATTAACTTCCTAACTGAACTATTTTATAAAATTTTAAAAACACATATAACATTAAACAAGATAATTTTTTTTCATGTTCCTTTAAAAGGCTATGCACTACAAGTTTGAGTAAGTAAACATGAAAGAAGTGGTTCTTTTTCTGATATTGCCTAAAAATGGCCTTTCCGGGCTTCAAGATTCGAAATTTGGCCCACTCGCGGCTCGAGCCTTCGGCACCTCGCAATTGCCTCGCAATTGAACTAATCCCCGGTATAGTCGGGGATTAGTTCCGTCTGCAACGCAGGTTAAATTGCCTCGGTTATCAGAAAAGTCTGGCTACGGACCTACATTTTAAGTTTAGAGACCAGTTTGACAGTCGAAACATTTTTAAAGGAAGACAGATTCCGTCTCGTTTCATGATAAGAAAGCATGAATGAAACAACAGCAACATACGGGAAAGAACAGACAATTAAGACCGCGGGTAAGGACCTTCAGTTGGTCGAAATAACTGCTTGGTTTGGATGGAAGGCGCGGTGGCCTAATGGTTAGTGCGCCGGACTCCGGATCGGGCGGTCCGGGTTCGAGCCCTGGTCGGGGCACTGCGTTGTGTTCTTGGGCAAGACACTTTACTCTCCTAGTGCCTCTCTCCACCCAGGTGTATAAATGGGTACCGGCGAATTTACTGCTGAGGGGTAACCCTGCGATGGACTAGCATCCCATCCAAGGGGAGTAGAAATACTCCTAGTCGCTTCAGGCTACGGAAACCGGGACTAGGCTCGTATACAGACTTTACTTACCTTTTTAGATGATTATATCGGTATTTTTGAAGAAACGTCTCTTGACTACAAACGTTTCCTTTTCTTCTTTTTCTTTCACTTTTTTGACACTTTCGTGCCCCGATGCACAGTTAAGCAAAATGTATGCATGACTTTTTAATGGTATTAATTTTTTGATGCAGGAAAAATCGCACAACCACAAAAATTAGAACATGCACGAAAAAATTCATCCCGTTTCTGTGGTTAGAGAAGCTCTAGACCTTTGACCAATCAAAAAGGAGCCACGAAGTGCGTGTGATGGATGGCCCGGCTAGCGGCTAAGCATGTAACAGTCCACGCGAATTTCGTCGCGCTTGAGGTTGTGGCCTCAGAGCCTCGTTCTCAGAAAGACCTGAAAACGAGGTTGGGTGTCGATAAACTTTGTCTCTCGCTATTAAATTTTCCCGCCGAAAAAATGTTCCGAATGTAGCGATATTAAACCGCAATTTGGTGTTGCCCGTGCATCACTCTCTTCCATCCGGATCTCCTGTTCGGATAATCTGCGATAATTATAATAACTAAAATTACAAAGATATTTCTTGCCGTCTCCGGATTGCAAAAAAGATTGTGGTTTTAGGGTGTTTCATTCAGACATCCGCTGTTAGGCGGAAGTATGTTATTACCCACACCCCATTTCTCCCACAGTCACAACTGGTCACAACTCATCACATATACCAAGAGCTGAAATTCACTCCCACGCGCGCAAAAGTTGGTGGTCACGCAATAGTCGCAAATTCGCAAGAACTGTCTGTCACGGGCGAGCCTTTCAAGGAAATTATAGCTTTTTCACAGCATTTCATACTGTAACGTTTCTCCATATTTTTAAATTTCAAATTTTAACGTTTCTTTCTACCGTTACTTATCTCTTAGCCGCGTCACTTAGATCAGTACGTTATCATTATTTGCTTGTTATATCGTATTTCCTATATTTTAAATTTGTAACGTTTCACTTTTAGAGCCATTCTTTGTAACACCCTGAAGAAGGAAGGCCGTGCCTTCCGAAATATTGGAAATATATATAGTTGTTCTGCGGCATTTTGTAATAACAACGCGTTTTGTAATAACTTACGCATTTTGTAATACCTTTTGCGGTATTTTGTAATAAACTGCGCATTGTGTAATAAAGGCTGCAGCATTTTGTAATAAATCCAGCCTACACATTTTGTTCAGCTGTTTACAGCAAAAACTGCTTTAACAGGCTATAGCAATAGCAAGGTATAACAACAACCGAACAATACTAAGGTATAACAACAGTAACAATAAAGCGGTTTAACAACAACAGAAAACATGCTTATTCGGTAAAAATGACTAAACAAAAGGATAAAGCGTGTTATTTGCGCCAAAAATGTTTTAATTCCGAACCAGCCTAAACCTATATGCATGATTCACTGAACGATTGCTATTACTCAAGAATTAATGCACTTGAAGGACCAAACTCCATTGAGCCGCCTTACACTCACTGTCTGATTATACCACGGGATCCATCACGGTAGTATATTTTCGGTAGCAAGTCAATAAATTTCTGTATAAAGGCAACATCCAAAATTTCGATCAAAGTTACTTTTGTCTACCCAGCGCTCAGTAACGCCAACTGAGATTCCCACAACAAAAACAAAATGCTATAGAAAGAAAACGAACAAACGATCACAACTGTCATGATCACATAACACCACAGGCAGACCAAGCGATGTCCTTGTTAATGATAAGCAACGGTCTTTCTCGGTTTGACTCAAACGATCGTAATGCCCCATAAATCGCTGAATTTGAGATCTTTTGTTCCTAAATTACAATAAACTGTAAGCCAGATAAATAAAGATTACTTGCCTAATGTTGATTGTCTGTTTTTGCGAGCTTTAGTGTGGTTTTAGGCAAGTAATCTTTATTTATCTGGCTTACAGTTTATTGTAATTTAGGAACAAAAGATCTCAAATTCAGCGATTTATGGGGCATTACGATCGTTTGAGTCAAACCGAGAAAGACCGTTGCTTATCATTAACAAGGACATCGCTTGGTCTGCCTGTGGTTTAATACAAAATGCTGCAGAAGTTATTACAAAATGCGTACATTATTACAAAATGCGTTGTTATTACAAAATGCCGCAGAACAACAGTTCCCAACTGTTCAATCAGCCTTGCTTTTCTTCGTTTACTTTCAAGGAAAGCCCCGATGTGTATTGTAATTCAGGGGGTTATTGACAGAAAAGAGGTTTTTTCGTATCCTTGAACCGGAAAAACAAGTATTTTTAGAATAAGGCTGTTACATGTATGTAAACAGCTTATAACGAGATGAAGAAAGGGAAAAATAGCAGAGCTGGCAGGCTGACACTCATGAAGACGCATTTCTGTCAACCGAGCGGCAGATCAAGACAAGGTTAATGGCAACACGGGTTTTATCAGCCCCATCTTATCAACCGGCGGGTTATTTTACTGTACTTAGGTCAAGATTGGCTTAAAAAAATAAAAAATATTTTTCTACTGATGGGAATTGATTTTAGTGGTGGCCAGCAGGGATGTATCGACCAAAGACTCCCGACCGAAAACGAAGAAAGGGTCTTCGTTTTCGATCGGATCTTTTTTTTTCGATCGTGTCTGCAGTCTTAGGGATCTTCGTTTTGGATACAACCCGGCCAAGAGCCCTATAACAAGGCAAGACAAACAAGGCAGAAATATTTTAACGTGAGAACAAGCCCTCGTTTATTATCAAAATGCGCTCTTACTTTCATTCTTCATTACGCGGTATACGGAAAATGTGAAAAAAGAATTTACATTTTTCAGGGTATTGTACATGCGCACGCATACTGCATGTGGCCCCAAGCAGTCAACGAGAATGATCAACATGATATTGACCACAGAAATGGAATTTGGCAAACTTCAGTGCAGTGATAACCTTATCGATTCCAGTTAATAAGGTGAAGCATAAGATAACGTCAGATAGTGGACAAGTTCATTTATCAGTCGAGTGGGTGGCCACGGTGCGACAATCTGTTAGTGTAGATATGTTGGTAATTTGGGGCTGTTTACAAATTTTGTTTGCTTCACCGAGAAACGTTTTAAAGCCTCGGCCCTGCATATCCGCTTGTCGCTAAGTGTCTCTTGCGTGCGTGATGACTGAAGTTTCCCGCCGGGTGTTCATGACATCCAAAAACTTTTCAGTCTGATAATTTTATACCTTTCCTTCCTTTTTCCCGCTATATAAAGCTGATAACTAATAAATTGGGCCATACAGATGGGAAATAATGACTATAATTGCATTATCCAACACCCAAAGGCGGATTTTCGAATGGATTTTCTCTTGTTCCAAAAATTGAATTTGGCAATTGAGATCAATTGATTTTTACTCGAAGGACTTCAGGAATGCATTGTTTTGAAGTACTGTTTGCTTGACTGTGTCTACATATTTACTCACTGCATTTAAGCTCTGCCAATTTGTTTTTGAGGCTGAACAGTCTCTTCTTTCTTCGAGGGAGGTAAAAAGATTATTATCGTAAAACTAGTTTTAAGGATGTTGAAATTTCTCCAGTTCTTTATTCTTAGGTGTTTTCTGGCTAATTTTGTAAAACAGATCTCATGAAAGGCGCCAAACATTTATAAAGCCCGGAACTAAAAATCTCAAAAACAAACAACGCTCTGACAAGGTCTAGTGTTCTAGACGACGACAGCCAAAACAACTCAAGATAAAAGACTGTCTCCCCCTATTCTTTCTCTCGGGCTGGCATGTCCCTTGTTCACAAGGTCAGAAAATTGTTCTATTTATAAATATATCAAAGAATTCTGTGCATAATTGATGTTATTTGTTAGAACAAACGTCAGTTTCCATTAGTAATGCCTTTTTGGCCTTTTAAATCAGTCAAGCACGGAGTTTTGAACAGTGAAGAACAAAACTGCTTTTAGATGAACGCCTATCTCCAGCTAATAGGTAAAAAATGTGACATTTGATACTAAAAAATCCTCCGTTTTCTTCCAAATTCCTTCTGTTTCCAAAGAAAACATAGAATTTGAAGGGATTAACATAGTCTTCAAGTGAATTCCTCATTCAGTCTGATTTTGACTTAGAACCTTATATCACGGCAGCTGAACTCATTTGGTGTACCGGGTGCGCTACTGTGTGACCGGCAAAATGAACTAACGCAGCTTTCATCCGTCAGTTGTCAACACTTGTAAGGCAATTCGACACCAGATGGTATAAGATTCCGAGCGAGCGTCCATTGCATCTTTCATCGAAAGGTCAAATCTACAGAACAAGCGTCAGGCGTACCGACGCGCTAGAGATCCAGAGAGGGAACATATGATAGCAGTCGATTAGCAGAGCGTAACATTACCTGGGTTATTGGAGGAATTAATTCGAGCCTTATTGTTTGTAAACTTTGGTAGATTTCATGCTGTAGTTGAGTGGAAAGCTTGACGGGTGAGCGGAAGACGGACATTCTCTGGGCTTCAGGCAACTCGGATAACATCGGTGGGTGTTTTTAACTATTTATGCAATGTTTTATTGTGAATAAAACCCCCAATAACCCTTTAAGCGTGGAATGCGTCGCGGTTAAAGACATTTGGTTCTTGTATCGGTGTCTTACACCATAGCTTATAAACTAATCTCTACACCTCAGCACGGCTTCTTTCTGGTCTTAAGGTGCAAATATTATTCTTATGTGTTAATCTTGCTGTTCATTTAAAGCTCAACCGGCAGATTACTGGCCGAACAAAGCAACAGAGAGACGAGGTATAAATATAAAGATTATTGTAAAAGCGTATGTCATCGGCCCTTCAGAAGCAGGGCGGATATTTGTTAATATTTACTCGTTAAGTCGTTTCCTTTAGCAGGATAGCCAGAGCCAAGCTAACGATCCATCGCACGTATTTTACCGAAATCCGACGGATAACTGGTCTTAGCATTGATTAATCTCGTTATTCCGTTGTATTTCACAGAGGCATCAGGGTTGCCCAAACGGTAGTTGTATCGATTACAGACTGAAAGACCTTCGCCATGAGCTATAGAACGTTTCTTCTTGTTTTGTTGCTCGTTTTGGTGGCGCACGCCACTGGAGAAAGCCAACAGAGCGACTTGCAGTCAATTGAAAGCATCGACACTGCTTTGGCAGTCGTTGGAAGGGTTTTCACGTATTCTCTGCCAAGTCAGGGTGGCAATAAAGACACATTCAGGGTAAGTGATGACTTGTAAGTAGGGTGCTAACTAAACGAGACAAACGATCTTTCTTTTGTGTAAGTTGTGGGGTAAAATAAATACACATTAATCTTTGTTTCCACACAAACGGATTTGTGTTGCGAAATTTATAAGGCGTACAAATATCTGTCGTACAGTATAAATTTTTGCCAAAGCCATTTCTGTTTGTTTGCTATACTGCGAGGTACACTGGAGTTCACTAAAGTTAGTGATACTGCTGCTAACATTTAATACAAATATAATCTTTATATCTATTTAGCATTCGAAGCATTACGAATATTGAGTAAGCAAAGGCTTGACCATATGCTCGTGGCTTCAAAAGGTGCTAATACATTTGAGTGCCAAACATACGGTATGGAAGGGAAGAGAACGTTGACTAAAAACCTAACGTGTTTTTAAGCGCGTGAAAAATTTTATCGAGATAGCATGTGACCGAAGTGAGTGGAATGATATCAAAATTCTTGGGCGTTTTACGGGAACAAGCATTCCTCTGAAAAACTCCCGATTCATGCCGATAGCCACAAAGTAATGGCGTCTCTGTGGACACATTCTCCGCCGAATAAACTGTGCATAAAATTTTCTTTATAAAGCGGCTTCCTCTTGTTTTGTGTGAGCTCCCCGTTGTTGTGGTTTGAAATTTGGCAGAAACAAAGAATTAGGGTGTAGAATAGAGGCATTAAAACCCGCTGAAGTGTCAAACAGATGAAATGCAGTGAGCATACCACAAATAGCGAAAAAATTCTTTCAAAACCGCGTCCTTATGATTCGTCAAGGGTCCGGTTTATCAATTCATCGGTGACCACATACAAAAGACATGAAACATTCGCCGATGCTGTATATATTCTTCATAATCGCGAGAGAAAAGAAGAGAACATATATTGAGCGATTTGTGTTTTTGTAGTGACTGTAGCGCACAATTCATGCTTGTCTGAATACAATGTGACGTCTGGCCTGGCACAGATACGATTTCCGGCTTATCGAACGCGATCTCGTCCAACTCCACCTCGTAAATCGATCGAAACAAAACATTGATGACATTTCCCAAATGATTTCTGTGTTGTAAAAGTCGATTTCAACGATAAAGAATCAAGTAAACTCTCTCGTATTCTATTTGGACAGAGCGTGATGTCGTGATGGTCAACTTCTCTTCCAAATTTATTATCGCCTCAAGCCGGCCATTCATGTAAGACAAGAGTCTCCATGCCCGCGATTCCTGTGGTTCGCGGTTTCCCTGCTCGGAGTTTTATTAGTTGTACATGTCGAGGAGAGTCAAAGGTCGAAGTTATCTTAGGCAAAGGAAAAACTAAACTTCTCGCCGCGTAGACTATTCACAACCATCTATTTTCTCGTGCCTTTGATGGTTTAACGCTGCCGGCTGGAAATGAATTGCGACAGAACTGGATCAGCGCAGAATGGAAAGCACGAGGGGTGAGGGCTTCGCTTGCTTCCCTTCCCCACCCCCCTTGTGCCTCGTGGGTTGAAAAAGCGAGTCTAGTACGTGATCACATCTTCGACCACAATTTGACCAAAATAACACACTTCCTTCGTGCACAATATCGGAAACTCGAGAACGGCCTAATAGTGGTTGTCTCAATTTGATGTTTTTTTTTGTTCCGGGTGCTGTCATTTTCCGTTTGATATAGTTACGTCTGAGTTTTCTATGACCTGTTGTGTTTACCCCTCTTGCCAAACCCTGCTAAAAATTGTCGCGAACGAAGCCTCTAACAACATCACAGTTCATATATCAGGAAATATTAATTAAACTCGATATTTTTTCCTCTTCTACACTCTTAGCGAAAAGTGTTTGGATAGTGCGAGAGGTTTCCACCGGTGGCATATTCTATTTTGAGCAAACCTGTCGCTAGGAATTTGCTCCAAAGGAATTTTTTCTTTGTTTCGTGGAATAATAAAAAACCTCTCTTGCGACAAGGGTTTGCCAAAATTTCACACGAATCCAAGCTATGTCGACTGGAAAACCCTAGCTATCACAACTTAAATCCTTTGAATTAACTTGATACTCAATTTAATATTACTCATATATGCCTTATTCAGAAGTACTGAGTTCATAATCAAATCTGTACTTCAACAAGAGTTCTCGTATTTAGACCATTGTACTGTTAGGACTTCTTTTTCCCTGTTTTAATATGATCTGCATGTTAGTGAATCGATGTGGTTTACATGGTTGGCGCACACCTTAAAATTCTCTGCCGAAATACACGCCAATTATAATTTACTCGATCCCGTTTAGTTTCTAACCTGTAAATAGTTGTTCGAATCCAGGTGTACCTGTGATCGCCCGGGAGAGAGAAAACACCATTCGATTGTTTCGTCAACCTGGTCCCGGTTGTTTAAAGGACTGCTGACGCTATACACTTATCCACTGGATAGCGATTTATCCGACGGATGGCGTTAATCATCCTTTAAACTGAACCATGAGTTAAAGTTGTTGTGGTCTTGTCTGCGTAGCAGGCATAAAAAGGGGGAGGGGGGTGGGGCTGGGAGAATTGAGAGAACCCCTCTTCCTTTTTGATCTGCAGGCTACCTCGAAGGCGAGGACTGCGCTCTCCGGGCTTAATAACCTCGGAAGTCATCAACAAACGGTCTTTCGTAAGGATACTACACGGTTCTTTTCGTAGTCTGTTCCATGTGTTTGGATTAGTTTGGGACCAGCTTGAAGAACGACGGGTAAAAAAAAAACAAAACAAAACAAACAATGACAAAAAACAAGGCTTAGTTCGCCCCTTCTCCCAAAACGCCTGTTTGGAAGAGGCTGTTCTTGTGTACTTGATAAAACAGTGTAGTGAATATCTCTTTTTCGCTCTACTTTTCAGGTGGTTCAAAGAGGGGAAGATTCTTTACCTCAATGGCTATCTTACAACAAGGACAAATCTTTGCTCCTTGGCGTGCCGTCTTGGCGTGACAGAGGCGACGTTCTCATCGATTTTCAATCTAACGACGGAACTGTTAAACATTCTCTAAAAATCGAGATAAAAGACTTGCGTGACGAAGCGTTACAGCCTTCGTCACGCTCTAACAACACCAAGTCTCCTTCGTATTCCAAACCTAAATGCCCCAAGGGATTACCAGTGGCAGCCGCCTCGATTGTGCTTGATTATCACTTGGAGAAAGTTACAGGGGAAAAGAGGGTCGAAATTATGAACAAAGTGCGTGATTTTGTGGACGTGGATGTGAAAAACCTTCACATGTTAGCGGGCAAGGGACATAACACTGCGTTTGGGCTTAAAGACGTGATAACAGTGACAGCAGGACCAGGAAATGTGGCAGATTCCAGTCAGCCTGGGGTGGTAATCTCCTGGCAGATCGGCTGTGGAATCGATATACCAATTGCTGGTATGTTCACAAGTTTATTGAAACTATTAAAACCCTTTCTTTCATTCCAAGCTCAAAATGCTAATTTTCCTTTGCTGATTGCCATACATACGTCAATTTTAGCTTTGAGAATTCGGTGATACATCTGGACAGTATTCCCTAGTTGCGATTTTATTGACATTTATTGTTTGCAGCTCGAACCACGTGACTACTATAACTCGCTCGCCAGCTTACTATATAAATGGGCCATTTGCAGTTTACAGTTACACCGTACAGAATAACACCTTGCTGGAGGGTAAGCTTCGTTCTGGGTGGAACGTCCAAATTTGATAGGGCAAACCCTCAACTGCCTTATCCACGAACGAGTCAACTTCAATTAATCTCTAGTTGAAAATCATTACAAACAAGAGTCGGATTGTCCAGCAATCATCCCTCATTCCGCAACCATTCTTACACTTGTTGGAAATGCCGTCGAAAGTGGACTAAAATCAGACATTAAATCTTGAATATTTTGTGTTTTCACAGGCGTACGAATAGCCTCTTTTCTCAAATCAAGTACAGAGACAGGATCATTCGGCCCAGTGCTTGGTCTCCCTGTGACTGAATGGCACGTATCCATTGGTTACCCCAAAGAGCCTCGGCAGAGAGTCCGCAGACATGTTACACAGGACAAAACTCCTAAAGTCGTTAAACGATCGACAAAAAGAAATGTTCGAGCGATCCAGACCACTCCTACACCAACCATGACTGTAACACCTCCAACCTCTGTTGTCGCCAGTGTCACGATCACTGTTACTAGGACAAGCTCTGTTGTTCCGACCTCGACTGTGGCACCGACTACAACTCCGGTGGCGCCGACAACGACTGAAAAACCGACGACGACCGAACCGCCAACTACTACAAAGCGACCGACCACAACAGAAAAACCGACCACTACCGAAGAACCGACGACTACGGAAAAACCGACCACTACCGCGCCACCGACCACGACAGAAAAACCGACTACTACCGCGCCACCGACCACGACAGAAAAACCGACTACTACCGCACGACCGACTACTACCGAGCCACCAACCACCACGGAAGAGCCGACGACACCTGTGCAGCCGACCACGACTACGAAGCCACCGACCACAACGGCAAAACCGACTACACCCGAGCGAACGACGACACCATTACCACCTAGAACGACCAAACCATCGACCAGAGAGGAACCAACTTCAACTCCGAAGCCGAGTTCCACACAAAAAACACCTAAAATAACAAAGAAACCAACGACTAAGAAAATCACAACAGGGCCATCTGTAAAACCTACAACCGAGGCTGTCAGTCATCCAACAATACTTAATCACATTGATCGCCTGGATGTTTACCGCGGTCAGGAACTCCGGTTTCACATTCCTTGGGACACGTTTTACGATAACGAAGATCTGTTCACGCCTAATCTAACGCTGTCCATGAAAACACACAAATGGACGTCGCTGTCCGAGGTACCTTGGATTAAATTTGATCCCAAAGAACAAGTGATTTATGCGTTTCCTGTCGACGAGGAGACCATTGGCCTTCACGAGTTTCTAATCATTGCTGCAGATAGCGATGGAGAACAAGACTATGATGCTATAGAAGTGAATGTCATAGACGATTCTTCTGTTTCGTATAACCATCGGTTTGGTCTTGTTCTTGATTATGATTATGAAAAATTCTCCAGTGACTTGGACATCAGAGTTGAGCTGCTTTCCAAACTTGCTGAATATTTCGAAGTAAACGCGAGCAGCATAAGAGCTGTGTCATTCACCGAAGGCTCTGTGATCTTTAATTTCCAGTTCGACTCCGCTGTCTCCCCGTTCGACGACTGTGATTTTCCTTTGAGGGAAAAATTCCTCTCTGAAGACGTTGACGAAGATGCTGACAGTGTAAATCCTAAACTAAAAGAAGCCCTTGAACCGGAATTTCCCGTCCAGTCTGGTTCGTATGAGGGTCTGGGACCATGCAGCTACCCGGATGGGGTTGGTGCTGTGACGGGACAACAATCTGGTGTTTGGAAGACTTACATTATAATCCCGATAGTGATCTTAGCAATTGTATTGTTGGTCATTGGTGTCTGTCTTTTCCTGATTATGCGGTCGCGCCGAAGACGCAAGCTGTCGCTAGAGGATGAAAAACTGTTTGTGGACAAACGCAAACCGGCCGTGCTCCAGGAAGAGTACGAGGTTAAGGAGAGGTTACTTAAACAGCCGCTTGTGTTGCCAAACGAGAAGCCACCCCTCGCCCCGCCTGTCTACCCGCGGAGCCCGTCCCTGCCGAAAGATTCCACCACCGAGCCGCCCCAGTCCCCCGGATACCAGGCCCCCTCCTTCGCTTCAAGCAGACAACCAAGTAACCAAGGAACTCCCGGAGGGAACAGCCCTCGGAAACCCGGGTATTCGGGATACCGGCTACCCCCGGCTTATGTGCCCCCGTAAGAAAAAAGATATAAAAAATTAGGAGATTTTGGTCTATAAAGAACTGAAAAGAACAAGGACAAAATACGATTAAGACATGCTACCGAAGGATATGATATGAACTGAACAAATTTTGAAAGATTCTGAGTTAAAAGCTACGCAGACTTTCGGCGTCTTGTTCAAAATTCTAGCCAAGTTAAGCTGCTTGAAAAGAGTTCGTGATATCTTGCGTGTATAATCGTGACACGAATTTTAAGTACTTTTAAAAAGTAACATGGTTAAAGTTTCGGTTAAATACAAGAAATGTAATTTGTAGAGTACGCAATGCAAAACAAAATACGCTTCAAGTTAAATACATTATAATTTAAGCTAAATTTATCGTTGTATTGGTAGTATTCTAAAACTAAACTAAAAAAAGTTCCATTTCTTGTTGCAACCGAAGATCAAGAGGAAGCTGCTTTGTTTCGCTTTATCTCGTCTTAACTTGGCAACTTAGGTGTTAAAATCCACCGTAAAACTGTTTCATTTCAAGAGTGACATTCCTTCACGAAATCTCGGCTTCAAAAGGAAAAAAAAAAAAATTATCCATTTCAAGGATTTTCTTGTTAAGCGGTGAAGAAAGCCTCAAAAGATTTGCCTCAAATAAATAATCTTGCCAAGAATGCGGCGAATCAAGATTAAGACAGAAGATATAAACATCCAGAGTTTCACATTGAAATAACGCGTTTTACAGAGCGTGCAGATTTAATTAAAAATTCCCATGTATATCATAAGATATCGTATCATTGTCGACGCTGTTAATTTTTTGCCAATTATGCTCACACCTGATCTGAATATATATGATGTATTTTTACCAAGGTTATAATCTTTGCATTTGTCAACTTCGTTAAAGGCATTAATAGATTAAAGTGATATTTTTAAACTGCCATAATGGTTAATCCTGCCTAAAGCAAGAATTAATGCTTTAAGGTGGGTGTGTAATGGTATTGTATAGTTTAAACAAAGTGCCTTTAGTTTTATCTCGAGTAGGGTACGTGTAAAATAACATGCAAGCGAGGCGCGCGTTCTTTCTCCCTCACAACGAACTTGTGGATCCCCAGCCAAATGCCTCTTTTTCCTGTTTTTAAGCGATGACGTCCTTTTATGACGTCATCGGTTAATGCTGTAAAGCGGAAAAGCGATGGAATTTATGGAATTTTTGGTGTTACGGTGTTACGATTACTCCCTGAATTGAACCGAAGAGCATTGGGAACTAGGTGCATGGTTTGTGTTCTTGTTGTATTCGTCGTGCGAGTGGACGGGATCTGTTGTCTGCTGCAATCGACCGATCTTTCTAGAACCGAATAGAATTTGGAACTAACTTCAGGGATAAACGTCAGTAGAAAAGAATTCAAGTAAAACTCAACAAGAAATCACGGCGTAGAACTCAAAGCAAAATACTCCCGGGCAGTTAGAAAGGACCGATTCTATGTATAAACGAAAGACACAAATTATATTTGATGTGTTTTATTAGATTTAGTAAACAGAAATCTTTATTCTTTTTTTAAAAACAAAAGGGCTCAACAATTTCAAGACAGCGTTTGACCTTGTATCATATGTCGTCAGTATCAGATATCTCCCTGCAACATAACGCAACTTTTGTCAAACAATCATTCAACACAGAAGTTGTCAGCTATTTTTATTAACTTTCTTGAAATTTTCTGCCAAATTTCCTGAAAATTCTTAAAGACCCCTTGTGAAACGTCATCGCTTCTGCATGCATTGCGTGCCGTTTATTTCCTACTGCTAAAACAAGTTCCATATCAAGTTTGCTCAGACCAGAGACCGACTATTGGTTAGTTACAATTTGATTGGCTACGCTAGTAGTCGTTTATCGATCAATAACCAGCTCTCATTTTCGCCTTCAGAGCTCTTTATTTTTACAATTCCGCCCAACGAGAAGAGAATAACCTTTTAGTCATAGTCTTTAGTCTTTTCGGCGGTGGTAATGACGTCACAGAATGTTTCGGAAAATTTTTAAAAATTCAAGTTGATACAGTGAGTAGAGCAAGATGCTCTACTGCCAAATTTTGTGTTATTTTTGGCATCTAAAAGTTAACTGCACGAAAAATGTTTTGGTCTAGCATAGCCTATTCTCTAGCGTTCTCTCCTGTCTCGATGACCACGCAAAGCCCTGGACGAAAGGGTGACGTCACCACTCAAAATAGAGCCCAGACTCAATGATTTTGTTCAAAGTTATTACGAGCTTTGACGTTTATCAAAGGTGGGACCAAGGTACCTTGAAATGTGACTTCGACTCGTGTATGTCAAATCTCTGTCAAAGGAAATATCAAAGAACTTGTTTACCTTTGACACCGGTGTCAAAGTTAGTCATCAATCTTTGTCTGACTTTTGACGCGTGCCAAGTGTGGCACATGCAGCCAACTTTTCTTGCAGTGCGGTAACAAGACACAAGAATCGATCAATCATGCTGTACCAACATTGACTTTCAAAGGAAGGAACGTCACCTTAATTGGAGTGGTTGCTTTGACCAGCAAAACGCTATAGCTAATTGTGACCTGGTTGCTCATAGGGCGGTTGAGCAGTAGAGTCAGTACAGATTATTGTACCCACGTGATCAATTTTGTGGAAGAGTGTCAGACTAGCGTGCGGGATGTCTCGGATTGGAGCCCCCAGATCAGACCAACACTCACTGAGGAGAATGTGCTGCCTTTGCAATGACATCTGCAAATGTTCTAGCCTTCTCGGATAAGTACGATAAACCGTAGGCCCCGTTCCCTTCATTTCCACTGTTATGGTCAGCAAGGAACGTTAAAAAAGCCACAAACTAATCGCAAAGAGTAGGCCACGATGTTTCGGTGTTATGGTCTGGTCTTGTACTGTCAAGGTTGGGCCGAGAAATGCCCGGAGATGCTGAAGCTACTCTTCAAATCCGAGGGTAAATAAAGTGTCCATACCATACCATAGCGCGCTGGGTTCTGGATCGAGCGGTTTCGGGGTCACTGGGTTGCGTTCTTAGGCAAGTCACATTATTCTCACAGTTTCCCTTTCCAACCAGATGTATAAATGGGTAGCGGCGAATTCACTGCTGGGGGTAACCCTGCGATGGACTAGCATCCCATCCAGGGGGAGTAGAAATACTCCTAGTCACTTAATGCTATGAAGACCGGGTTAACTCCAACCTGATGGGAAAATATGCGAACACATACACATGTAAAACTAGTTACGAAGGAACAAAGGCAAAGAACAACTTTCACAAAGAGAAGAAGGAGTTTTATTTTTTAAAGCTTCAAGACAGTTTCTAGATCTAGAATGAATCTTACAGATAACAGCATCAAGGGCTGACGAAGCGAAGGAATGACGATCTTGTAGTTAGTTTTTTCCCTCAGTTAGGTAATAAGAAATAAATCATTAATTTAATGATTAACAGTACAATATTATTAGGTGCCAAATTAGTTTGCGGACAAGTCGTCCTTGTTGTTAGAATATTAGTGAATCTTACATTTATCATTCAGAGTTAGCAGTACCAGAACATGTGTTTGAAATTAAAGCGTTCACTGTCTGAAGTGACGAAACTGTTGTACCGTTTAAAATTGTTATGTGTTTTTTACATTACGTTTATTGAACTAAATATTTGAGGGTAACTATTGAGAAATAACAATTTTGCAATTTTCGTTAAGAATTTCATTTTTCGCCTTGCTCTATATTTCCACCCTTCTTTATTTAACTCTGTAAAGATTTCGAAAGTCAAGTCGAAAGGCACGTATTTCTCGTCGCAAAGTAGACATTTCGCAAATTGTAACAGTTTAGCCTCGACAAATCATAAGATGCGCTCTTTAATTTCAACAAATAAACGCTCTTTTCTTCCGCCCCAACATAAAGTTTTAAATCACTTCAGATCAATGATTAATTAGCTACATAAGACAAAAATGGGCTCACCATGCTTTTAAATTATAAAAAAAGAAATTAAAAAGATCGAGCACCATTTAGCACCATAAATGGTGGTTTTCTCGATTGAACTACAAACTCTATGTACAATTTTTTCATTATACTATTAGTGTGGGTTCTATCTACTGTACAAAATCATGGCACCGTAGCACTGTAAAGCTTTGATGGAGAACGCAGTCGCCGATTCAGCAATGGCCTGAGACTTACGTTTACTGGAATCAGTGGCCAACTGCAAGCGAGCATGTGCACGGAAGATTTCTCTACTTTTGCGAAGAGCAAACGGGTTTCCTCAAGAAAGCTTTGCTTTTGACTTTTCTGGGGATATTTACAGTCTCTTCAAATGAAGCTGAGTAATTTACTTATGAAGTTTTATAGCTAACGTGTGAGTGGTCATGTTCCACTCATTCCGCCCACCTAGATCACATGCAACTTTTGAGTTTTTTTTTCACGCCTTGCTTGGTTCCAGACACCACTACACGTTAGCAAGCGCGGGAAGTAATAGCTTCTAGCTCTAGAAAACTAACATGCAAATATTTTTGTTCTTTTGCTCTACGTAACGGGATTGTCGCTTTTGTTAAATCCAGAAAACCACTTCGATACATTCCCATCTGGCTCCAACAAGCCAGAGACCTTGGTTTTGATCAGACCGACCATAGAATTGTCTCTTTCGAGGGGTCGTTCTTCTTCTTCATCGTCACCAAGTGTGAACACAACAGGCGGTTTCTCCCGCGTGTCCCTCGAGTCGCGGGAAAATAGCGACCCGACGTCGGGAAGAAGCGTGTTTCCTTGCCTCGCTTGACTTTTGCTCTGTGGTTTAGTGCCGTTCGGAATTGCTCCTTTATTCTTCCCTCGCCTCAAATCTGGCACAGAAGTGTCAAATGAAGTGAAGAAGTCGTCTTTTGTCTTTGACGCTTGTTTCCAGTTACTCTTCCTTTCGAATTCGTCATCGTCCCAAAAGTCGAGCGTTGACTGGCTAGAGTAGCTGTTAGATCTCAGTGCGCTGTAAGATGGCTTGCCGCGTGGCAGACGGCCATTGCTGTACTGATGTGGATTGGTGTAATCTTGGTACTTGACCTCGTTAAGAGCAAAGCTTTGTATGCCCAGGCCTCCACGCCCTCCCTTGACAACAGGGATGTTATTCAAAACAGGTTTTGGCTTGGCGAGACATGGCGTGGCTTCATCATCGTCATCAAAATCAGTGTCAAAAATCGACTTTTCGTGCTCGGACTTATCTTCAAAGCCATGCTCGCTGGGCGCATCAAACAGGGAATCGGGATATTCGTCAGAACCGCTTTCTCTAGAAGGTCTTCTATTGCCCTGTTGCTCATCATGACCAAAGTTATAATATTGGCTACCAGAGTGGTCTTGGGTTCTTTGATGGAAATCAGAGCTTGTACTATTTCGATGACCTTGGAAATGAGTTCTGTTGTGATTGTCAGAGGGTGAACTATGTCGGCGAACTGGCAGATACTGGGAGAGTTCGTATTCAGATGTGTTACTTGGAAGACGAACAGACTGACGATACACGGAACTGTCGTCTGTCATGAAGTCGGATCCTCTTCGCGTGTGATCGTAGCGCTGTCGTTGACTTCGTGCATCTTCGTACTCAGATGCATTACTTGGTCGACGAATAGACTGTCTATAGACAGAGCTGCTGTCTCTTGTGAAATCGGAACCTCTTCGTCCACCATCGTAAAGTTGTCGTTCACTTCGTACATCTTCGTATTGAGATGTGGTACTTGGCCGACGAATAGACTGTCTATAAGCAGACCTGTCGTCTCTTGTGAAATCGGAACCTCTTCGTGTATTATCGTAGCGTTGTCGTTCACTTCGTGCATCTTCGTATTCCCGAGGTTTGTAAATGTACGATTCACTGTCATCGGAATCGTCGTAGATCGCTTTTTGACGTTCTTCACTGTTCTCCGGCCCCATCCTGTCATCACCCTGTGCGCCTGTGGAAATATTTAACATGGATTTTCCAAAATCTCGTAGCTTGGTCGAAAGAGAGGGCACTGCGTTATTTGAAGTTGTTTCTGCTGCCTCGTTTGTTGGCACAGAAAGGTTCAGCACAGACTTTCCCAGGCCTTTCAATTTCGAAGATAAACTTGGCCCAGCATTTGAAGATTCGCCGAGGGGTTTTGTTGTCTCCTGCTGGGTAGGTTCCGCTTGGGCTATGTTCAACATCGACTTTACACCTTTCAATTTTGTAGAAATGTTTTCAGCGATGTCAGAAAAATTCATGTCGAGTACTGCGTCCAGCATGGAGGGTTCTTCTTCATCATTGTTCCTGTACGTGTAATACACAGGGATGTCCAGCGGGGGACGCTCTGTGTCGTCATCATCATCCCACATGGCGCGAACGTCAAACGATCCCTTTTCCCTGTTGAAAGGAAACTTGAACGGATTATTCTGCTTGGCGGTTGAATTTGTGGGTTTGTCCGCACTAGCAGTCGAACCCTGTCTGGGGCGGTTTTCAGTTGCATTTGGAATTGTCAAATGTTTACTCGAGGGGCGTCCATTTGGAATATTCGCTTTTCCCGCAAGACCTTTCTCGTCCTCTCCGACGCCGTCTTCCTTAGAGTTGTTCGTTACTGACAACATTGAAGGATATCTGTTGTTAAAATGAACGGTGTGCGAGGTCCAACCCGGTGTACCATCTTCGTTTCTTCGACGCAACGTTCGAGGCGTTCTTTTCTCTTGCGGAACCGGACGCTTAGTTTTGTATTTATTCACTAAACAAGCAATACCAACCGGGATGCCGAAAACACACAAGAGAATAGCAACAGGCATGAAATGTTTCAACCAACCCCATTCGAAAGGCGGTTCAGGCCCGAATAAGTTTGGATCGCAGGCTCCAAAATACTTAAAGTGCGCGCTTTGGATTGGAAATCTTTCACTTAGCGCATTCTGAAACGTGGGTTGAATTTCGTTTGTTTCCTCGTCAAATATCCTCGATCTCAGCTTGCCGTAAAAGTCTTCATTACAAGGAGAATAAGGGATATTTACAAATACAAGAGTCAGATTTTTAGATGCCTTGTCAAACGATTTGACCAAAATGGACGCTGGTTTTTCATTAAAACAATAGCGCGCCACCCTCGTGACAAAGTCAATTCTCATATTTACCATTGTCATAAACTGTTGAAAGTTTGTTCCTGTAGTTAAAATCAATTCGTGACTGTACTCAAATCCATTTGCTTTCACAAGAAGCCGCAACAAAATTTCATCTACGAAAGCTCCTGTAATGTTGTTAACCAGAATTTTATAAAAGAATGTTCCCACATTTCCAGGCAAAGGGAAGCCATAAAATTCTCGTCTTTTTGTATCAAACTGGATCCACGATGTGGAGCGGATGCTTCCATAGTTAGACGTCTTCATTGTTAAGCGAAGGTTTGCGATATCACCGTTCACGGCGTCAATAGTATCTTTAGGAATAGGTATTCGAAATGCCTGCCCAACATACGCCGTCCCTTGAAAGGATTTTGGCGCAACCTTTGTTGTGGCGAGGGTAGAGTGACTCGGACCAGTGGAACTCGTGCTAATAGAAGATGGAGTCTCCGTTGAATTTATGGACACCAGCGAGAAAAACAACTTGAGTACTGTTAGTGCTTTTGACATTGGAGAAGAAGCTTCTCTGCTTCATGAGAGCGGACGGTTTGTTGAACTGAAGCTCTGTTCGCGAATTCTCACTTCTGCTCACAGATAGATCCGGCCAAGCTCAATTTTAAACAAGGAATCCTGATACATCTAAAAAACAACAAAAAACAATGAGTTAAATCAGAAAAGTTGAGACATGTGCAGAATGTGCAGAGCTAGCGCTTTGCGGCCCGTTTCTTTTAGTCAAAATAACTAAAATAGTTCTAAAAGGAGAAATAATAACAGATTCGATATATGTTTGAACAGACTTAGGTATTGTGAAGGAAGGTATAATTTTAATACGCTCTTATATCTGATTAATGAAGGTTTAACAGGAGAAAATAACCCTTATAATTAAAGTAAAAGGATTTTAGTAACATTTATCGTTTGCGCTGAAGTAGGGCCAAAAATTATGTTGTTTTATGTTTATTATAATTTAATCTGTAACACATTTATAATTCGTACTTTGTAAAAGTATTGTGAACATTTTGTTGATTGTTTTTTGGAAAGGAGTGCCTTAAAACATGACGCATATTTGGAGAGTGTAACTAATCTCGATTGGAAACTTTCTGTAACCGCAATTTCATGCTTTGTTGCTTGGTCATTGTGGCTTTTTTATAGCCTCAAGCTACTCGGTTCCACTTTATGGCTTCAAAACAAACTTTCTTTCAAATATACAATAATCAAAAAATTGTTTCTTAGCGATGTTTTGATTGCATAACAAATTGAATCTTGTCTTGCAACTAACGGAACCCAGTTCGCTTGATTTTCGGTCAGAACTAGGGTTGCGGGATGTAAAAATCTTTAAAAAATTGTCGTTTGCTGCTGAAAGAATTTTGAAAGTTTCGATCATAAAATTGCTTTTCTCCTGGATTTTAAAGAAATTTTCCAAAGTTTTCCTTGTGAATTGGCGAATTGCAGCTGTGATTCTGACGTCATCAAGACATGTTTATACTTTGGGGAAAGAAATTTTACTTGCGGCTATCCAATCATTCATTTATTAGCGTCTTTGGTCCTGGGAAAATAAAACACGCTTTGAACACGAATTAAAACATCGTTAACATGATCTTCTCGATAATTCTTTTCTTCTAAGGCGTGCACCTTTGGAGAAATTGCAAAATCAGAGCTTTCAGAGACTTATCTTAAAATGTAGTTCTGTAATACTTATCTCCTATGCAAAATTGTTTGTTATTTTGTAATCTTTTGCATTAATTCAACGAGCTCTTTTTTTCAATGCAGAGCAATATCTGCGACAAATTTTTACAACTAATTTTCACAATTAAAGTATGGAATCAAACTTGAGTTTTTTTGTTAATATTTGAGAGTATCTGAAATAAAAAAAACATGTTAACGTTGAAGAAATAGACCACTTCAATAGAGAAACACATACTAACTCCTTTCATAATTTGCTTAATCACCTCACCTTAAAATGATTTGGAATACACTGTAGTATTCGTTACAATTTAAATCAAATTATTTTACGTTATAATCGGTATTTTTTCGCCGGTTTCACAGGTTTATAAAAAAACGCAACAGAACCTTGAAATAGGTTTGAATTCCCTTAGCAAAGAAAATTATAGCGAAGACTTTTGCGAACGGCAATAATTCCTCTTTCATGTGCCTGCAATTGTTGTAATCACGATTTAAGCAGATGTTTTTGTTGTTGCTAAATGAGAGCTTAATTTCCACTTGTGTACTACAAAATTTCTGTTTACCTCGAAATTAAGAGTATTTGCACATATCGAAAAAGCCGGTTTACTCAACGAAAAACCTCTCAAACGTTGCTAGATTTTCATACCTCGCATTAGGTCGTTTGAAAAGGTTTGAGAACTTGATTATTTGCAAAATATTGACGCTTTCTTTGTTAAACACGGTGTACTTTAAAGACTCTTTTTTATATAGTTTTAAAACACCAAATCACACAAAAAAAATTATTATAGGTACAGAAGAGTGTTTTCGATATTGTTTCCGTTTAGAAGCTGTTAAGAAACTCTTGAATTGCAGACGAGATAAAATTCTTCCATATTTATCACACCTGTTCTTCTAGAACTATTGTGCACCATTGCAAAGCAATTTTTACCTGCCAACTGGATGGGAGCTGCAAGGATCTTGTCATTTTAAATCTTTTGCGGTGGGAAAACCTCTCTTGGACTTGGTGAAGCACTTAGAAGGAGCTTTCAACGTTCGAAGCATCATTAAAGAGCCATTTTCTTACAAAACACACCGGGATTCCTTCGCTAGGAAAAAAGCGTTGAATAATTTAGTCCGTGAACAAAGCTTAATTACACCCCCGTCTATACACATGTCTATAATTGTTAGCCGTTGTAACAGAAATATGAAAATTTAATCATGTGCAATTTGATCGCTCCCCTTCTGAACATGCGCTGAACACAGCAGGAGGTTATTTGCGTCCCCAGAGCTCTTGCGCAGTCAACAAACCAAAGACTGGGATCGAGAATGGGCGCGCCTGTCAAATGTTTCTGGTACATACAGAAGAGCGTTACAAATACCGCGAACTTCAACAAAATGATTTTAAAAAGTACAGAAACTGAAAAAGATATTATTTATTTTTATTTTTCTTATAGCCACTGACGTCCTCACGGAACATTGCAATTCAAACAGAAATAGCCAACGAATAAGTTTGCAAATCAGTAGAGGCAGAGTGGCCTTCGTACCGTGCATGTCTCTTCTTGTCAGATCATTTCCAACTGGCTGTTTTTATACCGTATGTAAGCCCCCTGGGATATAAGCTCCCCCAGGTTGTTTTTATACCGTATGTAAGCCCCGTGGGATATAAGCTCTCCCCGGCTGTTTTTATACCGTATGTAAGCCTCTTGTGATATAGGCTCTCCCCGGCTGTTTTTACGTATTTAAGCCCCCTGGGATAAAAGCTCCCCCAGGTTGTTTTTATACCGTATATAAGCCCCTTGGGATATAAGCTCTCCCCGGCTGTTTTTATACCGTTTGTAAACCCTCTGGGATATAAGCTCATCCGGCTGTTTTTATAGCGTATGTAAGTCCCTGGGATATAAGCTACCCCAGGTTGTTTTTATACCGTATGTAAACCCCCTGGGATATAAGCTCTCCCCCTCTGTTTTTATACCGTCATTTAAGCCCCCTGGAATATAAGCTCCCCCGGCTGTTTTTATACCGTATTTAAGCCCCCTGGGATATAATCTCTCCCCGGCTGGTTTTATACCGTTTGTAAACCCTCTGGGATAAAAGCTCATCCGGCTGTTTTTATAGCGACAATAAACTGCAAGGCCGACACTACGTAGAAATGAAAAGCCTTAACGGGACAACGACATGATAGAGTCCAAACTGAAAGTCAAAAATGCAAACTCTGGACCGCTGTTTCGACCTGATTGGGTCTCGTCAGCAGAGTGTATGCCGCACAGAATAGAACAACTAGCGTGAAGACAGTTGTCTATAAACTGCCCGCTGGTAATGACGATCCGAGTGGGCTCAAATTCGAAAGCCCGCCCATTGACAACAGCCGCGTGACTATTACTCAATAGGTCAAGAATTCGAAATATCATGTCGTTGTCGCGATAAGGAAAGTGAGAATAGCCAGAACTATCCGTACACTGAAAACATGGACAAAACCATGTTGTCAGTAGCTCCTACGTACACCAGCAGCATTTTCGTCCGCGGTCCCTTGCTTTTATTTGTCATTTTCAGTTTTTATAGCGTATGTAAGCCCCTGGGATATAAGCTCCCCCAGGCTGTTTTTATAGCGTATGTAAGCCCCCTGGGATATAAGCTCCTCCCGGCTGTTTTTATAGCGTATGTAAGCCCCCCGGGATATAAGCTCCTCCCAGCTGTTTTTATACCGTATGTAAGCCCCTGGGATATAAGCTCCCCCTGCTGTTTTATACCGTATGTAAGCCCCCTGGGATATACGCTCCCCCGGCTGTTTTAATACCGTTTGTAAGCCCTCTGGGATAAAAGCTCATCCGGCTGTTTTGATACCGTATGCAAACCCCCCTGGGATATAAGCTCCCCAGCTGTTTTTATACCGTCTGTAAGCCCCCGGATATAAGCTCCCCCAGTTATAAGCCAAACCCTTATGAAATTGTGTCAGCCGAGTACTTACAAACTGGCAGATCTTACGGTATGGATACGTTTTTTTGTTTCTCGCAATCAAATCGACAACAGTCCACCGATAATCGCTATCACTGAATAAAGCCGGAAAATTTTATACATTCAAATTTGTTATTGTGTTATCCCGTATTGCATGGATTAACCAGTCATTATTTTGTGGCAGGTGCACAGGAGCAACATATCAAATTACAAACTTGCCAGTTGTCTAGGCGACCCGTTTCAAAATAATATTTTATTCAACGCCGTGCTTGTCTGTTTCACCTCCGGTGGAACAAGAATTAAAGGGATACATTTACTAACGTGTCTTTCAAGGAAAACCTAATTCTACAAATAAATCGAGGTAAGGCAAATTTATGACTATGCCGCTAAAAAAGCTATCTCGAGATTTGTACTCACTGCGTTATCTCACTGAGATATTTTCTGGTGTCAATGTTATGTTTGCATTCGTTATAAGCTAATTCGTTTCAGTAACAAATATTCGGCAGTTTCAGTGTCCAAACGTTTTTATTTTTGTATTTCATTTTATAGTGTTATTCCTAAAATCCAATGTCTCTTTTTTGCTTGAATTAGACGAAAATTCCAACGACATTCTTTAATCCAGGCGATAACCGAGTATTGTTAACACGTTGTATTTTAACAGTCAATTTCAGTGTTATCAGGAAAAACAATAAATATAGCTGTTGCCTTACCGAAAACAAAAAGCATTTAGAAAGATAAACACTTATGAAGCCTTTCTGGACTGTCTTCTGTTTTTAGCATTATTTTAAAGAATCCTAGAACATAATATGGATCAGAGAAAATATAGTAATAATAAATGTTTCGACATTGAAGAGCAGTCTGATGATGAACGACAGCTAGGAACCGAATATGAAATATGGCATCGACACGATGCTTGCGTTTTCAAGAGTTTATTTGGCTTCCAGAGGTGTTTTACAAAACCCTGCATGCAGGGCATTTATCAAAGCTGATTATTTTCCCTAGTTAGTTCAGTTGACTCTGTCAGAGTTCTAAGAATGGTTTTATCCAAGTTTTACTCCATAATTTAAGGAAATAAACGTGAATTTTGAGCCAAAAACACAGGAGCATACTGTCCCTTTCTACATGTTTTTATATGAAACATTTACGAACATTACTAATTTCAGAGGCAGTTTCTTCATGCCACAAAATTTTCTCATCTTGAACTCCCAAAACGATAAAAATAAACAAAAATGTAACGGTAATATACCATCGAAAGAAGGAAGCAATGAGATAAAAACTGCCACGAGCAGAGAAAACCTTTACAGTTATACAATTTACAGCCCATATTCCGTAAATGGCGGCCTCTTAGATAATTTCCTCTGTTTGCAGAGTGAAAAAATTAATTACCCACGACAGATTTAATCTAGAGTGCTAATTTAATACTAGCTTACACTGATATCGCCTTAAGCCCTTTATTTATAATCCGTCTATTGTTTAAGATCTTTTGTTCCTAATAAACAAAACCTTAAAACGAACCTCAAATTATTCAACTGATAGCCCGTCACAATCAACACAACCCTCAGAACTCGGCGCGTCTTTGCCGCTAAAACATCTTGAAGTTTTCTATGATTCTCTGGGTTTCATGTTGTGACGAGGAAAGCAAACCCTACTGGAAAATCTTTGCAAAGTAAGTACACACATATTGAATTCAGAAAAATTGTTCAAGACTCGAACGCTTTGTTAGTCAAGAAGTCGTGTAAACAAACATGTAAAATCATTTTGCTGTTAATACCTTCATATCTGTACTTGCCACCCTTCGAGTTTTTAAGAATTCGTGCAATTCACTGAGGGTTTGGAGCATTTAGGCTCCTAAAGTGCTTGTATTGACATCGAAGCGATAGCGTTCTCGATATTTAAGTTTGTAGACTGTTTTTAAAGTGGATTTACTATACACATTAGGTCTTCTATTGTACTGGTCACGGCCAAGAAGTATATCGGATTTTACAGAGTTCTCAGAGTCTATTTTCTACATTGTGTATAAGACCACATTTATGCAAACAGTCTGCACCTAGTCAAGAATAGATTAAGTGAAAGAGGCTCTTAAAAGAACGAGAAAGTTTAATTTTACTGCGAGGGTATTGGACAATTAGATACCAAGATATTCCTTCATGTCTACCACACGACAGTTTTATTCAAATAAGGCTTTTTATAGCTGCATTTTTCCATTTGACTGACTAAGCCGGAACATGATTCATTCGACAAAAATATTACAAATCTAAGAATCGAAGACTATTTTACTTATAGATAGCCTATTTTGGTCTTTTTTATGCTCGATTCTCCTTCTGGTCCTTCTGAAGTAAGCCAACATAATCTGAAACATCATGAATTCAGATTCGGAAAGGTGTGCAAATCTTAGCCACGAGTGTGTCCGTTCTTTTGTTCCCAACTGTTATCGTACACATTTTGAAACATTTTGCAAAAACTCTTTTTAAGCTACATGGCAACTTATTTGTAGCCTAACAACGACATTTTAAGGTAGCTGGCGATCGTGAAACTTTGGAGAAATCAGGCGTTCGACTGTTTGATAATCACTTTCCCTGCTGTTCCGCAGTTAATATTTTGATGTCCAGATTGTACCGGGGTTTCTGTTCCGACGATTTTGCGGAAACTTGAACAGTCATGGCAAGATGTTATTACGAGCTAATTGCAGAAATTTTAACGAAATCTTAGCGCTCAGTTATCTGTAAATGACAATTTTATCCAAAAAGTAGTGCTCAATAAAAGTAACATCACGCAAAACTATCGAATATTACATCAACATATTGACATGCATATTATTCCTCGATAAATGTTGTGTAAAATGCCAAAGTTTCAAGGAAATCGAGTCAAAAATGGCGAAGTTATTAGAGTTTTTAGACAGGCATACAGCCCGTAATTTATTTCGATCGAGTCACCTTAACATAAAAACACAAAAGAGTGTAATTATTTTGCTGGTTGAACAAAGTTATTTATCACTGATGAAGGCAAACCGCTTAATGCCGGCGACGTAACAATTTGCTTTTGTTGTGAGCCAGTATTGTAGAATTTCGAGCTCTCTAGCTCTCTGTAAATTCTAAATTTCTTCAAGGTTTAATTTCCTTGTTTTGTCTTTTCTCGTTTTAGGCTGAAGAAGAAGAAGAAAAGACATAAAGCAATCAATTTCTGTTACGAAAGAACGAGATGTCGAGATCAAGAACACTGTTGAGAGAAGTGACAGACTCAAACCACCGAAAACTGAACAGAATTTCACGTTTTGCACCGCCCAAGACGAACACTTTAAAACACCTCCAAAACGAATTCAGAAAAACAATCCCGCGTCCGAGATATGCGTTCGTTACCTTGGTGATGTGTGGCGACGAGTATATTAAGGGAGCACTGACCCTCGCTTGGTCTCTAAGGCAACAGAAAACTCAACACGAATTAATCGTCATGGTAACACCTGACGTCAGCGTTCCCGCCATGAAGCTACTGCGCAAGCTCTACGACCGAGTGTTAAAGGTGCAGTACATCAAAACACGAGTAAAGAGCGCGCTGAGAGGTAAAAAATATCGTAGAGAGGATACGTGGATGGAGTATAGCTTAACAAAAGCACGTATGTTAAACCTCACAGAATACGACAAGATTGTTTGGCTGGACGCAGATTCGCTTGTTCTTAACAACATCGACGCACTTTTTGAACTTCCAACTCCAGCTGGAGTTTGTTCCAGCATCAAAAATCATGACTACTGGCACGGGTCGAAAATCCCCGAGTTGGAAATTGAAAACTCCGTTGAAAACAATTACGGCGTACACGGATGTACCATGGTACTGACCCCTAACTTAGACCACTATCTGTTAGCGAGTTCGCTCCCTCAAATCGGAACAACGGCGAACTTTGTTGGGCCCGATGAATACTTCTTTACTCAGTTGTATAAAACTGAATGGCACCATGTTCACGTCAAGTATGCGTGCACGAAATGGTTCTATGACATGAGGGATGTGAAACCCGAGGTGATCCATTTTTCTGGGGACAAGCCCTGGGAGGAGGAGAGTGACTGGGAAGGAGTGCGAAGGTGGAAAGAGGCGGCGGTGGGCATGGTTCAAGTCTGTCCTAAAATGTCGGATTTATTCGTCACACGAATACGGTCGAGTTCTCAACGAAGCGATGACGAAGTCAAGTCTTCGGAAAGTGGCAGAGTTTCGTTTAGGACTAAAAGCTCTGAATCTACAGTAAAGTTAAACGGACTCCGCAGTTTCCGTAAAAATCTTAAATGAATAAAAGATAGACTGAACGAAATAGAACCATTAGGTTTCCAAAGAACTAGTTATTTGAACTAGACGAAATCATGTTACAGTTACTAGAGGAACACTAATTTAACAGTAATTAAAGTTCATCTACTTGGAGATTAAATTATCGTTCATTGGTAGATGGGTGTGTGGCTGGCTAAGCTATACGAGAACGGACGGGGAGGGGGAGAGGTGAGGCACAACTGCAGTGCAAGGAGTATTGCTAATTCCCCTAAAAACGGACTCCGCAGTTTCCGTAAAAATCTTAAATGAATAAAAGATAGACTGAACGAAATAGAACCATTAGGTTTCCAAAGAACTAGTTATTTGAACTAGACGAAATCATGTTACAGTTACTAGAGGAACACTAATTTAACAGTAATTAAAGTTCATCTACTTGGAGATTAAATTATCGTTCATTGGTAGATGGGTGTGTGGCTGGCTAAGCTATACGAGAACGGACGGGGAGGGGGAGAGGTGAGGCACAACTGCAGTGCAAGGAGTATTGCTAATTCCCCTAAATACCCCTCCCTCTTTACTTTGTGAAGTTCCCCCCAAAAAACTAATAAAACAACACCGAGGATTGTTTTGGGAATTGAACTTTTAATATTCAACAATCTTTCTGCGAACTTTTTGAACTACATAAATATATTCTGACAGCCTTAAACGACATAGCAATTAATTTACTAATGTTTGAAGAAATATGTTATCTCTACAACTATGCTTGAGAACATTTACTTTTTAATCTTTTATTTTTTTTCGTCTGAAGTTAAAATATCTTTCACGTAGGTAAACTTGAGACAACACACACGCTTTAAAGAAAATATTTTAACCCTGCTGGGATACGACGATAGTGTAGTATATTCTAGTTGCATAAATGGCTCTTTCAAATTCTTCCTTTTAAGAAATCTGTTTCTTTTTCTGTTCGAAAATATGCAGGGTTTAGTTAAGCTTTCTTTTATGTTGCCGTTTAACAAGCAAACGCAGTCAAACAAAACGTCACTGATCACATGCACTTTGTTTCCAAATATGGAGTTAATACAGCCAATCAGAGGGCAGGGATGAAAGCACGTGCTCAGATACGTGTTAACTGGTGCCAGATGTGCGCGGGAAAGAAATCTTCAAACTTCTGTATGATAAGGTTTAACGGCGTTGAAATCCAGCTCAAACACTGTAAAATAAAACAAAAGCCAACTTTAAAACTGACACAAAAAAACAATTTATCACGTGGGCAATGTACTATAACATCCAGAAAAAGGGAAATTCGAGAACTGGCACACTTTAACGGCCCCCATTATTAGCAATACAAATATGTATGCTTTGGTGTTCCAAAGCAAAGAAACGGCGGGAATTAAAAACTATGTTTATTCAAAAATCGTCTTTTGTTCAGGTAAACCAATATGGCCGCTGGTCATCACGGGACTCGAACTAATCAGCCTTAAATCTAGTCCTATTGACAATTAAGCAGCTTCAACCCTCCACCCTGCTTAATAGCGCCACTAAATAAACTAAAGAGTAATGTTCGCAAGCCCAGACTGCTACTTACAGTTTTGGCCGCGTTAGCCATTGGTTCAGGGAACTGGTGAGTAAGAAGAGCCAGCATTGCAGTGAAGGAGCACAGGGCAGCGGTAAAAAGAATGAAGAAAGGAAGCTCTTTTTTGGGGTAAATGGAGAGTTCATGATGACCTGGAACGAATCAAAAGTATATCAGTCTCTTTCCATCTTACGGTTCTTCTGGTGTTGCTTCAGTTACTAATCTTGACTGGGTAGTAAAGACAAAGTTCGGCCTGCGAAACGCCTGATTCTCGCACAGAATTTCTTATGTGCTGTTCGCGTGAGTTAATAATTTTTCTTTCCATGTGTAGGAGGCACGGTGGCCTAATGCCTATGACTTCGGATCGGGCGGTCCGGGTTCGAGCACTGGCGGGAGTCACTGTGTTGTGTTCTTGGGCAAGACACTTTTCTCTCATAGTGCCTCTGTCCACACAGGTGTATAAATGGGTACCGGCGAATTTACTGATGGGGGTAACCCTGCGATGGACTAGCATCCCATCCAGGGGGGGGGGGGGGGGGGGGGAGGAGTAGAAATACTCCTGGCCACTTCATGCTACGGAAACCGGGATAAGCTCCAGCCTGATGGGCCACTTGGCTCGTATATAGACTTTACTTTACCCTTTCCACGTGCTACCCACGCGGTGCCGGTCAGCTGTTCACGTGCGTAGAATTTAGCAGTGATAACCTAAAAGCGATTTTGCCAACACATTGAAATTCATTTGTACGATACAGGAGTAGCAAAGGCAGTTAATAAGGTAAGCACAGTAATTTTTCTTACTTGGCAGAAGTTCTCTGTCAGCGTTCTCAGTGCATGCTGGGTAAGGATGAAACAAGTGTCCCTTCTCCAGGGGGTAGGGGACGAGACGAAATGCTGAAAGAAACACAGGAAAGTTCCATCCATCAAACTTGAACAAAACAAATTTTAAAAAAATCAAGCAAAGACGTTCATACTTCCTTCCCATGTACAGTGAAGTAAATTAAGAGCGCCCTCGACTCTCTTCCAGTGCGGTAAATGGAAGAAGGCGTAAGCTATCGCTTCGCTGTCTCCTCGTTTTAAAATATGCTCCGGAGGTAGAATCAAACTCTTCTGCTCCAGAAGATACTAGAAAAAAAGACAACAATATATCTTATTTATACTGTGACTCAAATCCTTGGTAGTAGCTAAAAATTTGATTACATTTATCTACTGGATTTCCAAACTTATCAGCCAATCAAATAACCAGAAACCAGACGTACAACTTTTTGACATCTCTCTTTTGGTTTTCCAATATTTTCAACCAATCTAGCAACCACCGTACAAGTTTTTGACATCTTTCTGATGGTTGTCCAATCAAACAGCCCAACGCGCCTGCAGTTGATTGGCATCTCACGCCTCCGTTCCCAGCCTAACCTGATTTCTGATTGGCTTTGAGCATACCAACGAAATAATGCCAACGAACGAATTTCTCACACATTTGTTGATCATTTCTCATCCTATTCATTATATATATTTATTTGCTTATTGTTTCATGATGCCCAGTGAAGCTGTTAAAAATAACGCCAGTAGGTAGACCTTATTAGTTTTCGCATTTCTTTATCGTATACGCGTGTAGAGCATAACTCTCTAGGAACTGTGACATTAAAGGGACTGTTTCACGGCTCGACGCATGTACAGGTTATAACGTTCGCCCATTCGATTGCATTGTTTAAGAAACAATCGGAAGCGTGCAGATGACTCTTGCGGGAAATTTGCCTTTGAAAATTTCGCGATCATTTGCCAAAATGTGTAATAGAGGTGTTATTTCTCATTAGAATTCCTTTTGTTTGCTCCAACTCTGATATCAACAACATGTATCACAGAAAACTCGAGCTAAAATAGATATTATGCACTTGTGTAAGTATGTACAGGCTATCATTGTAATACAAGAAACAGTCAAGCACAAATTTCACTGAAAATGTTCACGGACTTACACAGAAAGAGAGAAGTAAGTGTTGTTAATGTTGAACATCGAATTTATTGTCGGCCCGTACAATTTATTCTGGACACAAGCACAAGTTATTTCCTCGCATTCAATTGGTTCATTGACAATGGAATTGAGTAGGCCAGGTAATAGCTTGCACATGCGCAGAACCGTGAAGCTGTCCCTTTAAACTGTGGATAAGGGGGAATGTAACAGAAACTACCCCATTATAAACTAAAGCCAATTAAAGTAGACAGGGAGTGAATTTGATAGCCAAAGTCCTTACTTTAGGAACATGAGGATTAAACTCCACTGCTCTGTGTATGGCTTCCACGGCTGCCATTTCAGCTGGACTTAATCCTCTCTTTGCTGCAATCTCAGGAGAGAATCTGTACAACAAAACAAACCAACCATTAAATTCCATCTGCTTTTAGATTGGGGATTTTTTTAATAATGGGCCTTCAAACTAATGTGACAAGCGTCAGCGGCCTGGCCTTTAATAGTATGGGGGAGGGGGGAGGGGGAAAAGTAATGAAACTAACTAGCTTCATAGGTGCGCATTTTAGCATGCCTCGCTTTAATCTCACACATCATGAACCATGCAAAACACAAACGAACAACTCTTAGCATAGTAGAAAACTGTTCCATTTACGACAAAGCTATGTTTGAGGAAGCTTGGCAAAGTTGAGATGATAATATTTACAGACAGAGGCACGTAACAACTACCCTGGTATTTTTACGACAGGGTGTGAGTAGAACCTCCAGTGCCTGAAGTATATGGCCACATATATGCAATTTTCGCTTAATTTCAAAATGATAGGAGAGACGTACTAAAACCAACAGCTTTGTTTGGAGATCAAGGGTCCTTACAAGAAATCGTGTTCCTTCATTTTAAATTCCTGAACAGAGCTTATCAAGAGATTTCTATTGAAAAGCCTTCAGTTTATCTTACATTTCCTGACTGTTCTCTAATCACGAGAAACAATAACTGTTTTAATTTCATAATTACTACTACAGTGTTGCAGCTACAAAAATGATTTCCTTACTTGTCGCAGACTGCTCTGGCTTTGAGAAGTGCAGCAGAATAACATATTGTTGCTGACTTCGGAAGACTTATATCTGAAAAGAGAAAGATATGATTAATATTTTTAGTGAATTTATCGTACAACTGAGTTTGAAAAACGAAGTTAAATCTTCAGTTTGTTTTATATACTTACCATCATATTTTGCTAGAACTTGCTGCCATGGAAAATAACAAAGAACAAAAATTGACGTTACTGTCGGTTTCAATGATATATGGTAGAGAGATGAAAGAAATTATTAAATGTCAAACAACAAAACAATTTGTTTTTAATACCTGTACTTCTGAATAGGCTTGTATTTCGAGTAAAGCCTCCAGAAGATTCTCATGAATGTTAAGAACACTCATGAGAGGAAATTCCTTCATTAGCTGGGAAAAACAAATGGTTATGAATTAACTTAGAACAAATATTTATCAGGTAGCCTGTGGATAGCCGTTGCACTCCCCTCAAAAAATCGATTTTTTTTAGAGGAGCGGGACGGCTGTACACAGGCTATTATCAGGAAACACAGTTTAGTTAATAAGTTTGTTAAACAACATTATTGAATGAAATCATGGCTATGAACTTGCAGATAGTGTATACACCTTTTTCCATGGTTTAACATAACAATACATATAATACATGCAGATATTTTGCGAGTTGCGTACTATTTTTCTGAACCAGAAGGGGCGAGGAAAAATACGAGCAATGAGCAAAATGTCTGCTCGTATTATATGTTAAACCATCCAATAAGAGATTTTTTATTCCACTAATAAAATAAAGTTTAGTTCGGCCATTTTGTAGCCTGCGTAGCAAGCGTTCCCGTACGAGCGAAGTGCTATGTGTCGCGTGCGAGCGAAGATTCTAGTCGCGCGAAAATTGGGGAGAGAGCAAAAAAGGGAAAGGAGCGGGGAGGGGGTGCCCAACCCCCTCCCTGCTCTTTTTCCTTTTTTGCTCTCGCCTCAATTTTCGCGCGACCAGAATCTTTACTCGCGCGACACATAGCACTTCGTTCGCACGGGAACGCTTGCTACGCAGGCTAGCCATTTTGTCGCTCCGCTTTCAGTCCATATTTTTGCCCTGTTCTACAGTGTAATAACATGGCATATTTTGCACATTCTTTTGCCCTAATATGGTAAAATGGCACAATAGTGGAATAATAAAAGAGTGTAAACCTACATCTCTCATCATTTTAATGGCTTCTTTGACTCTTCCAAGCTTTCTTGCACACATGGCAAGCCTTCGTCTTATGTAAACACAGACATTTGTGTCTCTTCCTGAAAGAGGAATGCAATGGAAATAGTTATGATTCTATTTGGGAGTAAAACGGTTAACAGAAAGATGGCGGTAAGGTGGAATGTCATTAAACACTTAAAAGTAAATTGCAACCTTTCTGATACTAGTGTAACTTGACAGTCAAATCCTGTAAGCAGATGCCTTTGGGGCCTGAAAAAGTGTCTGTTAAGGACACAGTGTGCTTATGCGAGGTTAAAAATGTAGTGTTTGTATGTGGCTGGAACACCAGGGGGAGGTACATGTACTCTGTATATTTTTGGGTGGGAGTGTGCCGCTTACTCTGAAACCCTTACCCTCATACCAGACTATGTTCATCTGATTTTGGAACCCTATAGTAGACTAGACACTGAAAATCCCTACCCTATCCCAGACTTGCTCTTTTTAGAACTGTATCACTATTTCACTACTGTGATTTTAACGAAATACCATCTGTCATCAACATTGCTGCAATGATTTTATTATGTTAGGAAAGCCTCTTTCTCTTTCTCTTCCGAATTTCTATTCCTATTCTGGACTTAATTCTTCACACCAATGATCAGTTTCCCAACCAATGATACCCTATTCTAGGCCAAAACTCTCTGATTTCTATACCCTATCCCAGACTAAACTGCTTGAAAACCATACCCTTCAGAGTCGGTGGCACATACCTATATAGCTCATATATGGGGGTGCCCCCACTGCCCCCCCCCCCCCACCACCCACAAGCTGGAGCAAAACTAAATACTTGCCTACTGTAGGTGTTCGTTAGAGCAAGTTCGACTGTATCTGACAAATATCACAAGTTTATGAAGCTGTGTTACTAGCGTCACTAATTTGCTCTCTTTTAAAGACTACAAACATTCTTATCTTCAATCATTCTTAAAGTGTTATGTTACTCTAGCACTCACTGTGTAAGGCTTCCTCTTTTGTGTCAGGGTTCACTGAGGCACTGTTCCGTAGCAAGACTTCACTAGCCTTCAGTGCTTGCTTAAATAACTTTTCAGCCTGCAAAACAAACATGGATAGTTCATGGCAAGGAAGAAAACAACACCGACAAATGAAAAACATCCCTTTGACAGTATACTTCCTTCAGTTCTCATGGGCATCAGATTTTTAACGAAATCCTTTTTAAATAGCAGTTGCAGTTTGGGACATATGACATCTTTTACTAAAACCCCTTAAAGCAGAATGTTTAGGAGTAACACACTTCTTCTACTGAAAAAGGAGTGGGTTATCTCAGTTACTGAATATGTTGTCATTATGTATATTAGTTTCTTCAAACAGAAGCTTAATCAGTCATTTTGAATCCTTATTTCAGAACTTGGTTATGGGACCACCCTTTAAATGCGGGATATCAGCTGTGGCCTGCTGGTGTTCAGAGTAACAGGCTATCAATGGATGTACTCTCAATTGAGACAGGCAATCACTGATATTTTCACTATGGGCCAGTAACATTCACAATTCTAATAATAACCAAGCAAGAAATGAGCTACTTGTTCACCAGCCATCTTTTGTGACTAGAACTCACTGAAAACCCCAAATCACTACAGAAAAACTGGAGTCTACCTGCAGTATCCCTCTCACCTCTAAAATGGTTTGAGCCTCCTCCTCTGCTAGCAAAATAAGTGCTGTTGGACAACTGTTTTAAGAAAGCAAACCAAATACGCCAAATGAACAAACACTATTTTACCAATATGCATCTAGCACTTAACACAAGATCTTAGAAGCTGTGATGATTAAGCCAGGAACAAGTGTTTTTATTTCATTCCACAGCATAAAGTGTTGTGGTATTTGGGATAAAGACTCAACAGGCATTTAGAATTGTCCAATATAAAGAGCGGCAAAGTGGTTAACAAGAAAATGATTCACACATGGAATAACAACAAATGAAAGAACTTTGCCAGGCTTCATAACCATTTCCCTCTATTAACTACAGTACTGTTATTCTTACTACATTTAGCTTTTTGAAGAAAAAGAAAGCCCTGCTGACAATGCAGTCATTTAAGAAGGAGCTTGATATTAACCTTTTTAGCACAATACATACCTAGGATTATGTTCCAAGGCTTGATGAGCTGTCTTGATTCTCTTCTCTTGATCTCTTTCCCTCCATGCTCTTAACATTACTAAAACATTTACACATGTGAATGGAAAATTAATGACTCATAATGAAGAAACACACAAAAAAGTAGATTTGGAAATGCAAATCGATAACCTTGAAATATGGCAATGCCATATCTATGGCGATATTTGACTGTATAACATAAAAGGTCTTTACTCATTCTCAGGCTAGCAACATAACTGGTGCGTGCATTTACTTTTAAAAAACATGGCTTATATCTTTAAACTACCCTGCTTATAAAATAAGCGTCAAAGAGGTCACTGATCTGATTTTTAATACAAAATATAACTTTGTTCATCCAGTATGATCAACTGTTTGGCCCTAAGTTATTCTGCAAGGGTCCATTTGTTGTCACCCAGTACATGTGTATTATGACCTCAAGTCAATTTTTTTTTCCATATCACCCTCTCACGCAGTCAATAAGTGTTCTAAACAATACTAACACTCATCAGATGGTTCTGAACTTTCAGCATCAGCATCACAAGTGAAGAACGTCTGTCACATGGAAGAGGAAGTTGTAAGGAATAGTTATTTTCTAAGAATATTTGGCCTAATGCTGAAATGTAGGAAAGAAAATTTATGATCGCTTGCAGTGTGAGAACCATAAAAGTTCTATTAAGCCCCTGGTGACAGGGGTGGGGGTGGGGCTTATTTCCTTTTAAGACCTTATAAGGGGTGGGTGGGTGGGGTATTAGTGCTGGGGGCTTATTTTAAATCACATTTACTATCAGTTAGGGTACACATGAAAGAAAAAAAGTGGCTTTTTATGTTTCGGTGCTATTTGGTAACACATTTTCAGAAAATAGTAACAATGATAAGTTAACATGGTGGATGTATTTAAAAAGCATAAGTTCCTTGTTTAAAAATTGCCATGAGTTAGGAAGGGATGGGGGTGCTTAATAGACAGGAGAGGCTTGTTAAGAAATTTAACTTCCAGATAGGGGGCTAATTAGAGGAGGTGGGCGGGTAGCAATAGAGCTTTTTATGGTAAATATGTATAAGAAGGAAATTGGGTTAACTGAAATGTCTGTGTGGTTGCAGGGACGTTTGAATTTCCTGAAACTTGATGACTTGACTCATGCATCTAAGGACTTGAACCCAGACTGTGTGATCAAGAGTCCAGTGCGCTAATTGTTAGGTGACCTTATTTATCACAAGTTAAAATATGGTCTAATATTAAAAAATTCCTGATCAGTAAAACATTACCTGGTGGTCCTGAGCAGATAAATTCATGTCATAATATGTTAGTGGCTCCTTGCCTGTCACCCAGTAATATCTGTTATTAACAAATTACATAATCTGAAACTTAGGACTACATCAGATAAAATGAGAACTACAGTAAAACATATATTCAAGAAAGCAAAGTTACCTATTATATTCTGCACCTCTGAAAAGATTTCCAGGATTTCTCCATACTTTACACTCTAAAACACAGAACAAGACATTTTTTATGATAAGCACCACAAAATTTCAACACAGGGTCTAGGGTGCTTCTTAAATTGTAGAAGCTCAAGGGAGCATGCTTATTGGAGACAGGTGACCTTTAATATTTGCCAGGAAGGGGAGATAATCTCGTTTTTTAACCTTTAAATCCCTGTCATGTACAAATTAACCGATTACGCTGCTCCAACCATAGCTGGCTCCGAGAGCCAGGTATTGGCTAATTTCCCCAGGTTAAAAAAGCTTATCATAAGCTGAAATTTCACTAGAAAACAAAGACTTGGGGTACACAGGACAGAAAAGCTGAATGAGCTTGTTAACGAGCCTGCTACGTTTTTGCTTAGGTACATCCCTTGGCCACGACATCTCCCTTGGCTCAATCCACCATAAGATGGCAACTGTACATTTCGCCACAATACCTTGCAAACCTAACACAGACAATAGGGAACACTCTCTGTACTATGTACTAAAACAGTAACTCCTTGCCACACACCTGCTACATTCTGTTGTGTATTTTGAGGTGTACTCTCAGAGCTTCCCAGCAGTGGACCCAGATGAGACAAGGACACATGTTCTATGAAGGATGTGCCGTACTTCCGAAAGTACCACCACTCAAATATCTATGACAACAGATCAGTTGATAATTTATAATCAGTTAATAAACAGTAAAAATGCAATGGACTCTACAAGTCTGTAACTAAATGACTGAGAAAGAGGACTAAGCAATTAGTAAAGTCTGGTTCTCATATGCCACTGACCTACCTGCGAAATAGCCACTGGTGCATGCCTGGGATACTGTTCTCATAAAATATCTTCATCGCCTGTAAAAACGCCTGCAAAGTTGAACTCAAGTCAACTTTGCAGGCATGCCAGTGGTAAAGAACTGTGATGATCTTTGTTGCTGGCAGTGTTTGTTCTCATATGTGGTAACAGTATCCCAGGCAGTACAGGTGGCTATATTGCAGGTAGGTCAGTGGCATATGAAAACCAAGCTTAACAGACATGATAGTGCTGCCAAACTGGAACCTCTGGCTTCGTTATATGGAGCAGTTCTAAAACCTATTGAAAGACTGCACCAAGATTAATGCCATTGCTTTTGTTTAAAACATGCAAAATACAACAACTTTCTGGACTGTGCTCATTTAATTTGAAAAGGATTAAACTTCTTGAAAGGCTTGTCAAAATGGGTGGAAAATTATACTGCACACATTTTTTTGTGATACAGGTAATTTTAAACTTATACAGTTAACACCTTATCCAAAAGTGGATTAAATGATGGCACCAACAAACCAATGATTGTGTTTTTTTAGACCTAATTTTTCTCTGGATTTAAATTTCACGAATATTATCATTTAATGAAATGTGAAATATGCAAAACCTAGACTTTCACAGACATAAAACATATTGACCAGGCTAGTTTTATCTAAAGGGTGATTCCACATGAGACATTGCAAAAGTGAAAAAATTCAAATTGATTTTTTCTGGTTTAAAGTTGTACTAGCAGAAAGCTAATACTCTGTGCTGTTTGAAATTACCATGATTTTGTTTATCTTGACCACACTCGCTTGGCAGGATGCTATGGAATTGGGGGCTATTTAATCCTTACTGTTTGGAAAAGTTTGGAAGAGAACTTTAAGACAGTGTATCAAAAACACTAAAGAGATTTAAATAATCATTGGAGTATGAGTGCAAAGCCTTGATCTAAAGCAATCATAAAGCTTTGAAAATTTAACCAATCAGTTGCTTCTTTGTGGGAAAAAAGCAATTAAATTTGTGTTGCGGACATTACGTAATGTCCGCAACATTGAGACATTTTCTTTTCATTCCCAGAAAATTGTCACAACATTTTCAAGATTTATTTATGCTGCTCTGTTAGTTTGATACAAACATTGTTTTAGTCCAAGAAAGTTAGCCAGGCAGGCTTTCTGTCTCCAGAAATTATGTTGGTTATGTTGTTGCGGACATTACGTTGCGGACATTACATGTTCTATATCTTACTTTTATGACAAATTACAAAGCTCTGAACAGAATATAACTTATTTTGACAGTGCTATTTCAGTAAGCAAAATAAATTATTAATAAAACAAAGCTAAATTGAAGAATCAAGGAAAACATCATGATGAAAAGGCAGACATAATGTAATGTCCGCAACATTGAGGAATTTTCTTTTCATTCACCGATAATTGTTGCACCATTTTCAAGATTTATTTATGCTGCTCTTTTAGATTGATACAAACATTGTTTTAGTGCAAGAAAGTTAGCCAGGCAGGTTTACTGTGTCCAGAAATTACGTGGGTTATTGTGTTGCATACATTACGTTGCGGACATTACATGTTCAGTATCTTACTTTTATGACAAATTAAGCTCTGAATAGAATATAGTCCATTTCAGGCAGTGCTATCTTCAGTAAAAAAAAACTAAGCAAAAGAAATTATTAAAACAAAGCTAAATTCAAGAATCAAGGAAAACATTATGTTAAAAGAATTACAAAAAGTAATAATATGCAGATTGAATAAATTTGTGCTATTCTTACACTTTCAACTTAACAGAACAATATGATACTAATTATCAATTCAAAGTTGTTCAACCATATGCATCAAAACAGGTGCATTACAAACAACTGCACATTTGTTTAAAGTGTTAATCCACATACACCTGTATGTAATATAACACAAAATTCTGTTGTTCTGGCCACCTCTGCTCAATCAGTCCTGCTCAAGCAGGCACACTTTGATTATGGAGGTTTCACATTTTTATTTCTCTAGATCTGTCAGTAGGTAATACAACCTTCGAAACTGAAAGGAATGTCCCAAGTCATATTTCTTGCCAGACTCTCCCATTTCAGTTTAAAATAAACTTAATTTAAAGGTGTTTAAAAAAATATTAAATATACACGAAATGAGGTAATTAAATTATTATGTAATGCCACCCCCAGGAAATTATGGGTATAGAAAATGACAAAAAAAATTATTTGGAGCTTTATTTCCCTAACAACACACTTTAAAACATATAGAAGTACCCAGCATCACCAACAGACTAAAACTAATATGATTTGAAATGAGTTCCCAAAAATGTAATGTCCGCAACAGATTCTTTGTAATGTCCACAACACAAGTTTTTGTTTATATAATCAAATATAGTAGATTACTAAGAGTTTTTTCAAGACAGTTGGAAAATTGACTATACCAATGTTTGAAACTACAATTATTTTCTTGTCAAGTTTTTTAAATTCACAGGAAATTTAATTCTAGGGAAATCACTATATCATTTGGTTGTTTTTTTCTGTAATGTCCGCAACACACCTTCTTAAGTTTATTGTTCAAAGGCATTTAGAGCAAATTAATTTTTCTTTTTTAGACAATGTTAGGAGTAACTTAAGTAATTCAACACATAAGTTTGAGCACCTCAGTAAGCTGGGTAAAGGTTTGTCAAAAGCTTCAAATTCAAATTTTTGTATCTGAATGTAATGTCCGCAACGTGGAATCACCCTAAACCTTTTGTTGACACAAGACATACAATATCAAAAGATCTATAATGCCTTTTAGCAATTAAAAACAGAATGGCCCTTGAGAAAGTATTAAACAACCAGTGGAAGGGGTCCATGTCTAGTCGGAAATAAAATTCTTGGATTGAAAGAAACTGGTTGTTTTTTTAACTCATCAAACTGTGTCACAACAGATGCTTAAGCTGAATCAATAAAGTGATCGTTGAAATGACTTTAACAGAAGTGAACTCACCAGTATAATCCCAGATATAAATGACGATGTTCCAGTGAGAGCAACGTAAAACTTAGGAGTAAGTGTATTCAGGAACAGAATAGCTGAAAAAGAAAAATCAAGATTTTATTGAATGTATACTGGTAATTAAATCTTTGAATTCTATTCTGTTCAATTATGTCACTGGTAAAATAAATATTGAAATGTAGTTATTAGCTGAGGCAGTTTTTATGGATGATGTTTCAGCTCAATAAACAATTTCAGCCAAGACTGACATCGAAGAACATGTCTGGTCATTTAGCCACCTCAAGTTCAAACATTTTTACTCAAAATTTTGCATCAAGATCATTTAACCAATTTTTCCAACATGAGGCTAAACAAATCCTTTATGGTTTATTTGGGGCTTAAGTTTGAATAATCTATCAAATATTAAGGGATTATCTCAATATCTAATTCTGTGATACATTATAATAAATTAAAATAATTATTAGCCAGGGGATGACTTAGTGAACCAGCAAATTCACTGAGCTGAGACTAAGAAATGTACTGTAACGGATCAAAAAACATGTTTGTTGCAATCTCAGGCACCAGAGCTCATTGGTGAGCTGCTTTTTAAGTCTGTCTCTCAACTTTAAAATGATAATTTTTCATTTTTACTTCTGGATGAGATGCTTGTCTATTATTGGCCTCTTTTCGTATTTGTCAGTTTCAGTTGTTCCAGGTGTATCTTACACAGACTTTTTGCCCTCGGTGCTTTTCTCTACCCAGGAATAAAATGACACTAACGGGCAGCCAGACACTGTTAGAGGAAGCTTACAAAATGCTGGGTCAGACCGCGATTGACTGGGATCCTATCCACTGTGGTAGCAATACTATTGGTCATTTGAGGCGCCAGAAACAGCGATAAGCTGTGGACTGCTTTGGATAAAAACAGACTTAAATTTTAGCAAACAGTTTAACCCGCAAAGTTATTTGGTTCTAAAGAAAGTGTCACGCTGCATCAATGGGCAAGTGACACAAGCAAGGCAACCTTTTACAGTGGCCTTTTGCCAGGCCTGATAAAAGTTACCAACAGTAAATTGTATAAAAGCAGAACTGGGGTTCCACTGTATACTTAACAACTACCTTGGCAACCTACGTATACCACAGGATATCTGTTATATGCAGATAACGTATAACAACTGCTTTCTGACCATATATGGGTATTGCACAAATTTGTTGAATAATAAATCTGGATCTAAGGAGGCTATGTGCGTGTCTGTAATTGTGTCTTAAATAAAATCAAAACACAAAAAGATTGCCAACCGCATGCCTCAAGCAAAAGGAGTAAAATTATGGCTGTAAGGCTTATATTATGACTGAGAATTTAAAAAAAAATGAAGCACTTACATGTAAGAAATTTTCCAGAAATATGAATAAAATTAATGCACCAAAAGAGATAGAAATATATGATTGCCTTAACACTACTGGAGTGTAACTGAAGAATGCTGGTTTTCAAAGTGGTTGCTATCTTCCCTCTCCTCCCTCAGGAAACGAAAGCAAAAAAAGAAACAACAGAATTTCAATGAAGTAACATGGCAACTGAAAAGATCAAAAGGTCATTCAACAAAATATAAGCTTACTTTTTTTTACAGACAAATTAGGGCTACAAGAAAAAGCCTTAAAATGGTTACATTTACAAACTCGGCTTAAATTTAATGGAATTTTAGAATTCTTATTTGAAAAAGAAGACAGCTCAAACAATAACCGCGAATCAGTAAAAACAGCTGACATCACAGTGTCATCCGGTTTGTCATTTTCGAATCGTCTCCCGAATAAAATTCCCGTTTTTAACCCAAAAAAAAAATCAAACCATGGAAATGAAGACCTACATATGAAAAGAAACTGATTTAAGGTATCTAAAATATTTTTCATTTACCTGTAATTACAAGACATATTTGTTATTCTTTTTAAGGAAAAAGAAAGCGGCGCGAATTTAATTTCTTGATTCTATTTTCTGGTAAACAAATGAATATCAATGGCTCACCTAAATTCAAGTTTTCTTTCAGACGAAGTGGAGTACGAAGTACGTAGAGCAAGAAAATGACCAGAAGAAACCAAAATCCCCACAGATACGTCCATGACCATCCGATCCATTGCTTAATTTTACTAATCGATCGCTGAACACCGCTCGGCTCGTCCGCCATTTTGGATCACTAAAAATAAAGCCTCAGCGCTTGCGCAAAACGACTAAGGTCTAGACCTCGCGCGGTCGGTGGCACTTTGCATTTGCTGAACGAAGACGAGTGATCGAAGTACTCCTGGTTAAGTTACAACGAATGAATAAAGAAAAGAGAAAGGAAAAGAGGATCGAAGAAACGATACAAAGGAGAAAGAGGAACAGAACAAACGGATTAATCGAGGAAAAAACTGCTTGCAGTCTGTTTTTATCTAGAATCTTGTAAGGGAGCACGGGGCGGGAGAGGGTTCAAAGACGCACGAGGAGGGATTCTCGCCCGTTCACGTGCCCCGATATAACAACACCTCATATAAAACCGCTCGTCGGACCTTTGGAGAAAAGACCGACTACAAGTTGTCTAATCGAGGAAAGAAAGAACTGGCGTCGATAGAAAGAAAGAAATAAAGAAAGCAAGGAAGGAAGAAAGGAAGAAAGAAAGTAAGAAAGGAAGGAGAACAAGTGAATCACTGATGAATAGTTATATATTTACCAAAAAAGTTATAAATGAGAAACAAATGGTAAATTTAATGAGTGGAAAAAGGAACGAAAAAAGAAAGGAAAGAGAAAGGAGTGATCCGGCGGGGAACGAAGGAATCGATTAAATGGAAATTGATTTAAGTGTATATGACATTAAAAAAATAGTTTTTGCTTATTTGAAAGGCCTTTCGAAATACAGAAGAATGGCGTTTTTCTTTTTGAATATCTTTTTTCGTTTTAGAGATATTGACATTTTTCTATTATGCAAATTAGATTAGTGACGACGTCATGAAGTTTGCAACTAAAAAATGGTAAAATACTGAATAAAAATATCTCTGGAAATATTGAGTGTTGTTGAAACTTGGCACCACAATTGTGCATCACAAAAGACACAAAATGAAACCCTAAGTATTGTTGCCATAGCAACTCTTTCAAAGAGACAAATAGACAAATGAATGAATGAACGAGGAAAGAAGGAAAGAAAAGAAGGAAAGAAGGGAGGAGTAAATGAAAGAAAGAACGAATGCCGGAACTGAGTGGGCGAGCGAACAAACAAAAGAATATAAGGGGAAGGAAGAGTAGGGCGACAAAAAATGGAAGATAATCGCCTGGTCTAACATGTCTCAAACAGGTCCGAAAACCTATTCATGATAATTTGCAAGCACGATCTTAAACTGCAGAACAGTCGTTTTTTCTCGAAATCATTGAACATTTGCGTATCAAAGGCGCATGATCGTCACTCGAGTCTCACACGCCCGCACGTCCATTTTGACATTGGTTCCAGACCTCTCGAATCGAAGACCACTCGAGCGCGTTCCCAAGAAATACGGCTGTTTTGCAGTCCAGCACGATCTCCGCTCGGGACTATGTAAGAAGAGAACTGGGCAATTCATTCTCTGATTGGAGACAGCTGGTTGTCCACAGCCTACCTCCGGATGCATATCCAAGACATCCCTTATGTAGATGAACCCAATTCAATCGGGTCTCATGATCAAAAGAAATGAAGAGGTGTTGCAACTTTCAGCACCTATAAAACAACTCCACATATGATGTTACTATACTCCAGTTGCGCTCTGAGCGAAAAGTGACAGGTGTTTTGCACGAGACTTAGCAAAGGCGTTTATATATGACGCCACCTTTAATACATGCTTTACTGACTATAACGCGAAAACAGGAAAAACGTCAGGAACATGGTAAAATGCCGCTTTGTGTTTACATAAGCTGATATACACACTCGAATGACTTGGGGAGAAATTGAAAGTACTTTAAAGTGTTGATAAACCCGAGCTTTTCAGAGTCATTTTTCCAAAGTCCAAACTTTCGTCTTTGCGGTTAGGCTATGTAAATACCACATAGGTGCTTTTTGCGTTTTAGTATTGTTGTTTTTAGCTTAAAAGAAGAAGAGTTCGTAAGTGTAGAAGAGAAACCTTTCGAGACTACTAGAATGACCGGATCTATCTTTGATCGCTTGATATTGTATCGTTTGTTGCAGACAAACCAAGAAACTTGACATGCGCCCTTGACCCGTCCACTTGAGTTTTGGTGATTAGCGTTATCTCTCTGCTGTATATAAACTTGATTGACTTAATTCAGCCGGCGAAAGATGTATTGAACTAATTGCCAGATCTTATCACGAATCAAGCTAACAGAATCATTGAACGGAGTTAGACAAAGGCTGCATTCAAGTCACGTTCTTAGAAATTAAGGCCCAAGAACACCCTGAAGCTGAAAGGTCCTGAAACGGTGCACGCAACAAAACGTGGTCAATCGCAACGACATTTCGGTCAACATTTTTTATGGCCAAGAAACTGAAAGTAAATTGCACTGCTGTTTCTCGGAGGAGGCAAGATAAAAAATGGAATAAATTAATAATACAGACACTTCTTGCTTGAGTTAGAGATGGAATAGATTGAAGGCTAGAAGTTTTGCCACGTCATTGGACGCAGTGGTGCAGATAATGGGAACAGGTTGCTATTGTTGTGGGCAATTAATGTTGCAAAACTAGAAATTAGTTTTACTTCTTCTGCAACACTGCACGCAACACCAATTTCAGGAATGAATAGGACATCGGGCGAAACATTGCGCGCAAAGTCGCCCTGTATGAATCCAGGACTTAATTTCACGGCTAAAATAGATTTTAAAAAGCAATGTTGATGGTATGAACTAACTGCATTTTTTAACCCTCGTATCAATCAAACTTGGCTAGATTTACATTAATGTACATGTCTCTTAGGAGATACTCGTTCTTGGCTTGAGAAGGGCTGTGAGGACTATCGCGAAATGTTTACCTTATTTTATTATCCAACACTACTTCGTAGAGTACAAATAACGCGCGAAACGACTACAAATATCACACGATATTTGTACTCGTCTCATTCCCCGACCGCGCGAAAGATTAAAAACCTTGCCAAGTCAGAATTTTGGGGAAATGAAAACGTTGGATAATAAATCTCTTATTAGACATTTTAGTGTGTAGTATCGCTGTAAATTTTTACTCATCATTTGTATTTTGACTCGCCCTTCGGGCTCGCCAAAATACTGCATGACTCGTAAAAATATATAGCGATACTACACACTAAAATGTCTGATAAGATATATATATTCCATACAATATTATATAGACCTTTGTGGATACCCTTTTTGTATTCACAGCGTAATAGTTAACTGAGGTCTTAACTTTAGGCTGAAGATATCAGAAACAACGATAACATCAAAGCGTTGTGTATACGCATTAAAAAGTCGGTTAATTATAATGAAAAAATGTACGACGACATTGTTCGCAGAGTTACAAATGAACACTCGTTAAAATTGTTGCATCGCAACTGCATGCTAAAGTGGAAACCCCGCGCGCCTCCCTGTTCCGTGAAAATTTCAAATTATCTTCAGGAATTCACACGATGGTTGCCGAGATTATTTTAGAAATGAGGCCACTGAAAGAGGAAGTGGAAAAGAAGGGACCCTTGACGCCTGAATTTCGAAATGTCCTGCAGTTGTTTGGTCTTTATTACAAGCCATTTTCAAAATCATTAACAAAGACTCCACTCTATCTTTCATGTCACTGTCGAAAATTTTGCCTGGAACATTAATGGTATAAGTTCAGTCGTGTCGCTTGGCTTGCCTGACCGAGTTTTAAGGTATTTCTGCTATTTTTGTAAATGGAACTAACATGGCACGACTCTTTGTAGTTCAGTTCTATGTCAAATAACTGTAAAGGATTTTTAGAAATTTAAAAAAAGTGCATTATTTTGAGATCTTATTAAAAATACTGAAGCGATATACACGACAGGATTCAATTGCACTAAAAGGCACTAAAAAAGCAATTGCGTTAACAACCTAACTTAACTGCGATATCCGATAAATAGGGGGTAAAAGATTTTATTGATCAAATCTGAGGGATGTATCTGTTTCGTTTTCAGTTTCCCATAGCGTGATAAATCTGCAAAGTCTGTTACTGTTGCTAACTGATATCTCAAGTTTCCAGACTTCCAATACATCAAAAATCCGAAAAATTTGCTGCACTCTATTTGAAACCGTATTTGTGCACAATCACTGGCTGTATATCGCATCATGTTTGCAGCTAAATTGAGCTGTGGAAATGCCATGAAAAACCGCGAACTGGCCTGTAGAAATTGGCCCTGCATTCTATAAATTCCCTCTTGACGTGAGCTGTGGTAATGGAAAAAAAATCACGCGAGGTAAAAGGAAAATTTTTCAACTTTGGTGGGATTTGAACTCCCTCGACCTCCTGTGGGTTTTAAATTTTCCTCAAGGGCTCAAGCCCTTTCTGTTTACTCTCACGTATTTTCCACCTACGCGTGATTAAAGGCACTTGCTAAACAACCCCACCGTTCTAATTATCTTACCCACGAGCGGATCTTATACCCTATATTGTGCATCCAGATCTACTGGTGTTAAGAGGCCTAGAGACCGGAGGAATGTGACTAATATATCTTAAGCTTAAGTATTTGGTTTAACGGACAACACTCCAGCGGACAAAGGAGAACTGAAATTACTAGATCTCATTTTCAAGCAGATCCAGGCAGCAAAATAGAGAAATTGCAAAGAAAACGTGCGTTTGACAGAAGGGAGGGAATTGTGTAACACTTATTGCCCTCCCGACCCCACGGGTATGGGACTGTGCTGCAGCCCCCACCCCATTCAAAAACGAAACAATGCCGATTTTGCTACACTTATCATTTTGCTACATTGCTGCAAAATAAACATGCAAAATCGCTGCTCTATTCAGACGCTTTCAAATGTATTTATCTAGTTTAAGACGTTCTGTTTCCTGTTGTTCAGACCAAAACGAGATATTTTTACCTCTTATTTTGTACATATCAGTCCACTTATGTGTGACTTTGTAGTCAGAATACGTGCTCGCTCGAAGGCACACTCAAACCAACCTTGTATTGCTACTGGAATAAAGTTATTCATTCTCACGACGCAGCTCGGCTTAGCCACTTGAAAACTGACCTTTCATTGCCGACTCATTACCTCGAGAAACTATTAACATTCCACGGCCTGAAGTCGTATATTTATTCAGAAGTTGCGCTGTGGGGGTCCCCGGAGCTGATACATTCCCCGCTTGAAAGTTCCAGTTTGGAAACCTCACAATTAAACATCATTGTCGAGAAATTAATTATCCTATTTTTGTAGCAATAATAATAAAAAAAAGAATATGTTCAGATGTGCAGGAATTCAGGATACAGTTATGAACGGATGACCACGGATGTGCCTTTTTTTCACTTCAGTATCGGAGTGATTTAAATAATAATGTGAATTTTTTTCCCGGACCCTCTATAAAAATGCGGTGGGTTGCTAAGCCAATGAAGCTCTATTTTGAATGTACGTGTAGCTGCCATACTGCAAAAGGTGCGGTCAACGACTTAGAATTACAATGAAAACTCTGAAAAAACTGAAGCCCATGCAAAGATATAGCCTTTTGGTCAGTCACATCGTCCCGTAATGCTGACTGACTGGAGTTGAAAAGCAGTTCGAACTGACGTTATTTATTCAGCTATGAGATTAAAAATATATTTCTTTTGTTAACTTTTCTTGAATCTACTTGCAGCTAACAGCTTAGTTCTGAACAACGCTTCACGCGAGGGCGCGCGCGCGCGAGAAAGAGGGATTCCCCGGAAGCTTGAACTTCATAAGAATTTACGCAGGTTCACAGTTGTTGAACCCAAAGGGTTTTCTGCGTATGTGTGCTGTCTAGAAGGTAACTAAACTTAAGAAAAAAATTAAAATTTATTTGACAGCAGTTTGTAAACCAAAGATTAAACTCATGATCAGGCGGGATAGAAACATCTTTTCTTTAGCTTACGTCTTAGTTACATGTATGCACCGATGTTTTCCCTTTTTCCTCTTTTTCTTGCAGCCTCTTTCCTATTTTACTTATCTTCATTCTTCTTCGTTGACGGTGACTCTGAAATTACAGCCGGTCGTAATCTAGAGTTCCCGCGGACATAGTTCGACCTCGACTTTAATAGTTTATATTTCTCACCAACATCAATGCTCGTTTCTGAGTAGTACCTTGCCTGTAAAACTTGTTACAGCTGCCTGTTGGTCTAAGGTAGAACAGATTGATTAGGAATAAATAAGCTCTGAGTATTCCGTGTCATGTTCTGGGTTCACGGTGCATCTTGTTCGTATCTTCAGTTTCCGCAACATGGCGGAAAACCGCGAATTTATTTACACTGTATGAAGCTTTCCTGTTTTGCTTTTGTTTCCCATCTCTTGCAATTCTACGACGGTTACGGCAATTTCACATGTAAGATCTTTTGTTAAATCTTTAAAAAAGCGTGGGCGAAGTGACATCAAAATAGCGGCTATTAAATGGCGTACTGAAGCCTGCGAAAAAAAACAACAACATTTCCGTCCACATAAGTGTTCAATCGGATAATTATTAAAGCGAAAAACACGTTTCGATTTTTACTCTTGTGGAGGCTTGCACGCGAACAAATAGCCGAAAATAAGCTTACGGGATAAAGCCTTGTGTTAGATTCACACTTTCACAGGTTGCACTGGAAGCATAACAGATCCGGCTAAGCCGGGAACAAATCCATTTAGAATCATATCATACACAAATGATCAAAGTTTTAATTGCTGCCATTTTAGAATCAATTATTATTTTAATAAGTGAAAGTGTAAGATGTAAGCTATTTGACCAAAGCAGTTGGACGGATGGAAAAATGTTTGGAACAAGTCGGGCAGGAGTTTGTTTCATTTCTTTCATAATTCTTTGTAATAAAAACTGGCTGCAAATATTGTCTGATTACGTCCCTTGAGTAACAAATCTGGAAAGAGCCAAGACCGTATTTTAAAGACGTCCTACTTTAATAATTGTCGCTATTAACCCTTAACCTAAATTTTTCAAGCCTTTCGACAAACTCGCGAAAGCGAGAGGATCAACAACTCCGTCCTCTTACGGCACTGGCGAAAACGTGATCATAAAAGCTAATAGTCGAGGCGGTGGCCGACAACTGCCCACTCTTTTATTTAACGTTTCTTTAATTATTTCGTTCTTCGTCGGACATTATCCGGTCTTTACGCTTTCATTTCCTTTCGCTTTCAAAGACGTGTTCTTAATTTGTAAAGTGAAGCGATGATTTTAAGCACGGAACTCGTTTCAAAAGGTTACTCGGCAAAGTGAAGCTTGTTCCTTTTACGGATAGAACCGATGCGTTGATTTTTCATTGTGTGCTTAGCAATCTCAGAGTTTGTTATAACATTTTTGTTGTCAGTAATGTTAATAAATTGTTTGTGTCGGGACAGGCGGGTTTTGTGTACCGACTTATTATCATTTATATAAGCGAGACAAAGATTACAATGAGTTTTGCAAGAGGAGTGTTTACGTGCACGTATTAAATTAGCGACAAAAAACGCGGATCTTTGATGTTTAAAAGAGAAAAGGCAAGAATTTTCCCTATTTAAATTCGGTGAGCTTCGAGTTAGTCAATTCTATGTGCCGCCTTAATGGCTTTAACAGGATCATTAGGTTACCACGACACCCCTTTACAATTCAACGAAGAAGGCTAATTGCACAAAGACGTCCGCTTTCTTCAGGTAATAATTCACTTGGGATAATAGATTTCGTCGGCGGCATGTAAAGTAACCCCACCTGTGTCGATAAAGACGAAATAAAAGAAAGCCCTTGTACATGCACTTAACGAGATCCCGCGTCGAATCGCGCCCGCGCGTAACAAGGGGTGCTTAGGACGCTAAACAAATTCAGGTGTAAGTTTGTGGTGTCCGTGAGAGAACATTGATGTTGACATTAAATAGCTCGTAAGTGGTTTAAATATACAAACAAACTGATCAAGAACTTCTATTGTTCTTATGTGGCTTTACGGTAATGAAAAAGACCTTATTCAATATCAATTACAAACGTTTCTTACAATACTTAAGATCGTTTTATCGAGCTGTTTCTTTTAGTGGGAGCTACAGACCTTGATAAAGCTTCACGCTGATAAACTGTCGAAAAAATTTTCGGCTTGTTAATTTCTATATTGATACTCCGTGCGCGGATGAATATGTACACCCTCGCATGAATAATAGCTCTTAAGAGTTTGTTCTTCACTTCAAGAGCACCGCCCTCAATTCGACTTGAGTTGTAGTGTCTAAACCAATCAGATTTGCTGTGAGTTACGTACCATCTTAGCCGCTATTGTGAAGTAATTTTAATACTCCAAACTTACATACCAATGCCCTGAGCAAATGATATATATCGTTCATTCATCGCAGACGACAGATTTAATAGCTTGAACTCTGTCTGAGTCACACAGAGCTGTTAATTATAGCGTGCGTTTAAAATAAGGCTGTACAGACATTCAAGATGCGGATTTCGACTGTTTGGCTTTTTACTCTTCTTTTATTTACATTTCCGATCCTTTCGACATCTCACTGGTGGTAAGTTGGTCCAAAACTTTCACTTTAAGAAGATTACACGCGGCATATCTTGATCTGTGCTCCAGTAATTGTTCAAAGTTCAAATTAATCAGCTAACTTATGTTGAATTCGCAAAACGCGGGCGAGAAACAGAATTGATTTGTTTGTTTATATCATCACTAGGTTTATGTCCCAAGTGTTTGCTTTGGGCGCTAAAATCATGTGTAATAACATAGCTGGCTTGGTGAACTTCCAACGGCAACTTTGCCGGGAAAATCCTGATGTCATGGTTAGCATCGGAAAGGGTGCCAAACTTGGTGTAGAGGAATGTCAGCAACAATTTAAAGACCAACGATGGAATTGCTCCACAGTCGCGAGGGATGTCAGCGTTTTTGGAAAAGTTATGCGTAAAGGTAACACTTTATCCAAAATACCTCACCATATCGTGTCTTTTAGGAACATGTACTAGTCCAGAAGCTTGGAAACCTTAAATTATTACTGGAATAGCAACTTGACGAAAATTAAAAGTTGGATCGAAGCTGCGTCAATTGAACAGACCTGTCATATGTTCCATTTACTGATAAATTGATACTTAACTGACTTGACTTCAAGAGTTTCTCGCTCTCAGCACATTGATCAATTACACAAGAGCCCATGGGACAAATACTTTATATCAAAACCGTTTCTTTCCTTACCGCATGAGTGAGGTTCTAATGCGTTCGTCCTTATCTTGTATTAACAGCAAGCCGAGAAAGTGCCTTCGTTTACGCGGTGTCTTCAGCTGGAGTTGTACACGAAGTAACCAGAGCTTGTAGTCGCGGCGAACTCAGGGACTGCACTTGTGACACAAATCGCAAAGGAAGAAGTCGGAAAGGCTTCGAGTGGGGAGGATGTAGCGATAACGTCGCCTTCGGCCTGAGGTTTGCCAAATTATTTGTGGATTCTCGCGAGCAAGAGAGGGACGCCAGAGCCAAGATGAATCTACACAATAACTTTGTCGGGCGGAGAGTAAGTAAACTCGCTATTTCTCGCTTAATATGATATGCTAAGTTTGGCTCGGCTCGTTACGACTGCCTAACTATCCGATAAAACAATTAATAAAGTTACAAAACTGTTATTTAATGCATTTTCTGACGAATGAAATCTTGCGTGGACTAACAGATCAAGACTTCAAGTAGTTCTTGCGTTTCCCAAGTTCTGTTTATAGCTGTTTGTACTTATTTCAAAGTGGATTCTTCAAATTCATTCATTTCCCAGGTGTGCTGTGACAAACAAAAGACCGGGATAAACATTTGCTTTGAAAACTAATCTCGGGAGCCGGTCAACGTGGGTGTATGCTCTAAAAAATTATAACCTTAAAATTTCCCGTTTGTGAAATATTGATGCTGATGGAAATTCAGTTTAGTTTCGAGTCTTGAATTTCGTTGCTACTTTCGCGGAAATGAATATAGTCACGGTGTTTGTAAGTTAAGTTCTGCTTTCGTCTTAGCTTGGACTTACACGACTTAATCCTTTTAAATTGTGTTTGTTTATATTCAACCGATCAAAACAGAAATCTTTGCTGATTTAACCTGACCCGTTGTGTTTGTATAACCCTTTTGGCGCCGAACCTGTTGAAAATTTCCTGTTTAGAAGCTTTTAGAGTTTCGTATTCACGGATACATGCTTAGTTACGCATGATAAAACATGGAAAGTGAAGAGCTCTTTTGAGTTTATGTTTAATGCAGGAAATCGAGTTCATAAGTTCAGCTTATGAACACGTTTTTTAAAACGGCGTGGTCGTAAAGTGCCTTCTAAGCACGAAAGCTTTTGAAATCTGGTGTCGGTCAAACTTCTATTTGGCTCAAGTTCTTGACTGAAAGTCTTCGTTCGCAGTGTTTCCTGACAAATTTGTGGCAAATTACAGCGTTAACTAGATACTAATATTTTCAGATTTAAGCTTTGCAACCAGTGGAAGCACACAGAATATACAGTATTCTAGACGTTTTATGCCTTAGGCAAAAAAGAGAGTTTGAAAATCGCCATAGAAAATGGAACATCTTAGTCCAAAAATTAGAACATTCCACGCAAACTTCAATAACAGTTGCCAAGTTTTTAAAACAACAAAATCAAATTAAAAGGTGATAAAGGGATGCCAACATTTTTTGTGGTTAAATTGTCAAAACAGGCGAATATCATGGGAAAAATATGTCACGAGAGGACTCTAGAATTTACAGGCGATCACGAAATAGCTTACTATTTTTGAAGTCAATTGTGAATTTAGAATCGAAAGGTCATGTTTAATTATAGAATTGTTACCAACTTTCTCCAAATAGCCTTGCTCGTTCCATCTAAGTACGCTCACATATACAGCGATCACTCGCTGAGGTCTTCAGTTAAGAGAGTTTTGTATCAACTTATAGATATCCTGGTTTTGGTAGCGTGGTTTTCAGTTAGCATGCCTTTGCGGTTAGAATTTTCAAGAGCCGGTTTTTGTGGTGGTTTCCTCCCGATATCGTCGTAATCACAAATAGAAATCTTTCGAGAGGTGTGAACCGCAGGCAATTTCCTTAACAAATCAGATATTGAAACTCGAATGCCCTCACGTTTCTTAAACTATCAATGGCATCTCTGTATTTTTATCAGCTTGTTTGTTTGCTTATTTGTTTGTTTAGTAAGCACATTCTTTGCGGAATTCTACCTTTTTCCGGATTTTCGTCATGTTCTGGATTTAATCCGGCTGCCAGTGTGGAAATAAGAGCTAAAGGTCTATTACAAGAAAATGCACGACATGAAAATAAACAAGCTGTTGAAATTTAGTTACACGCATCATTTTGGTTTTCCGGTTTTTTTAATCCACAGCAACTCACGGCAATTTGGTTGTTGACCACATTATAGTACGACAAAGTCAAAAACTGTTTGTTTATCTTCCAAGTAAACCCGTCTTCTCCTAGAGCAGACTAAACATCGCATTTCCTTTTCATAGCTCAAAACAGTTCATTGAGTGTGATTGGCCACACAGGTATCTGTTATCGATAGCTGGCATCGCAATCTGATTGGCTGCGCAAGGGCGGGCTAAATAAACAATAGCCCATATTTGGCGCGAAAATATGCACGGATATTTGTCCGCGGACATTTTCTGTTCAAACTGTGAGCTTCGAGGAACAGATAATGTCCAAGGACAAATATCCGTACATATGTTTGAAGCCAAATTTACGACTTCTGATAGTTCGCTAAATAGACGGCCCAAAAAACGCGCGTGTGATTTTTGCATGCACAATGGCCATAAAATATTAAATGGTATAAAATCAAAACTGCAAATGTATCAGTTTATGGAAATTTATTTGAAATGGATCAGTCGACTGAGTTATTTGCTCGCTCACGGTTTTAATCAACGTTGAACGTTGGCCGGGGTTAGAGCGATCAGAGAACATGTCGATTGTCCTGGCAGTGTGAATGTACACTTGTGTTTGACTGTTTGAACTGAATAAAGTAATCTTGTTGTATATACAATCATGTTTAGTTTCTTACTTTTGAGAGAAATTGGAGTTGGTACTAGGAAAGGAGCTGGAAGGATCAGGGTCCCCTGGAAACAGTTGCAAGATGAAAATGCAATTTCGCAATAGTAGCTTGTGTCCATTCTCGTCCCCATAGCCCTTTTCGCTTCTCTTAGCCGGCAGGACCTTGGCACGAGAAACGAAGGGCTCTGGAGACAAAGGATTTCCAGTTCTAGAATCTAGAACTTCTGGTCTTCATGTTTGCAGTCGTGATGTTTCTATATACTGTATGGGAGAGTCATGGCGTCTTTTACTTCCGCTCAAGATTTCTTTGTTTCAAACGGCCAATCAAAAAAATTCAAATTAATTCAAAAATCCCATGTCCCCAGAGCCCTTCGTTTCTCGTGCCAAGGCCCTACCGGCTAAGAGAAGCGAAAAGGGCTATGGGGACGAGAATGGCTAGCTGGTTGTAGGTGGATAGTACTCGTTTAAGTTAAAAAATTACAATTTATCTCTTGCAGGCCGTAAAAATGCACACCATTTTGGACTGCAAGTGTCACGGCGTTTCCGGTTCATGCCAAGTGAAAACATGTTGGAAAGTTATGGCTCCTTTTGGTGTTGTGGGAAACTATCTTCGCGACAAATACCACAATGGCGTCCTCGTTACTGTTGATCAGAGCGGCAGCGAGCTCGTGTTGGCAGAAGCAAGGTATCAGATAAAACCAACACGTGACGATCTCGTGTTCTTGGAAGATTCGCCGGATTATTGCGTTCCAAACTCCAACACGGGCTCCCTTGGCACCACGGGAAGAGTTTGTAACAAGACCACCCCGGGACACGGGAGCTGCGGGATTCTGTGCTGCGGGCGCGGGTTCAACACGATTCAAATCGAGGAGGAATACAAGTGCTCTTGCAAGTTTCACTGGTGTTGTTACGTGAAGTGTAAAACGTGCAGAAGAACCGTTGATAAGCACGTGTGTAAATCGCCTGAAGATGACGCACTGAATCCTTACAACTCGGCGAAACAACTTTCTGTGGCGGCAAACCCTGACCACAGTAATAACAAAAACAGACCTCCTAAAAATTCAAATAAGAAAAACAAGCGAAGAAAGTCCAGGAAGAATAAAAAGAGGGGTGCTTCAAGTTCGTCTAGCAACAGTCTCGATAGCGGCAACAGAGGAGGCGAAAGCTTATGATAAGAGCTTAAAGAAAAACAGGACCAACTGTGCAGATTACTTGAAGTAGTTTCCAACAATGGTCATCAGACAAATAGCGGAGATTTCGTACAAAAGACTGAAGCTATTTCAGTCTACTCCATGTAATGATGAAACCAGTTCCCGCCCAGTTGAACACGTAGAGATATAATATAATAGAAACGTAGTGGTATTTCATGAAGGAGAAATCGTGAAATAAGAACGAAAATCAGGTTGAATAATGGGGAAAAAGTCAGTGGACAAAACAGAAAAACAAAAATATTTAAGTACAACAATTCAGATTGGACTGTATCGCCTTCCTTTAGTTCAAAGGAGTTGTGTAAATAAAAATGAACAGTGCAAAACCAAAAATGCAAAATCGCAGATGACAGTTTAGCTGATAAATCTTATTTTGAACCTGCCCGTTTCAAAGCCATTTCTTCATTTTAATTAAAATGATTTTAGGAGCGTCCGATGATCGATGTCAAATGTTTTTTTTTAATTGATTGATATTTATCCAGGTCAACATTATTTATGTAAATATTTAAATTTGGTTTAATAGTGCCAGGACAGAAGCAATGAACAGAACATACTTGTTAGTTAGTCGAAGCACTTGCGTGCACGAACACAGTTTTCAAGTATAAGCGTTTAATGGTATTGATCTGTGTCGAAAATAAATCCACACCATTATGAAGTCTGTTGTAGCTAGAATAAAATAAATAAATCACTTTATTTAAGTGTCAATGTATTTAGCACGGCTGTGCTAATTGAGGGCACTGTAAATAGTGAAACAAATATTAGAAATCAAACAGAAACTTGTTAAAAATCCCAACTGGCAGGAGGCTGACCAGTTGGCAATATACAAAGCGTGGAGGAGTTGAATTCGGGACCACCGAAGACAAATCCATCTAGTGGCAGGGAGGAGGATTTGAACCCGGGAACTCCGGATTACAAGTCCAGCGCCCTAACCACTAGGCCACGCTGCCTCCACTTACCTTGTCACATCAGTGCTTATTAAGCTTGAGTAAAACAGACGCCTGGCTCTTAGACTTTCTAAAAGTCGTTGGCTTCTCTTTTCCGGTTTGGCAGGCTTCGTGCTCGTCTCGCGCTTCGCGCTCTGTCAGCTCGACTTGTAGGCAAGTCCACCCGGCTCTTCACACTGTCAAATATTTCCCTGTTTAAAATAAGCATTAGTGTAGCGGCTCTCGTAGGCTTGTAATTCTACCGGTCGTCTTGTGTAGCAGTTGCTATTGTTTTTGGGACTAGGGGCATTGTTGCTGTTGTTTGTTCTATTGTTCTCTCGAAGGGAAGCGCTAGTGCACTATTCATGAAACCTTCCGAGAGCTGGTACTCGACCCTGTTCAAGTCTGAATGGCGTCTTGCTCGCTTGCAAAGTGAAATATTAACCAGAAACTATCAGCAGACTCGGAAAGGTATCACTCTTTAAATCCGAAGACCGGGTGAAGTCACTGGATTGCGAAAACTAGCCGAAGATTTCAGGGCCGTTCGAGGTATGAGTGCTGACGGCATAGTGCCGTCTGATTGGTATAAAATTTTTCGGGTCGAATCTCAGACGTCTCTTGACCGATGGAAGAATTAAAGGCGCTATGTCACTCGCGTGCCACGGATTTGAGTCAAATTTAGGCACTGAAAAATGGCCGTCAAATTGGGCGGGATATATAGGTGGTGGCAGACGAGGACACATGGTGGCTGACACATTGTTGTTCATGATGTTGTATTGGGCCAGCAAACGGGGAAACATTTGTTGCGCACACAAAATGTTTCTGACAAAAATCAGAAACATTTTTTGTGTCTCGGACACAAATTTTGTGTCCGCAACAAATGTTGCGCGCAACATTGTGGCCTCGTTTGTCACCAACGTAAAAATAACCACTTAAAATAGTGAAACGCCCGGAGACACATTTAGTTGTAATTAAGTTATGGCTTTGTCATTCAGGTCTACAGAATAATTTTCTTCGCTAACATTATGTTTCATAGCGAGTATTTGGCAAAACGTAATTAAATAGACTCAACGCAGCCAGATGTCTTCAACTCAGCTAGTCGCGTTTATTGGCATGAACCAGTGGAAAAAGCTGGTTTTTTTTGCTGGGTCAAAGTGTACCACGTTTCTTGACGAAATTAAAGTCCGCCTCTTTCCTAGGCCCTTTTCGCTTCTCTTAGCCAGCAGGGCCTTGGCACGAGAAACGAAGGGCTCTGGGGACACGGAATTTTTGCATTAATTCGATAATTTTTTTGATTGGCCGTTTGAAACAAAGAAATCTTGAGCGGAAGTAAAAGACGCCATGACTCTCCCATACAGTATATAGAAACATCGTAGCATCGCTTCTCGTTGCTCGCCCACTCAGCGGCTCGCTATTCACAGCCGCTCGCGCGCTGCTACCAAATTCGCGGCCCCCAAAGAGAGCCTGCTCGAAGGCTAGCTAAGGTCTTATCCTCAGACCTCTCACCGGACTGTATTCATCCCAGACCCCTGTCACCATCACGCACACACACAAATCTTCCAAAAGCTTTTTTGAGTTAAGTGGATGGATGGATGTTGGTTGGGTGGATCATTCATGTATGTATTTCACACCAATCAGATTTGGGATTCTATCAAGGACCAATCAAATTGCGGCTTGTATATATGGATCGTTTTTATGAATATTTGTTTTGGGTTCAAGGTACGGCCATCTTTGTTTTGCTACAGATTCGACCTTTTTGGGCCGTGTTGGTCTGAAGTCTCTATTCCAGTTCTTGATTTTTATGTAGCTTTGGGTGAGAACATTGTGTGTGGGTTCTGAAACTGAAAAGTGTTTGGAAATTTCATGATGGTGAAGGTGATTCTCTTGGTTTACGGAATCAACTAGTTCAGTTGACGACAGAATATGGGTATAGTATTTGTTGACCACTTTATTTTAAAATTTATGATGTTTTTGAGTAGAATAAACAACAAGTGGAGGCAGTCTTCGACGCAATTCGCTCAGAACGTCATCCTCGAGGAATTACGCTTAAAATCAAACAAGAATGCCGCATTAAAGATACAGATCGCTGATGTCTACGATGAAATCCGTCAGAACTGTTCTTCGTTTCGCTATCTGTGTGTCCTGAAAACGATCGTTGATCTCCGTAAGAAACAGTACCAGAAACTGATCAGCGACCACGTCTCAAAGATTGCGCGCCTGATACAGAGAGATGTCGATGTCGATGAACATATCCAAAATATTTCATCTTATAAGCTTTCTTTCTTCCAGAAGCTTGTTCTCTGCCGTGGTCTAAAGTTTGCATTTCCCCAGCGCCATATCTCCGCCATGGATGTCCAAGCCAGTTTTGAAAAAGCCTTCTGGAAACTCGAACCAACAATTCCTGAAGATAAGAAAGAGTTAGCCACCGCAACACTACGATCCATTGCACTGAGTATTGAACGGAAAGGCCCAAGACCACCAAAGGCCCTAGTACATTCAATCAACCAGCTGAAGAAACGTAGTGATATTGTCATCTCAAAACCGGACAAGGCGTTCGGCGTCGTTGTAATGGACAAATCTGATTATGTTCGTTTACGCTCCCAGGCATCTATCAATGACGCAACAAAATTTAAGCCGGTTGACTCGGAAAGGCCAAGTAGAAGAGGTAGACCCCCAAAACATTACCATCCTTTGTTGGAAAAAGAAAAACATCTCGACTCAGTCGTCCGCAGAATTCTTCCTAAACACATTGCTGAATTGCTGTGTCCAAAAGGGACCAGATTAGCACATCTCTATGGATTACCTAAGACACACAAAAAGCATCTGGCCATGCGACCTATTCTCTCCGCGACCGGCACCTACAACTACGCCTTAGCAAAATGGCTAGATGAGAAGTTAAAGCCCTTCTCGACCAACAAATACACAATTTCTGACATCTTCGAGTTTGCTCAGGAAATCCAACAGCTTCAGTTCAACAAAAATGATATTTTTGTATAGTACGATGTGTCGGCATTATTCACAAGTGTCCCCTTGGAAGAAACCATCCAGATTCTAGCCAACAAAGCCTTTGCTGGGAGCTGGTTTAACGAAACCCATCAGTTGAACATCACTTGAGATGATCTTGTTGAGTTATTGAGGGTTGCTACAAAACATCAACTTTTCCAGTTTAACGGACATCTTTATGAACAAATCGATGGAGTTGCAATGGGCTCACCCTTGGGTCCACTTATGGCGAATGTTTTCATGTGTTCAGTCGAGGAGAAGCTGGAAAGCGAGGGCAAGATGCCCACTTTCTACAGAAGGTACGTGGATGACACCTTAGCTACGGTACCCGACCTTGGATCTGCTGAAGCCCTTTTAACAACGTTGAATGAAGCCCACCCTTCAATCAGCTTTACGATGGAAACAGCAACTAATAACAAGCTACCCTTCGTTGGAATGGAAATTGAAACTACAGGAAATCGGCTAGTAACACGCGTCCACAGAAAAGCAACAAACAAAGGCCTCTTACTGCACTATCAAAGTCACGTTGACAACAAGTACAAAAATTCACTCCTGAAAACAATGTTAATTCGTGCTCATCGTCTCTCATCTTCTCCAGATGTTTTTGCCAATGAATGCAACACCTTAAGATCAATGTTTCTTAAATTAAAGTATCCTCCGCGCCTAATTGAATCAACCATCAACAACTTTATCCGCACACGAGATCAAGCAAGACCACCGGAAGAAGCCCAGCAAGACAAAGCCCATCAGAATTGTTTTGCCGTTTAAAGACTAGAGATCGGCTGACGCTTTACGCCGTAATCTTAACGACCTCAACAAGAAAATCGGAAGTGACCTGCAGCCAGTGTTTACAAGCAGAAAAATTATGGACGACATCAAAGTGGTAGAAGCTAAGCCTCCCCTTATAAATCAACATTGCGTTGTTTACAAATTCGCATGTAATCTGTGTGATGCAGATTATGTCGGGTTCACATCCCGACATCTTTTTCAGCGCATCGCTGAGCATAAATATTCTGCGATTGGTCAACACTTAAAAGAAGACCACAAGCTGCAAGGCTACAGTGCACAAGATCAGTTCACTGTTTTAAAGAAATGCCGCACGAAGCTGGATTGTTTACTTTACGAAATCCTCTTCATCAGGAACATAAAGCCAAAACTCAACACACAATCAGACTCCGTCCTAGCCTGCGTAGCAAGCGTTCCCGTGCGAACGAAGTGCTATGTATCCCGCGAGGAGTCCCGCGAGTAAAGATTCTGGTCGCGCGAAAATTGGGGCGAGAGCAAAAAAGGAAAAGGAGCAGGGAGGGGGTGGGGCAGCGAGGGAACGCTTGCAAGCAAACCCCACGATTCTGAAAAACGCCCACCGATTTCTTCACGGGTGAGTTCACTCATAGATTGACAACTTGTCAATGGCGCTATTTTTCAGTGAGTCACACAACAGCATCATTTAGCTTCAAAATGCCTTTTTAAAAGCCAAAATACTTCAAATTTTCGGGGAATAAAAGAAGCGCTTTCCATCTAGCGAAAGTGATGGTGTCAACACTTTAAATTTAAAACAGAACAATTTTGCGTGCCGAACAAGACCGCTCACATTTCAATCGGCCGGAAACTCGCAAAGGGAAATCACAAAAGCACTCTATAGTTTGTCTGGAGCTTTTAAATAATTAGTAGAATGTTCGGCTTAAAGAGCAGGTTTTCGTGAGGTTGATACAGTTTAGCAGTTTAACGGTATTATATTGTCCTACGGGGGAAAATTTATTTAAAACTGTTTAGCGTCCGCACTGGAAGCGGTTGTTTTGAAAACTGTCAGCGTGAGCAAATTGGCTGGCGTTAAATTTTGCAAAACGACCAAAACAAAGTATGAGTCGCCGCCGGCTTCTTTCACGTCAGGATAAGTAAAACGACTCGGAAATCTAAGTTGAAGTTGCCAATTAATGCTGGCAAAACATGTTCCTCCTTGCCGTTTTCCTTCGCACACACACAACTGAGCTGAAGAATGTTAAAAGCTTTTGCCAAATCCATCAGACAGGCACAATCAATACACAAATTGATGGCATATAATATCCTACGTTGGTCCATCTTCAGAGAACAAGCGAATTCCGCTGAGCTCAGATCTAGTTTATCGAAGCTAGAGCGATTCGAACAATTAAACGTTTTGTCCTTGTCGCCCGAGTCACGCTCGAATATTATTTCGCGCCCTGGTTCATATCAATCAGGTGAATTTGATACACTTATCAATCAGCATGACCGCGCCGCACCAATCAGAAGCCCCGTTCGTGGGCGAACGGGTTTTTCAGAATCGTGGGGTTTGCTTGCAAGCGTTCCCTCGCTGCCCCACCCCCTCCCCGCTCCTTTCCCTTTTTTGCTCTCGCCCCAATTTTCGCGCGACTAGAATCTTCGCTCGCACGCGACACACAGCACTTCGCTCGTACGGGAACGCTTGCTACGCAGGCTAACTCCGTCCGTGCCAAACTGTTTACTTAAATTGACTTTGTAAATAGATTTTCACGCCCTAAATATTTTCATTCACTCTCCGATCACTATATAAAGCTTCAACTTTGTATTCTAATTTAACTTGATAATGATGACATGGAGTCATCGAAACGTCGTTCAATTTTTATATCGCTAATATTCCTTCTCAATTTTTTGAGATAACATGAATTATTACATGCTTAGGAACACCTGTTCTTATGTTAATTTCTTTTGCACAGAACAACCCAAAGAACAACTTTTGAATTAAACAAACGAAGGTCTATCCATTTAGGGCAACGTCCGGCAAACCAATCTTACTGGAACTTAGAGGAAAAGTCTCCGTCTCTTAGCAACATGTTACTGAACGAGATTGGACACGAGATAAAAGCTGAGGTGAATTCTAGAAGCATTTCAAAACTGTGTAAGTTATGCCTGAGCGAGTTGCCAATGTCTATTTTAATATATATATTTCATTCATTTATCACGTTTCGACAGTGGTAATGGCCTATAACCTATGCGCCGTACAGGGCTGTTTAGCGTAGCTACAGAGCTGCGGGAGACATTCAAGATGAACATCTTGGCAACTTTTTTGCTTTTTGCTTTTAGTCTGCTTTCACTTCTAGCCCTTTCGACATCTCATTGGTGGTAAGTAATTTCTTCTCGAATCATCCACATGAAAAGACTTAAAGATAAGATCATGGCAAAGTAATTATCTTGCACTTTAGTCTAGATTAAGAATTGTTAAAAAATGGTCAGCCAGTGCGATGTTCACTGAGTTTACACGTGGGTCTTTTCACTAGGTCTATGTCCCAAATGTACACGTTGGGTGCCAAGATCACGTGCAATAACATAGCTGGATTGGCTAACTTTCAACGACAAGTTTGTCGAGAGAACCCTGATGTTATCGTTAGCATTGCAAAAGGTGCGAAGCTTGGTGTAGAGGAATGCAAGCAACAAATGAAAGACCAAAGATGGAATTGTTCCACAGTTGCGCGGGATGCTGGCCTGTTTGGAAAAGTTGTGCGGAAAGGTGAACTTAAAACATATTCCTCTTCATCTAATTACCTTTATCAAGTGCACGCTGTTTACAAGCTCACTTACACTCACACTTACAACCCTTCTAACTATAATTTGGGGAAACTCCAAAAATCAAACAAGAACGTTATTTACAAAGGTTTCTTTGCCTGCCGGTACAAACCAACCATCATAAATAAAACTGCATGGCTGTTTCATTTCATGGGCACGCACTAAGCTCACAATAGTTTGGTTCTCTCACTCGATTGATTTATTACCAGAACTCTTGTCGACACAAACAGTTAAATGCATGAGGGTACAAACCAACCATTATAAATAAAACTGCATGGCTGTTTCATTTCATGGGCACGCACTAAGCTCACAATAGTTTGGTTCTGTCACTCGATTGATTTATTACCAGAACTCTTGTCGACACAAACAGTTAAATGCATGATAATTTTTTTCTTTTTCGCCTTGAGTATTGTTTAAATATGTACTTACAACGACTTTTGACAGCGAGCCTTGAAAGTGCCTTCGTCCATGCGATAACTTCAGCCGGAGTTGTACACGAAGTAACCCGTACGTGTAGTCGCGGCGAACTCAAAGATTGTACTTGCGACACAAATCTCACAAGTGCAGAAGACTTCCAATGGGGAGGATGTAGCGACAACATCGACTATGGTCTGAGAGTTGCAAAGTTATTTGTGGATTCTGTAGAGCAAGAGAGAGACGCCCGGGCAAAGATGAATCTTCACAACAACTTTGTTGGAAGACGAGTAAGTGAAACTATTTAACTCGGCTTCTGTTAGCCGCTCGTTCCTTTCTGAGTTTGTAATAACAGTATAAACTTACTTGATCTATTTTTGCTGTTGATTCAAATAAACTGCACGTTGTCCGGAAGTATGTGCATAGTAGATAGTAGGTGCTGTAGTTCTTGTAAAATTGGTAGTTGTTGAGGTTCGTGGAATGGCTCCTGCTTTGTGCAATTCTTGAGAAGTCTTTCCTACGTTTTGAATTTGCTCTTTACAGCTGCTGTAGAATGAGCCGTTTCAGGTAAAGGTCTTGTAGTTGTGTAATAATACACCGCCATTTCCTGTAGAAATTTTCCGGTAGTTTGTGTGTTCGTGACGTTCGTGTGATTAATAAATTCCTGTAGCTGGCGCGGGGCGCTCCTCGGTGTAGACCTCTTAGTTTGCATAGATCTGTATATTTTTGTAGTTACCAGTGTGAGCTTCCCCAAGGCGTGGATCCAGACAGAATGATGACCGTTTTCTGATATCACGAGCGCCGAAAGTGCGAGCCTCTAGAAGGAGTCCTTCGGGAAAATTTTTGGATTTTGATTCCTCGGGGTATTTTGAATCACTCGGCATGGATGTTGACCGATTTCCATGAAACGATGGAAACCGGGTTGGATCCACGCCTGTACAGAATGGGTAATCATTGTTATGCCATTCTCTCGAAGGTTTTTGTAGTTTGTGGAGTTCCTGTACTGTTCCTGTAGCTGTTGTAGAGTATGCAATTGATGTTGCCACTGCCACGTCCTCAGAAATATGTAGACGTTCATGCAGATGGCCCATCTACAGGAACGTTACGTAATATTGCCGTAGAATGTGTCATATATAGTTGGTGAAGTTGATGCCGCTTTCACGTAGTTCCTTGGGTGTAGTATTGTGTATTTGCTGTTGTTACGTTTATATCTTATCCACTCTGGTAAAATTATTACATAATATACAGCACTATATAGCACTGACTCATCCTCATACAATATCGTGCTCCTTTGTAAATGTTCTGTTGACGTCAGGTTACTGTTTTTATGCGTTGACAGAATTGCGTCATTACAATACCAAAGTAACTGTGGATCCACGATGCTAAGCGGCGTGGATCAACACACCCCTAAAATAGCAATGTTATGACGAAATTCATGGTAAATAACAGAAATTGTACATAAACATGACGTCAATTAGTTTTTTACAACTGATAAACAAGCCGAACTGATGGAGCGTAAACTGCACTGGGGACGACGGTAAACGCTGCTTAAAGGACCACCGTCAACCATAGTGCGTTGCGTAATTTCTGTAATACAAAAATTACGGATCTTTTATGGAAGGGATAACTTTCATCAAACTGCATGTTGTGTTTTCGCCGCCCAATATCTCCAGAATTAAAAAAAATTGTCTCTTTAGCTGATTTTAGGGCGCGTTCGTTTGGGAATATTCTGGAATGAGAATATATTCTGGAATATATTCCGGATTTCTGCTCCTGGGAGCAGAATAACCGGAATGGAAATCCAAGTATTCCGGAATAGGAAGAGCAGCCAAACGAACGCTAACTTGTATAATCACAACTATAACAAAATTCTCGAATCTGATTGGTTCTTAGCACGCCCTATTTTTTACCAAATTGGAGCACGCGCGGCTAAAGTGTCCAATAACAAAGTGTCCAATAACAAGGTGTCCAATAACAAAGTTCGCGTGCTGCACATGCGCGCGCTCTTTATTTGGTTTCTTGTTGTGACTAAATACTCCTTAATATTCCTAAAACGTTCAGCTTCAAGAATGGCTTTTTTGCCTTAGTGATGATAAGTCCTTAGTAGGCTTCGCTTTATCTAAATTTTTTCTCGAATTTTGTTATACTTATGATTAATTGGTAACAGGACTTTGTGTCGTCCAATTCTGTCTGTAATCATACTCGTGATTAAACAAATCGGACTCCCGCTACGCGGTCGTCCGATTTTGTTAATCACTCGTATGATTACAGACCGAATTGGACTCCACTCAGTCCTATTACCATTACTTATTCCAATTATTCTTATTCCGGATTGATCCCAAACGAACGCGCCCTTAATGTCTCATCAGATTTGATGTGATTTGGCTGATATGTTCGTGCAGCCCCCTCCCCTCTCAAAAAAACAACAACAACAAAAAAAAAAAAACAACGGAGGCTCTTTAAGGACACTGGTTGATGGTGTCCCTTTAAAAGGGCTTATAAACGCGAGAAGGGCCGAATTTTGTTTAGCCGAAATGATCCTCTTGTCCCCAGTAATTTCGTCGGCGGTATTTCTAAAACTTGCCTTGATTCGACCCAGGAGATCAGCACACTCGAGCGCTTATCGGTCAGTCAGTTATTTTGAAAACGGCAAACTGAAACTAATACGTTTCGCACTACACTTGTAAGGACGTTCATGTCGAGTATAAAACACTTGAAACTGAAAGAACCTTACATAAATGAAAATATAAACCATTTTAATGGTTTATATTTTAAAAAGGCGCTAGGCAATCTATATGTTTTCAGTTGATGTAGGCTTGATGTATCTAAAGAATGAGAGTGGTTGCCACTTTTGTAACGAGGCCTATTTAACAATTATCCTGCGAAATGGCATGGAATATCGCCTCATACTTAGCTGACGAGGCCGCAGGCTGAGTTAACTAAAATCAAACGAGATTCCGCAAGATTGAGCGGGATAATAAATTGCTTTATTATTCAACAAGTCCCTTGTCAACAGAACGCTTTTTGCAGCGACAAAAAACTACGTATATCGCAGGATATCTTTTATCTGTTTTTTTTTATGATATCTGTTATGAAAGGAAAAAAACAATTAATTTCTGACCATATATGGACATCGCGCAATTCGTTTGCAATAAATAGTTTCCAAGTAAGGTATGCTATAGTTGCAAAAAATATCACGGTAAATGTAGAAATTAAAGTAATTAGGGTTAAATCTACTTTGGATCAAAGTGACCCAAACTTTACCCCCCTGCGTTTATTTTGTAGGATCGTATATTTACTCAAATAAGCACCGCGCCGCTTATTAAATTTTAGCGCCTCAAATGCGGCGCTTATTTATAAATTAGACGTGACAAGGAAATCTTTTCTTTTAATTAAATGTTATATTTTCTATCTGTACGAAAATTTTACCGTAACTAACAGAAGCGACTTTTGATTGTCACCACTCAGGTCTCTTCTGGCACTTTCTGGATAATCACTTTGAACTGAAGAACATCGCTTTTCATGAAAATAAATTTTCAATGCTGTTTAAGAGCTGCTTTGTAGTTTTTTGTTTAGTTATACGGGATTCCTCGAATAAGTGCCGCAACGGGTCCCCGGCGGTTATTCGAGTAAATACGGTAACCATTATAATAGGCACTTTGGGATCAAGTGTCTTGCCCAAGAACAGAACACAATGATTGGGCCAGATCGCTCGATGACATAGGCCAGACCCGGCCCAGCGTACTGAAGTTTAGATCACCGCTCAGGGATTTTAAGTTCTCCTGACTTTAGTGACTTAACAGTAAAAGTATCTTAGTGGGTGTGTCTATGCTTAAATTCACCTGCAACTTATCTTTTCCAGGCCGTACAAAGTCACACGATTCTGAGATGTAAGTGCCATGGAATTTCTGGCTCCTGTGGGTATAAAACATGTTGGAAAATCATGGCTCCGTTCGATGTTGTGGGACGCTATCTTCGTGACAAATATCATAATGGTGTCCATGTAACTGTTGATCAGAGCGGGAACAAGCTCGTGTTGGTGGAAGGGAGCTCTCTATTAAAGCCTTTTCGTAACGATCTCGTGTTCTTGGAGGATTCCCCAGATTATTGTGTTCCAAATTCTAACACGGGCTCGCTAGGCACTTCGGGAAGAGTTTGTAGCAAGACCACTTCGGGTCACGGAAGCTGCGGGATTCTGTGCTGCGGGCGCGGGTTCAACACGATTCAAATCGAGGAAGAATACCAGTGCGCTTGTGAGTTCCACTGGTGTTGTTACGTGAAGTGTAAAACGTGCAGAAGAATTGTTGACAGGCACTTGTGCAAATCACCTGAGCCGGGGTGAGATATATCTGCAAGCAACCGCTCGGGCCCTGAAATCTCTGTGAATAACTCTGGCACGAACATTGATGATCAAAACAGAACGCCTAAAAACTTTGGATAATGGAACAGTCGCGTGAGTTCAAAAAGCGACACGAAAAAAGAATGAGATTAAATATCATTTGGCACAATTTAAAGGAGCGTTCCGATTGGTGCCTTAAGCAGTCCGAATTTTGCAGGCGGCTTATGAATCCCAACAAATAGATTTTTCCAGACACTGTATCAAAGAAAAGCATAACGTTTGTCATTCATTAGTAGAATTATTCCTCTTTTCACGCCCGACAGAAAATTTCGTTTGACGATTGTTCACGAAACGGGCCTGAGAACTTTAAAAAAGCCATCACAATCGAAACTTAATTGAACCAGCTTGTTCCATATTGGGGAATATTTATATGTTCGTTTTCTGCAAGTTTACCGACCTTGCCCTCTACGAGATGCGTCTGCAGAGAAACATGGTAGTTGCCTTCAACAAAACATATCCTTGGCTTGGCAACGATGCATACAGCTTATCATAGAGGAGATTGGGGTCTCGGTCCGGCCATAAACTTTCAAAGAAGTAAATTGACCAATGCTCGCCTAATACGGATCTCAAGCTAGTTCAACATATCTTTAGTTTTTTTTTTAGTTAAAGCAGTACAGTGGAACCCCGCCTTACGGCCATCTCGTTAATACGGCCACCTCGTTATTACGGCCACATTTTTTTGTCCCGGCGAAACACCCATATATTTCCTTATAATAAAACCTCGTTTATGCGGCCACCCCGTTAATACGACCAACGGCCACATTCTGAAATCCCAACCTGTATAATTCTTTATAATTTTACCCCGTTAATACGGCCACTCAAACCAAATGTCACTTATAATAGACCAAACAGAACAAATACAGTATTTGAGAAACAAAATTGAACGATACTATTTTATTCAAAACCCCTGTAACTTGTCATGTCATTGACGTCTGTGGTTTTGTGGTTAACTAGTCATCAAATGTAACCAATCAAACAACAATTTAAAAGAAAATTTATAGACAGTAATATTCCCTTAGCTAAATTACAAAGCGATTAAGTCACTGTGTGTGTAATAAAGCAAATAAATCCAAAAGTTGCGGCTTTTTCTCTTGAGTGGACCAGTCATGAAATTTAACCCCGCCTCGTTAATACGGCCACCCCGTTTATACGGCCAAACTTCCATGGCCCGTTGGTGGCCGTATTAACGGGGTTCCACTGTAGTTATTGGTTTAAATTTTGTTTACTGGACTAGAATATTAAAGCGGGGTTCTACCTGAATTTAAGTAAAATTTTAAGAGGTTTAAAGAAGCGATAGAAGAAAGAAAATTATTTTTGGAACAATACCAGACAGTTAGCCCCAACGCAAGAGCACCCCAGGTTGTCAGGGGACTGTTTGAGTGTCCACCTACTAATTTTTAACTTCCACCAAAATCACCCAAAAATTTACAAAACACCGAAAAACATAGATTTATGGGATGAGTGAACAGTTTTCGGATTGCTTGAAACGCGAACGAGATATTCGCATTAAGCTCAAGTTATGCGGCGGGAAAACGGCCTTCAGGAAGAACCTCGCCTTAAAAGGGAAGAAAGCCATTCGAAAATTGTTTTATAACCTGGTTGACCGTACGTAGTCTGTCGGTGGACACCATACCGGGACTTTCTCCGACCCTTTCTCCAGACCCCTCGTGACATACCGCGCGAACTGGACCCCACTCACGCGAAATGCGTGAAACGAAAGTTACGAAATTGTCCACTATCTCTTTTTTGTTGGAAAACTCAGAAGAAACCGTGCCGTTTGATACATCTAAGCGCCATGATATTTTTAACAAGTAAGACATGGACTTAAAATTTAATTTATCAAAGCGAAATCAATAGGCTACACTCTTTTTTACATGTTTTATAAGAACCTTTCTTTATTAGTCTGAAATAACATCCGTCCTCTCTTCCTTACCCCGCAGAGGAGGGGCGCGGAAGAGAGGACGGATGACATTTCAGACTATTTCTTTATATGAACGTTGAGGCTGAGATTTACCAAAATTTTAAGAACATGCTGAGAACATACTCCAGGCCCATTTGTTTCTATTGTTTTGTAAAATAAGCAGTGTACATAAATGCAAAACTGTGGTCAAACAGTAGTTAACTGAATGCTGAATGAATGTCCGCGGCACCAGATCGCAGGTTGCACTGAGGCCGCGCAAGCATGTCAAGAGCAACTTGATGCATCACATTCGGCGAACAATGCTGTTTGATAACTTCCTGGTTTCGTCCCCATTGATTTAATGAAATACTTAACATGTAGCTTAAAGGAGCAATGTCACGATGTTTTTACTCATTTTTCTGAAGGAAACCTCAAAATAATAGTTTTCTAACAGAGAAAACACCAATGGACTCTGAAGATGACTTCCGCACAGGTTGTCGAAACGTCAGTCACCAACAACAGTTCTTCTCAGAACTACTCTCACCCGGACGATCACACTATACGAACTACGGAATAATGAAAATAACCAAAGATGGTTTCGCCTGATGAAGATTATGACCGACTACGACCAACAAACTTGAAAAAAAAATGCCAATTTTTTCAAGATGCATTGCCCGTAACGTAGCTTCTTTAAGAACGTCTTAAGAACATTTTCAGCCTCAAATCATGAAAAAAAATAAGAACGCTCAGCCTCAGTCCCAAAATGAGACGTTCTTATAAAAAAGAGTGTACGTCCAGAGAGTTTTTTTAGAACTGCTCAACCTCCTACCAGCTGAGAATATATTAACCGCAGTGATGTAAAAAAAAACCCACAGTGATGTGTTTTTTTTTATTATGTTTAATCAGTTTCATGATATTTGATGCACTCCGCCTTCTAACAAGCATGTTCAAAACACCTTAGCGGTAATTTCGTGGACTGACTGTCAGTAAGGGTCAAGATTTGACAGGAAAATACAATCCGCTTTCTACATCTTTTGATTGATCAATGAACCTATTTATTCACTTCTCTGTTTTTAAACATACAGATAACTAAAATGGCTTTCCGGGCCTGAAAAGTTTCCGGCGCTTTCGAAAAATTGCCCCCCCCCCCCCCCCACCCCCCTCGGACTTCACTGTTCACAGTGGTGTTAAATGAATTTGCAAAGAGAATTCATCGTTGCGTAAACAAAATATTACAAAGAAATCTCGCCATCTTTGAACAGAACAGCGAAAGTGAAACTAAACGATGGCTTTCGTAAACATTTGTTGTTCTTTAGAAGTTTTAAAAGCCAGAGGAAGGGTTGCAAACATGGCGACAACTTTACGGTAGGGCTTTGTTGAGCAGAGTGTGGCAGTGTGGCGAGTAAATCTACCCGCTACTGAAAGCATTCTCTGGAGACTTACAGTGCCTTCATTTTTGTATCTCTTCAATAAACAAGCTTTTAGTGATTTCAGTTTAGATATTTGTTGAATGCACATAAAATTCACAGTTGACACATTTGGTATGACAATGAACACTAGAAATATGAATAATAAATATTTTGGTCAGTGATCACAATGTAATTAACGTCAGGTTTCTCGAAGACGATGAATTATTACATAATTAGGAACCTGTGCATTTATGATAATTTGACTTGCTCAGGCCAACCTTATAACCTTTATTTCTTCGATGTTTTGTCTAAAGAGGGTTAAGGGAATTTAAGAAGGCACCCAACGAAAATGAGTTAAGGAAGGACATTGTTAGATACATCATTCATTATCAGAGACAAGTGAACGAAGATTGCACAAGAGGGTGCATGGAATCTGAAGTGAGATCTTCAAGAACCTAAGCGGGCAGTTTATGTCTGTCTTAGAAAAACGCTGCTATTAGTTTAATTCATGTCTCTCGCTTTTTCATCTCACATGGTAATTTTAATAGTCTAATCTTCTAGATTAAACAGCGCTGTCAATGATAGCGTGCATGCCTCACCGTTACGAGCAGAAGAGAACTTAACCAGTATAATGCTGTTATATTGACCAGCCGGAATGTCAAAGAGATTCTTCAGATTCAAAGCTCTTGAGCGTCAAAGAGGCACTGCACTTTAATGGGTTTCTGTAACTGATCACAGACCCCCTTGAAAGTTAAGAAAATTGATTTTAATAAACAATGTACCTTTCTCGGTTGAAAGAAACTTCTTTAACTGTCAAAACGAAACGAAAAAGAAGCACTCTGTAGCAATATTTTTTTAAAATTCACTACCAGATAGATTATAACCAGTAAATTCTAATTGATTTCTAGGTTTTCGTTTGATTTTCTAGAATGACTTTATCGCCTAGAGAGCTCTGAAATTGAGGTATTTTGAGCGAGGCTGTATTATTGTGAAGGCTTTCGTAGGGCGTTTGCTAAACTTAAGCATTAGAGAAAAACATCACTGAAAAGTGGTTGCCATTAATTGAAGTGAACACAACATTTTTAATTACTCCGAGTAATCTTTTTAAACTGAGAGATCAACAAAAAGTGACCCCACAGCAGCATTTATTTTGGAACGAATCCAGTTTTAAGAATATTTCTAAACACCCCACTTAGATAAATGAGGTGCAATTAATGTCAGTTTCTTTAAGAAAGGATGAATAATTACACACTTGGGCGTGCCTTAGCAATTACAGAACAACCTTACAACCTTTGGTATAATTGGTATTTCGCAACTTCTGCTTCGAAAAACGAGGCTTGTTTAATGTACGGCGCTATATTCACTAAAACTGAACTGATTTACTTAAAGTACAGAGCGAACGTCATTCAGGGCTAACTAAAAGTGTATAAACATGCGAGGTAGGCGAGGTGATGAAACCCGACGAGGATTCCGCTTCAATGACACGCCTCAGGGCGTTCCAACTGCTACGATATTTAAAATTTCTTAATTTATTTATCTCAGACAGCAGCTTTAATAGCATAAACTCTGAACTTTTATGCGGGGCTCAGTTAACTCTAGCATGTATGACAGATGAAATAAGGGCTGCAGAGACGTTCAAAATGAGGATCTCGACTTTTTGGCTTTTTTCTATCGTTTTGTTTTCATTTCCAATCTGTTCAAACTCCCATTGGTGGTAAGTTCAGTTTCTTTCAAAATCTTCCACTCGCACGAAATCTGCATTCTGTCTACAGTTAAGCATAACAATTGTTTTAAAGTATCAGTAAGCATAGAGTTTGAGTTGCTTGCGGGTAAGAAAACAGCTTATACCGAGATTATTCAAGTTTTTTGTTTGTTTGTTTATTTAATGATATATCTAGGTTTATGTCGGAAGTGTTTGCATTGGGTTCCAAAATAATGTGTAATCATGACATCGCTGGCTTGGATAAACTCCAGCGACAACTTTGCCGAGAGAATCCCAATGTTATGGTTAGCATTGGAAAAGGTGCGAAACTTGGTGTAGAGGAATGCCAAAAACAATTCAAAGACCAGCGATGGAATTGTACCACGATGGAACGAGATGTTAGCGTGTTTGGAAAGGTCATGAAGAAAGGTATAATAAATTTATCCAAAAATAACCTCCCTTTTCAAATTACAACTTTTAATAAGTACATACACCTTTACAACTCTAAAAGCTTCTAGTTATTCCATACAACCTCGACAAAAAATTGCGGCCTAAAAGTAAAAAAGAAGCTTTAGAGACAATTAAAGTCGCTTTACGAAACCCGAGTAACATTCAGAATTTGACTTGGCTTCAAAGAGTTTCTAAGATGCTATCGGCCGATTCTTTAATAACAAGAGCCCATGACACAACAGTTTGAGATAAAATCTTTTCTCTTTTTCTGCTTAAGTGTTGTCTAAATGTGCCATTATCTCGTTTGTTTACAGCAAGCCGCGAAAGTGCTTTTGTTTACGCGATAACTTCGGCTGGAGTTGTACACGAGGTGACTCGAGCGTGCAGTCGCGGCGAACTCAGGAATTGTGAATGTGACACAGAACGGAAGGGAACAAGCCAAGAGGGCTTCCAGTGGGGCGGATGTAGTGACAACATTCCCTACGGTCTGAGAGTTGCAAAATTATTTGTGGATTCTGGAGAACAAGAGAGAGACGCCCGTGCAAAGATGAATCTTCACAACAATCTGGCGGGAAGGAAAGTAAGTCGATAGAAACTGTTTCTACATTTTTGAATTTCTTTTGGCATCGAATTTAATTATGAATGCCTAACGTTTGTGCATATAAAATCATTATTTTTATCAATTACTTAATTTAGCGATATCATGCCAAAACGTTAATTAAATTAACTTACAATTTCAGCAGAGAATACCAAAATTAATTGAACAAATTGCCGAGTAAATAATATTGCTATACCTTGCAAAACATAGCCTACGTGTTGCAATTTCATTCCTGGCATAAGAAAGTCACTAAATTTAGTTGCCACTCAAAATTGTAACCTTAAACGTATTAGTCCGTGTCGTTCGCCCTTAAGGCTACCGGCATTTTCTTGTCTTGTCCCAGCCGAAGTCTAAACGTTGGGAATAAATGATTTGGAAATATTTTGTACTTTATTGTGAATTTTGCATTTGCCGTAAGCAAGAGGATTTGTGATTTCTTAAAGAAAATGACGTCACTATGATAAATGACGCAAACATTTTAAGGTGGCTCACAACACTAATGGTCTTCCCGTCTTTAAATTTTACTTGGCAGTTATCACAAAAATGTTGACTAATATCTTTAAGTCAGACAAATGAACACGATGACAGCTCTGTGATGTCAAAATTGGTTTTCACAGCAGTTCAAATAGGGGTCAAACTTTAGAATTGATCGCGGACAAAGCTTTTTTACATTTGTAATTTTCTTTTACCTTGCAAAGACTGAAAAGAGACATGGAATTGGATTTATTTCAGGCAGTAAAAAGTCATACAATCCTAAACTGTATATGTCATGGCGTTTCTGGTGCATGTCTCGTGAAGACCTGTTGGATCACCTTGGCTTCCTTCAGTACTATTGGCAGCAACCTCCAAGACAAATATCACAATGGTGTCCTTGTAGCTGTCAATCAGAAGGACAACGAGCTCGTAGTGGCCGACGGGAAGTATCTCTCAAGGCCTGCACGTGATGATCTCGTGTTCTTAGAGGAATCCCCAGATTACTGCGTTCCTAACTCCGAAACGGGCTCGCTGGGCACCACGGGAAGAGTTTGTCTTAACAAGACTGCTCCAGGTCACGGGACTTGCGAGACTTTGTGCTGTGGGCGCGGGTTCAGCACGATTCAAGTTACGGAAGAATACAAGTGCAGATGCAAGTTCAATTGGTGTTGTGATGTGAAGTGTAAAACTTGTAAAAGAACTGTTGAGAAACATGTGTGTAAATCGCCGTTTGAGGAATATATCTTTGCAAATAACACGTTTTCCGAGTTGTTTGTGTCAACCATTGACAGTTATGAACAAAACAGATCTGGTAATAAGTCAGAAAAAGCGAGGAAGTTGAAAAAGAGGAGCAAAAATAGGAAGCGCGGTGCGTCAGCTCACCGTACCAAGGAAGATGATTAAAATGCCGGATATCATGATAACAGGGGTACTCGTGAAATGGAAAGGGCAAATGGTTGAAATTACATAAAGTAGAAAAGAAAAACTACGGCATTAAGTCAGCCGCTACAGTTTTTTTAGAATCGTATTTTTAAATATTACTAGAAGCTGTCTTTTATAAAGACATTTCGATTTTATTTGACTGTAAGTAGCATTCTTATTTTATAATATTAAATGTTTTATTCAATTACTAGGTATTTAAAGAGGTGCAAATTAATGTGGTGATGTTAAAATCAAGTGAAGGCAAGGGCAAAGATAAACAGATGCTTGCTGGCTCCTAGTTGCTGTCAACACGTATACATTTTCTTTAATAAATGGCCATGATTGTTTCTGTCCTCATACAGTTCTCTGCCCCGATGAACTAGATATTCCCCTTGGCGCCAAGTTGTTCAAAGGATGGATAACAATTACCGCTATCCAGCAGATAAATCACTATCCTACCTACCTACTTACCTGCCTGCCTACCTACCTACCTACCTACCTACCTACCTACCTACCTACCTACCTACCTACCTACCTACCTACCTACCTACCTACCTACCCTACCTACCTACCTACCTACCTACCTACCTACCAACCTACCTACCTACTTACCTACCTACCTACCTACCTACCTACCTACCTACCTACCTACCTACCTACCTACCTACCTACCTGCCTACCTACCTGCCTGCCTACCTACCTGCCTGCCTACCTTCCTACAGCTACCTACCTGCCTGCCAACCTACCTACCAACCTACCTACCTACCTACCTACCTACCTACCTACCTACCTACCTACCTACCTACCTACCTACCTACCTACCTACCTGTACTACGTTTTCGTTGATGCATTTTCGCCTATCATCCACCCTAGGACGATCGAAAACGCTCATATCAATGTGGACTGTCTCTACATATTTGGCTTGTGCTTACTCTACTCTGCGGAATAGGTCCAGACAATTGCGCGATGTTTAAGTAAAATATCAAATCGTTTTTTACTACGCGTTCTCTCTCGGTGACGCCGCCGCACGTTAGTGACCTGCACTAAGCAGTTTTTTTTTTTACCATGTCAATAATTTTCCTCTAAAAAAATGTAGGTCACTACTCATCATATCATGCATCGTCGTCGACGTCATCGTCATCATCGTCGTCGTCGTCATCATTATCATTTATCAGTTTTATGCAATTTATTTAATTATAAGAAGAACCGAGCATCTTTAGAGGAATTCTTGATTCTGGAATACTTACAGCTGTATCTGTATCCATCAAGTGCTCAACGAGCTGGCCGTCCGTGTCGCTAAGAAGAACACAAAGGGCAAAGACGCAAGTTCGAGATCTTAACAGAGTCGTAGTGTTGTCGCAAATTTTTGAAATAGGAACATAACCTGCAGACACGTTTGCAACTTGCTAGTGCACGCAAGTTGTCTAAAAAATATCTATCGCACGCAGTGCTACAGTCGGACTCTTGCGCGGCTTCCGTTGACTTGCATGTGAAAAACTTGCTTCGACTTGCGTGCAAATTTGAGTCTTGATCAAACAACGCTAAGCCCTGACCCGAACCTAGTCACAAATAGAGGCAAAGTCAGTTCCAACTTGCGCCGATTGTGAATTGGTGCAGCTAGGACTTGCGTTTACATTGATCACAGATTACATGGTCACCAACGTAAGCGGTGTCCCTCATGATCAGCTTCCAAATTTGCGTTTCACGTCCTTATTTGTTTTTGCGGTCCAAACACAGTTAAAATGAATAGAAATGAATGTTTTAAACAGACTAGCAAGATTTTTGAATGCAAAAAGAATCACGTGAAAGTTTGAGACGAAAATATTTGAATGGTAAAATAAGGGGAAAATAGTTGAAGGGTAAACAACGCAACCACCTTTTTTCTTTTAAAAAAGTAGATATTTGTCCTTGGACGTGTCTATTCCGCTATTATAGTTCTCATCGACTCAAGGCTCGCTCCCTTCCGTTCCCTTCCCGGAGACGGCTAACGAACGACAGGCGCGAAGAGTTCTTCGTGCTTGTCGTTTTCAATCTTCCTCCTCTCATAGGAGGCTACGCTGGCTAGAGACCGGCTTAGAAAATAAGTCTTCTTTGCCCATCTTCTACAAATAAAACTATTGACACAGCAATGTATCATTTTATTTTCACCGTTGCAAAATCTGCTCGCACTGTACATTTCGCAGTGATTACAAACTCACGAATAAAATTGAAACTGCTTATTGCTGCATTGAGAGCTAGTGGTATTCAAATCATGCCTGCTTGGACTCTTTTTGCATGATTGTTTTTTTGCATGATGTTCGAGAGACACCTAGCGTACATCACACTAAGTGTTTTAAACACCGCTATAAATTTGTTGACGAAATAATACCATTTTAGGAAGGTCCTGCCTCCAACTGAAAACAAAAGACATGCCCAATTTAGTCAGTGATTGCCTGACGAGAAATCCAACTCATATTGTAGATTTTTGTGAACTGCCTTTTCCGTGCCAGTGAATGAGGGAATTCCGTGGCGTTCACCTGGTGTACAAATTCATTATCATGGCATCCGCACCGCGCCATCAAGTCTAATATTTTCTCCGTTGATCATCTTATTTTCTATAATTGCTTGCACCAGTTGAGCAAATTCTGCTGGGTCGCCAATACGCTTGGGAAATGGAACAATCTGAGCCATCCTTTGTTGTTCTGAAGGCTCCGGTCTACTTTTGGTAAGCATCGGCGTTAAGAACAGCCCTGGATTTTGTAAAAAAAGAGAACCCTCATGTCAGAATAGTTTTTCCTGTTGTTTGCAATCAATCATTGATAGTCATTGTACAGCTTCTTATTACGGGTTTTGTATGCCACATAATACATCAGGGGAAAGTTTTAATCAACACGATATTTGTCACACCGTTAACCTTATGAGTTCTCTTTTGAGTTCCCTCAGTCTTGAGTTCCCTTTTGAGTTCCCTTTCGAGTTCCCTCTTGAGTTCCCTTTGAGTTCCCTTTTGAGTTCCCTGACCCCCTGTACCCACCCCCATACTCACTCGGAAATCAAATAACACCTTGGCAGGTCATTTTTCTACCGAGTTCTGAGACAGATAGCAAACATACCTGGTGCAATTGCATTCACCCTGATGCCATGCCGTGCCAGGTCCCTTGCTAGAGGAAGTGTCATTGCATTAATTGCTCCTTTCGTTGCTGCATAAGCAACTTTTCCTGATTGTCCATCATAAGCATGAACACTGGATGTGTTAATAATCACCCCTCTCTCCCCTCCCTCGTCAGGTTCATTTGTAGCCATCTGCTCTGCCGCAAGGCGAGCCACATTAAATGTTCCTGTCATATTGATCTGCAAACAACAGTTTTCAAACATTTATTTCTGAACCAGACTACAGTAGTCAATGGGTTCAAACACACATGCCGTTTCACTACAAGAAATTCCTTGACGTGAATAAATTGCAAAATAATGTTCTGCATATTATAAAAGGGCCTATAAGTATATAAGTATAAGTATTGGTGGTATCACAACTTTCAAATGCAGTGGACCACACGGCAATGTTTTGATAAATTCCATGGTAACTTTCTTTCTGGATCTCCCAAAAAAAGGGAAGCGCAGAAAAGTGTTGAACAAAGAAAAGTGAGAACATTAAATTGCAAGGATAGTATGAGAAAAATGAAGATAGCCAAGTTCTTAGCTCCTCCCTGGCCCTGTAGAAGACCAGTTCTGCTAGTTGAAATATTGGTCATTAAAAGCCAGCCTATCTTCATTACTTTTTTTTTTTTTTTTTTTTTTTTAAGCCTTGCAGTTAAGTCATTTGTTTTAAAGTATTGGTAATGTTGTAGTAGTGTTGGATCTATTATACCTTTGATATTTCCTCAAATATTTGGAGAGGGTGAGCCTCCCCTGCATCAGACAAAGTTTCCGCAAGTTTTACTATTCCAACAGTATTCACTGCGGCGCGTAAAGGACCGCACTTGTCTACAACTGTTTTGATGGCGTGCTTGATGTCACTTGCTGATGAAATCTGGAGTAGAAAGGATTATTAAATATTACTAATATTTATTAACCCAATTTCAAGCATTCTGTTGTAATCTCCCCTAATTATCTGATCAGTAACATGAATACTGTAAAATTCCAGTTATAAGTCCTAGGCTCATACAACTTTGCAAGGGGTTTTAGCTGCACTTTTAAATGGAGTGGCTTATATCCAGGGCGGGAGGGGGGATTATAAGTAGAAGACAAAAAATAAAAATGTTTCAAAATGAACCATGGCAGTGCTGATTGAAATATGTTTTTTTTTATGTAAAAAAATGTAAATGTTGTTTATAGTGGTCATGCACTTAGCTTCGAGATAGCTAGTTTGCAGGCATGCCACTGAAACATAGGAAACAAATAACTTTAAATGAACATAACATGGTTAAAAATCCCAACTGGCTGGAGGTAGACCAGTTCGCTATATACAAAGCGTGACCGAGGATTTGAACTCGGGACGACCGTGAAACAAATCCAGCTAGTGGCTGCACAGGGTGGAGGGCTTGAACCCGGGACCTCCAGATTACAAGACCAGCGCCCTAAACCACTCGGCCACACTGCCTCCCTGTTCAGTGGTGTTATCTGCTTCTAACCAGAATTTTACAGTATTTCAAAAAAAGGTAAGACAATCTGATTAACCAGCAGAGATTTTCAGAAGCCATTCACCCCTCCCTCCCTCTTGTGCAGTCATCATCTTCATGAAAACAACAGTGTTAACCAATTCCTTTTTAATTTTCCTACCCCTCCCCTCCCATGCCAGACAAGTGGTCCTACATTCTTGCTTTGCCATAATTCTAACCCTCCTCTAGTTTACACACTTGCATAATCACTCACAGCGAAAGTCACAGTAGCTATCCAAAATATCCTAATTTTTATTTTTTTAAGCCAGAGCTGACTTTTTCTGTTAGCTCCTTCCTCACCCTACCCCACAAAGGCCAATATATATTACCACCCCCCTCTTAATACTGCAACATATTATTTTTATCCACCCTGCTACTGAGGCAAATAATCCCTTCCACGCCCCACTTCTGCAGAATAGAAAAATATTCCTCGCTCCTCACTGCGTCGTTCTATCTCTCACCTATACCCCGTCCCACCCCATCCCGTTACGAAGCCCAAAGAGATATTTCTCACTCTTACATCAGTTGCGACAAATATGCAGTTCTCTCCCAGATCGCTTGCAACCTTATCGCCTCCACTTAACGGCAGGTCTGCTATAACGACTCTGCAGCCATGTTGAACCAGTCTCTGGGCTGTGGCGCGACCTAAACCGCTAGCACCGCCTGCAACAAGACAAGCAAGTCCTTTGAGGAGCGCCATATTGAAAACCGCCAGCGAGCCAACATCGTTCAGCGGATTAACGCAAAAAGCACGTGTGCAAAAGTCAGTTATCGATGAAAAAAGTGTTACCATTGCATGTTGAAAACAAAAGGATTTTATTTAATCGAAACTACTTTTCTTTGCATCCTCTAAAGAAGAGATAGTTTTGAAAGATGTCTTTTCGTCCTGCTGGAGCTGAAGATTCGAACTCAGACGATGATGGGTTTTACATGGGCAGCATTCACGACAACAACATGAATGGCGGTTTTGCAAACAACACTGATTCACGAAAAAACTTCGTCGCAATGCCTGCTGGCGCTGAATCCGACGATGAAGACAGCGATGGTTTTGAATTTAGCAGTGCACCGGTGAATTCACAGAAGTCGACTCCGAGAAGCTTTACGGGGACGCAAACTGCGAACGATGATAGACAATATTTATTTGCAAAGAATGAAGTTACATCAAACTCTCTGTCGGAATCTGGAGTGGGGAGGGGACGGGGACTGCTGCCGCAAAGAGGAAGAGGAAGAGGAGGATTTCCAAAACCCCCTCCGTCATTCAACAACAAGGGAAAAACGTCAAGAAGGTTTCTTTACTGTTACATATTTCCTTCTAAAAAATTTCCTTCTGTATGCGTCACCCCCCGCACCCCACCCCCCTCTTTGGCTAGAAAAAGATCCATGCCTCTACCATGGAAGTTTTTTTGGGTTTGGGCTCCCCACCCCTCTGAAAAATTATTCCAGTTTATGTTCATATTTTCCTTTAAAAACTTGGACATTTGAAACTCGCCTCCCCCATTGCAATTTCCGTGACCTTTCTTGTGTTAGGTATGGATATTTATTGGAACTGCACAATGGCATGAGGGAATTGTGGTATATTTGTGGAATGTGCCCTAAGGGAAAACCAATCAGACCTGAGGTGGAAAAATGGCAAAACCCCACTGGTAATTGGACAGTGGTATAATTTTTGCCAAAATTATACGGAATGTTACCCAAAACCTTAACCCTGAACTTTTACCCTAAATGCTAAACCCTAAGGCTAACTTTCAGTTAAGGTTAGCCTAAGGGTTAAAGTCAGCCAATAGTCGGCCAATTATCCTGCGAAATTGCGCAGAATATCGCCTGATACTTAGCCGACGAGGCCGTAGGCCGAGTTGGCTAAAATCAGACGATATTCCGCAAGATTGAGCAGGATAATTGTTTAATCCTCGGATCATCACACTTATTACTTCTTAACCCTACCAATTTTCATCTGAAGTCGTATGGTTCTCGAGCTTTTGCTGTTTCCGCTCCTGAACTCTGGAACAGTCTACCTGTTTTTATCCGGTCTTGTGACAATTTAAGTTCTTTTAAATCCAAACTCAAAACTCATCTTTTTAAGAAAACTTATTATTCTTAGCGATTTTTACTTTTTATTACTTTTAATGCACATTTTTAATTTGTTAAGATTTTTACAGCTCATTTTAGCGAATTCTTATAGATTTTATTATATTGTTATCTCAGTAGTCTTTTTATCATGAGAGTGACTAATGTGCGAGCCTGCGAGCCGGAGCCACGAGCCGCGAGCCGCGAGCCTCTTTTTGCGAGCCACCGTTTTTTTTGCTTTAATTTTTCCATATTTTGTATTTTACTTAAGTTTAAATGTACACTAACCGATAAACAACCCTGCTGAGGAAAAAAGAAGTCGCCTAATCACACGTACACCGTGCAATCTACCGTGAAGATTGCGTGACACACTAATCGCAACACGGCGACCATATAAAGATGACGGCGTCGCTCAGGCCGATCAAAGCTGGAAACAAATGCAATAAATGAAGGTGAGAAGCAATGTGCTTGTCAAAAAAAAATATTAGATATATATTAATATATAGTCAGAACAAACAAAATTGAGTTCGTGATACAGTCGAGAGAGCATTCGAAAAGTATGGCAAAAGCGTGATCATCGTGCATCTGACAAATTACTGGGAGCTCCGCTTTTAGGCTTGATTCTATTCTATAGGCGATTTAAATCTTGAAATGGTCCGGCTATTTGTAGGGACGATGTTTTACATGTAACAAATTTTACGAAAGCGTTACGAAAGTTCATTCGCAAGCCATGGCAAAAGCGTGGCCATCACGCATCGACTTCCTGTAATAAAATCTAATAACAGTAAGTCTTACACGATTGTTATTTACTTTTTATCTACGCCATCACTGCTGTCTTTAAAGTTGTCCTTCAAGGTGTATTTTCCTTAAAACAAAAGGAACTTTACAGAGTTTTGGGCTGAGAGCAGTAATACATCTCCGCGACTATACACATGTATATTGTTTACAGAAGGGTGCTTCACCAACAGATAACCGTCAACGGCAGAAACATTTCGGCTCGCAGTTGAACATGTTGCAAGGCCATCTTTTCTGAATGTATAAATAAAGACCACAGTAGGGCATTGTGTCCTTTTTGGGATTTCTTGGCGGTAATTTTTCGTGGCTCGCAAAAGAGGCTCGCGGCTCGCAAAAAGGGGCTCGGGCTCGAAGGCTCGCAGAATAGCCTCCCCCTTTTATCATTATTGTAAAGCGCCTAGAGCAGCCATGGATAGGCGCTATATAAATATTTATTATTATTATTATTATTATTATTATTATTATTATTATTATTATAATTATTATTAATTATTCATTCAATTGTCAACAAAACGCTTTTTGAAGCGAGAAAAACTGTGGTCGTGCAGCGCATTGCGATTCTTCGGACGAATCTTGGTAACCTACGTGTATTTAACAATTATTCCACGAGCGCGCGTTGGATATGAGATGGTAGATAGCCAACGAGGCGCGTAGCGCCAAGTTGGCTATAACGATCTCATATCCAACAAGCGCGAGTGGAATAATTGTTTTATTAAAAACGCCCAAAAGAATTGCAATATTTGAGCTCCCCAGCTGTTTTCGTTGACGCGCATTGGCTACGAAATTTGTGGTGAATGGTATATGAGCTCATATACCATTGCCTGTTAGCCAATCAAATCTCAGGAATTGCAATATACCATTGCTAGTTTTTAATAATGCAGGATATCTGTTAGGTACGGATGACTGATAACAATGACTTTCTGACCATATATGGGCTTCGCGCGAATTTGTTGAATAATAAATCGCCATAATTCCAAATACTGGTAATTTGACCAAATGTCGACCGCCTGTTGGTCAACTATGCACTAAGACACTACCTCTCTGTAACCTCTATTTTCATTCGCCCGCTGTAAACACCATGTCTATTGTTATTCAGGGCTAGGGGCATTGTTATGACTTGTTATCTATTGTTTCAAGAACCAATGAAGTAGCTCGTTCTGATAGGTAGTGGGCGACCCCAACTATGGAGGGTCAGCCGATAGCTGGTAGACACCAGGCTGATAGTCTGCTGACAGTCGACTGATTATCGACTTACATAACAACCAAGTGTTTATCAACTATTGGCCAATGTGTCGACTGACTGTCAACCGGTACATTGATGATATAGTGGACTACCCTTAGTAAACAATTAGACACTCTTGGTCTTCTGACAAGAACCATGCTAAGGGGCTAATGAGCCATAACCTTAAAGGGGCACTGTCACGAGCATAACTTCAAAAATTCAACAGCTCAAAAACATGTTTACACTTTTGGAAACCTATCAACAGTAGTCAAGTATTCTTAAAATTGCCATTACCAGTCCACTGAACCTAAATATAGAGTGATATTACTGTGATACCATCGGGAGCTTTTGATCTCAACTTAAAAAAGTCAGCCTGACTTTTTCAAGTTCTGTCGTTGTGGTTTGGCAAACTTGATGAAAACTATTTACGGTCACCCTTTTCTTTAAACAATTTGCTAAACATCCTCCCCTTTACGTTCCAGGAGCATTTCCTGCATGGTTGAAAGTACTTACTAGTTGTAATTTTGGTGCCATTTTACTAAAAAAAGCCAAAAAATGTCCGTGACAGTGTCCCTTTAAAGGATAAAAGTGATACTCATTACATATACATGTCTTTGGCTACTCAAGGCATGTACAGTAAGAAACATAATATTTTTGCAGGAGTCATTTCACCCCAAACAAGTCAAAGCAGGCAGAGGCAAAGAAAACTGCCGCCTCGCTAGCTGTGGAGGACTTGAGAGTAGCAATAGTGAAAGGAAATATTACTGCAATTCAAAAGTATTTGGATGATGGTAAGATGCAATTATTGCTAAGTTTTGTGCAGTGTTTTTTATTGGTCTGAAGTTGTTTTAGTTAATTATGAACAAAATTAATGCTAAGAAAGATATTCCTCAGCAGTGGGGCAAGCACCTGAGGAAAAGTGTTCCAAGTTCCTTTTTGATAAATCCCGACCTTCTCCATACCAATTTTGGGTTTGACTCTTGCGTCAGCAATTACATTTATTATTTATAGTCATTTTTAACAATTTATTTTCTTTAATGTAGTGTACCGTATCGTAATGTACAGTGTAACTATTATGTGTGAGTTTTTGATAATGTAATCAGAACACTGTAATTTTGAATGTCACATTGTAAGTTAAAAAAAATGCACCAATAACATAAAGTACATGTACTAGAAGACTTGACAGTTAAAAAAGGTACTTACCGTTCCTACTAACTTGTTGGGAGAATTCAGAGTATTTTTCTCAAGTAACTTGTGTCACTACTGATGAATAATTATGTTTCTCATTGTTCTTCCAAGCTTTGTGTATACCATGATCATTATTTTCTTTCCAGAAATTCAACTAAATGCTCATATTTTTATAAATTGTCAATTCAGGAATTGATCCAGATATTCAGCTCAAGTCTGGGTGGACTCCACTGCTGCTTGCAGCCAGTTTAGCGTTACCTGATGCCGTGGAACTTCTCTCAAGCAGAGGAGCAAATGTCAACTTTCATAAGGGTATTTTGCTGTGTGGATGATTACATACAGTTTTCTGTCTTTTTGTGAAATGTATTTACCCAGTCACAGTATTCAATCTAGGCTGTAATGTTAGTATTTTTGCATTAACTTCAGAAATGTACACTGTTCTGATGGCGACATGTGCCGTGTCTGGGAACACACCTGAGGAACAGGTTCTTAGATGTGTGGAGCTGCTGCTGGAGAGAAATGCCCGAGTCAATGTTTATGACAAGTAAGTGGAGTGTTCAACATTACAAGACAAGTACATGCACGGTAACTTAAACTAAGATGAAATGAAATACCCTTTTCATGTACAGTGTACACGAATACTCCTAGAAAGTCAAGAGACGGAAGTCTATTGATTTTCGCAAGAGAACAATAAACCATAGTCAGTTATGGCAATTTTTCTATGAAACAAAGGAAAAACTTGAAAAATCAGCCTTATGTTTTCAAGTTGCAGCCATTCACACCCTAGTGATCCACAATGAAACACATAGTCTCAGAGAACTAGTTGGGTAGTTTTAAGCGAAACTGAACCACTATTTTTGGGTCTCCTGTAGACTACTTGTAGTCGGTCTTTTCTCTAAGGGTCGGAGGAGCGCTTTTATATCGGGAACTGGGCGAACCACGAGGCGGTTTGGACGGGAAGGGCTTGGGACAAGATGAGAAAAAACCGACTACAGACTCTTTTGTAATTTTTGAGGATATGCCCGTCAGCCCAGCAACGGAGAAGCTGATTGGCCAATTTAAATTGTGCGCGCGGAATGGCGTCAAGGATCTCGCGATTAACTGCTTTTTTATTTGCACGCGCGCTGCCTTAGCTCGTTATAAACTTTGCTTGAAGACATTAAGAAAATTCCGCTCCATGACAAGACTAATAACAAGACGTTAAGAGGCGCTTGGTTGTATTGGATGAATTTTCAAGCTCATTTAAAGGAACTTCGTGAAACAAAACACTGTGTTGATGTGTTGATGCAAACACATAAGATCTGTAACACCATTGTGCGCGCGCAACTTTAGATTGCGCACATTGGCCAATCAGCTTCTCTGTTGCTGGGCTGATGGATATCCTCAAAAAATGCATAAGAGTCCGCAGTCTATTTTTCCTCGCGCGCTGTTGTCTCACCACAATCTCCCCGTCTCGTGTCGTAAACCCTAGTTTACAGCATTCCCTTTCTGAATTTCGAGAGAAAAACAGACTGCATGCAGTCTACAATCTTTGACGAAATGCGTAGGAACACCAACCCCATCCCCCCTTCCAATGTTGGATTGTGTAATGTGGCCGAACTCCTTGTGCATTCCGTTTCAGTTTTGAGCAAAAATAGGCAGCAGTCGTACGCATTAATTTTTGCATGCTACGCAACATTGAAATGGGGGGGAGGAGGAGTTACTAAATATTTTGATGTGTCAAGTGAGTAAAAAAGAGTAAATGACCAAGATTTTGACACTGATTGTCTGATTTTGTAGAAGCTTTAAATGATCATAAATTAGACAGGAATTTTCAGATTTCAACGAGACTTTGCGGAAGAAATCTCGATTCGTTGCTCTAAAAAAAAAAGTCCATGTAAATACGAGGTCGCAATCAAATTTTGTGACAGTATTTTTGCACTTTCAATTTTAATGAAAATTCCAAGGATTATGCATGCCTACCACATGTAAGACCCATTGGGCATATCCCAATCAAACAAACGCAAACACGTTTAATTTGTCATCCGTATTTCGCTTTTCTCTACAACTCATTGTTTCACACTATGAAAGCTGCGCTCCTGTACCGACTTACATTCACACGACAAGGCTAAACTCATTTTTAAAATGGTTCCATCGACTACTAAATGGATGACGGACGGTAAGCCATTGAGAGCAACGTCACTATGATGCCACAATTACAGTTATCCATCATTTTGATGTCAGCATTGGACTCAGCGCATAAAACTACGTAGAATAGCATCCTTTCTGCCCATTCCTACCCTTTATTCTGCGATATACCAATGAGTTACCATGGTGAACCGTCTTTAAAGTAAGGTAAAATAATTAATTATCGTTTAATTTTGAACGGTTTACCATGGTAACCCGTTGATATTTTGCAGAAGAACGGGTTAAAATGGTTCAAAAGGACGGTATTCCACGTAATTTTGTACGCTGAGTCGAATGCCGTCATCAAAATTGTCGACAATTACAACTATGACATCATTATGACGTCATTCTCAATGGTAACACATTGGTGAGTTGTGGCATATTGTCATAATTTCTCTCTAAAACTGAATAATTTCCGTTTCTTTCCAATGAAATGCCCTAGCTGATCAAAGAACAACATATCATCGTTACATTACTACAACAGTCACCTTCAAAGGGGTGTTGGCTAATGAATACGAGTCAGTTTTATTTATTAATATAAAAATGCAGTTTCATGCAGCACAGTGCCCTCTCTGTGACGTCACACAGTGATCACGTGATTCACTTTTTCGCTCCATTGATTTGCTAGCGTGAGATTTGTAAGGACGCCAAGTTTTAGACTAATTGGTTAAATGCAAGTGCTTTTCTGGTGCAATACGCTCTCAGACAATCTTTGACGAAACGCGTTGGAACACCAACCCCATCCCCCCTTCCAATGTTGGATTGTGTAATGTGGCCGAACTCCTTGTGCATTCCATTTCAGTTTTGAGCAAAAATAGGCAGCAATCGTACGCATTAATTTTTGCATGCTACGCAACATTGAAATGGGGGGGAGGAGGAGTTACTAAATATTTTGATGTGTCAAGTGAGGAAAAAAGAGTAAATGACCAAGATTTTGACACTGATTGTAGGTCTCCTGTGATTAGAATGTCTTGGCTTTTCAAACTTATCCTAAAAATTGGTGACAGTGACCTTTAACAGTAATTGGCCATTCAGGCTGCATAAATTACAGAAATTATCCCAACTGACAAAATTGCTTGGGTAGGGGCAGTAATCTGAGCGGAAGCGGCATCCTATCTAGGGGAGTCATCAGGATTTATTTCCATGCTATAGAATTAGCTTTGTTAAACTTTGGTTTGTGTTTTTTGTAAAAGCCGAAGTGATAATGGTAAGTGTGTTAAACTCCAGACAGATTTGTCTGGGTTCAAACTCTGGCCAGGGTCGCTTCCTTGTGTTTTTTGGGCAAGACATTTTACTCTCTCAGTGTCTCTCTTCACCCAGGTGTATAAATGAGTATCGGCAAATTGACTGCTGGTGGTAACCCTGCGATGGACTAGCATCCCATCCAGGGGGGAGTAGAAATACTCCTAGTTGCTTCATCCTACCTAAACCGGGATAAACTACAGCCTGAGAGGGCCACTTTGGCTTGAATGCAGACTAATACAAAATTGAATTTTGTTGTTATAATAGTAATAATAATAATAATAATAATAATAATAATAATAATAATAATAATAATAATAATAATAATAATAATAATAATAAAAACATATTTATGCAGGATGACCATTTCAGTTATAAAAACTGCTATCAACATGGGTCCTGCGATTAAAAAAAAAACAAAAAAAAACAAAAACTACACCTAAAAAGAAAAAAAAAAAGAAGCTATATAAGAAATCGAGAAATTATCCATATGTAAGAGATAAAAAGACTAAAACTAGAATTCATATACAATTATTAAAAATATCTGCCCCTTTGTAAAAAACGCTCTTTTAGTCGATTCTAATTTAACCCTATCAATAACTATCTCTGACATTTTTCCCACTAATGTTGCAACATTTTTTTTCCCAACCAGATATCGCATGTCACCACTGATGTATGCGGCAAGAGAAGGGAGGGTTACAGTCTGTGAAAAGCTGTTAGAACATGGTGCTGAGATTAACAAACAAGACATGCGAGGGTGGACGGTGAGTTGCCTCCAAGCTGTATTTAGGTTCTCTTGATATTTCTTAAAGTGAATCGTTATGATGGTGAAAAGAGGAATCTCGTATGCAAAGGGGCAGAAATTCTCATGAGAAAATAAATTTGAATTAAACTCCTAAAGGAGACCAATCTGGACATGGTTAATGCTTTTTTGATCCCAAAGGAGACCATTTTTCATGCCTAATTTGTCTGTCTAGACCACCAACTCAGCTATTACAGTTTTTTTTGTTTCTTCATGTGCAACCCTTAACAAGATCTTGATGGCTAAGAATATTGACGTTCAGTCCTGGACATGCCAAGTGAGACCAGATCCTTAATTTGCACTGTCCCCTTAGCGAGACAACAAGCATCCCTGCCCCTTTCATATGGGAGTACCCCCCCCCCCCCTGCCTGTTCAACACAAAGAACTTGTGGCTACATAAGACTCAATTCTTTGAAGTACATGTAATCTTGGTACTTGTTTCTGTTGTTAGTCTCTCTCATGGGCTGGCAGTCGCGGTCATGGTAGAGTTGTACGTACCTTGCTGGATCACAAAGCAGATCCTAAGATATACTCCAATGATGGACAGACACCAAGCGATATTGCATTCTCAAGTGATTTTCCACGGGTAAGTTTTATATTGATTGATACCATTGATACCATTTCTAGATTAATTATGGTTTTTAACAACCTCGAGACCCTGGGAACGAGGTTGGGTTTTTAACTGTTGCCATTCAACAGAGTAATTGATTATCTTTTATGTCTGCTTGGCATTTTATGGGACATGTGTTGAAGTGCTCTGGACCGTGGATCAAATGGTTTAGGGTTCAAACTTGGCTAAGCTCATTATGTTGTGTTCTTGGGCAGGGCACTTCATTCCCAGAGTGTCCCTTTCCACCCTACCCAAGGTTATACAAAATGTGCACCGGTTAATTATATTCTGAGGGATAACCCTGCAATGGACTTGCATCCTATCAGGTAAAGCCTCAAGCCAAGTGGCCCATACTTGCCGGGGCTTAACTTGGTTTCTGTGATGACTAGGAGTCTTTCTACTCCCCCCTGGATATGATGCTAGTCCATTGCAGGGTTACCCCCCAGTTTAATTTCGCTGGTACCCATTTATACACTTGGGTGGAGAAAGGCACTGTGAGAGTAAAGTGTCTTGCCCAAAAATGCAACACAATGACCCCGGCTTGGGCTCAAACCCAGAACATTTAACCCAGCATCCAGCATGCTAACCATTCGGCCACTGCAACTCCCATCAAGGGAGAAGTAAAAATACTCGTTGTTGCTCTATTGCTACTGTCTGATACCCAGAGATGCAGATGTGACTGCGGACTCGATTGCTATTAGGGTCAAATAAATACTTAGTTTACTTTAGTTTACTTTCAGACTAGCTTCTGTTTCATTTGACTAGTCAATATTATTGATGAACTGTAAGAGAGAAAGTGACATAGCAGCTATGTTTATTTAGCAGAAATGAAAATTAATATAATATTTACATGTTGACTCCATTACTTTAAATACTTGTACATAATTCCGGAATTTTGATTTATCAAATCAAAAGGAATTTTTTCAGAAAGCTGTCAAAATAGTATGCATCACAGCAGAACAGTTTTCTCTTACATCGACCATTCATTAGATTGCAGACATAATTTCTTTGGCTGCAAGTGGAAAACAATTGTCTAGTGAAGCAGTTTTACAAGCTGCAGAATCTTCAAGGTGAGAATTATCAACTCTCTAGGGTTAATCTGTGGTAAAAACTGGCTTTAAACTACATGTAATAGCTGCAGTATTTACATGCAGTTAAATACAATTTAATGGAGCTAACAACAAGCCGCTGCCCTCTACTTCCTGGTGTCAAATTTCTCAATGCCATAAACGTGTTTGTGGCATTCCTTGGCGAAAACTATTGTTTAGTTTGCCTTCTTTTAACATTAATATCAGACTTCAGCTCACTTGAGATTAAGATTAAATAAGTAGCTGGAGAAAAGAGCTTTATGCTAGCAGTCAACATAGATATTGGACTTCAGCTCACTTGAGATTAAGAAATAAGTAGCTGGAGAATAAAGCTTTATGCTAACAGCTAATGGCTTCATGTGGTTTTGCCCAACTTGTTGGAGAAGCATCTGTGGATCCATTGCCGACAATCCGACAAATATCAAATGCGTCGCTGTGAGCTACGTCAATTCCCATTTCCTAATCATCTCCTTTTATCCATTTTTCATTATCCAGTACCTCTTTCCAAATTCCCATTTCTCAGTTCACAACTTCCAATTCCCAATTCCAAATTCCTGATTTCTGATTTCCAATTCCAAATTCCCAATTTGTTAAATATATACTATGTACTATGTACTATGTACTATGTATAATATATACTATGTATAAATAAATACATACTGCTATATCCACATACTATAATAATGATTTCTCTTTGATCGCATCAAGAAAAATATGTCACCTTTTCCAAAAATAACAAATAATCATTGCATGCATATCTGATTTTGTAATTGCTATTTTGCTGGTCACAGTAAAAGTCTGAAAGGTTAATTAGGCAGACTGTGAAAAGCACCTTTGAAACAGTCACTCAGTCTCTATAACTTATTTCTTTCGTAGCGTTGATGTCAACGAGGACAGCTCAAGGTATGAAATGTTGAGAATATTATGTGTTTGTGCTTTTAATTTTTCAACTGTCCTTTTGTGCAGTTATATTTGTTGTATGCATTTTTTTGCTCATGTCACTTTGAAGAAACTGGATGAGGGCAATATGGAGGGATTTTTAACAATTATCAATTATTTTAATATTCATTTCAGTGCACTGAGATATGGTGACCTTGAAATGTTCCTTTGTGGCCTAGAGTTGACACATTTGCTGCCAACATTTCAGGTAATCCTGTGACTGACTGACTGACCCTCTGACTGACTGGCTGACTGACTGACTTACCCTCTGACTGACTGAAAGACTGCCTGACTGACTGACTGGCTGACTGACTGACTGACTGACTGCCTGAAGGACCAACTGACTATACTGACCAAATTAACAACTGACTGACTTACTGTCTGATGGACCAACCGAACAACTGACTGACCAACTGAACAACTGACTGACGGACTGGTCAACTGACCAACTGACTGACTGACTGGTCAACTGATGACTGGTCAACTGACTGACTGACTGTCTGACAGACCAGTTGACTGACTGAGTGACTTACTGACCAATGGTTGATCAGCTGTGGGTCCATTCATCCATCTGCACATGTTTGTATCCATCAGTCTGCCATTTGCATAGCTGTGGCTTTGGGTTTGTTTGGCAACTAAATACTCTACATAATCTGGATTCTGCTGTCTAAAACTTAAATATGTTTTTCAATGTTTAGGAGCACAAGTTAACTTTTGATGAATTCTTGAATCTGACAGAAAAGGAGCTAGACCAGGTACTGACAAATTGATAATAGACATAATCCCGGCGTAATCAATCGATGAAACTGATAATCGATAACAATCGATGGCAATAGATATCAATCGATAACAATTATTATAATTGATTGATATCGGAAATCGATCACCAATCGATGGACAAAAAAATTGTGTTTTTTAATTGCCGTTGATTTTCAGCGATTGTCATCGATTGTCATTGATTGTCATTGATTTCCATATGAGGTAAAAAAGAAATGCTTCGACAGAAGAAATATGGTGACATGTACAGTAATTACATAACTTCATTGTAGCAGTTGTTAAAATCGATGGCAATCAATGACGTTTGAGGACTCAAGCTTGTGATTATCGATTGGCTATTGATTGGCTGATAGCAATCGATAACAATTAACTAATTGGCATCGATTGGGATCGATGATCGATTGTCATCGATTGATCACGCCGGGACATAAGACATAATAGTCCACAGACATAATAATAATGTATACATGTGAAAAATAATGAAGATTGTGCAAGTTTAAAGAAACTGTGTTACTACACAGTACATTGTAGACAGATAAACCAGATATGTGCACAGTGTTGCAATCAAGTGAAAATCACTCGACAGAGTCATAAACAGAGTTTCTGGTACCGCTCATGACTCCCTCGCTTATGAGTCACAAGCAGAAAGGAGGTACTTGAAGTGCCTGAGATCTAGCATTATAATTGACTTGTTATTCTGCTTCTGCTTCCAGTTTTCACTGGATCATAAGTGATGAAGTCATAAGCAAAATCAAAGAAAGTGGAAATCTTCTGTTTCTTCTGACTCCAATTCAATTCAGTTTTCAATAATTATTTACTAGTAAAGACACAATGACTGCTATAATGACTCAGAGTACTCCGGCTCCGTCTCTATAGTGTAAACCAGCCATTAGAAAGGGCTTTGTCTCAATCTTTGACATTTTCCTCACCATTATTCTGCAGATGGGAATCACTCAAGTAGGTGTCCGAACTAAGATCCTTGATGCCATAAGAGAAGTTCACAAAAAGGAATGGGATGTCACTAGCCTACAGGCAGGGGAAAAGCATTCTTTAAGGTACATGTGTTGTTGACTTTGTCTAATTTAAATGAAATTTCAGTTAGTAAATTATACTGACATCCAACCAGATTAAATTAGAAGAGTTTACAATTATTAAGAATAAAATATAATAAATTATAGATTTTAATTCAGAATAAATTAAAAATTAAATTAATATTGGAATAACTTAATACTTTAAATTCCAATTTGGATTAAATTAATAATTTTGAATAGAGAAAAAAAGAGAAAAATAAGAAAAAAATATTTCAATTTAGAATAACTGTAATCAGTCCAGAGTAAATTTTCAAAAAAATTCCAATTTAGAACAATTTCAAAGTCAGAAAAAACCCCCAGTAAATTAGGTTTCAATTTCAGATTTATATGCCATTGATATGTATCATATTTAGTTATTTTATCACAAGTGGAGAGAATTATATAAAAGCCCTTATAATGGCTGTTACCACAAACTAATCAGCGATAGCACACATGTTTTCATTTTCATTACAGTGCCCCAGAAGTGACAGTGATTTTGGCCAATGTGTCAAAACATTTGCTGTTCATCAGGAGCAGTGTGTCATATGTACACAAACACCTGAACACCATCAATGAACCTCTGGAATTTGTGCAGGTACATGTAACTGTTTCCTGGGAAAATTTTTAAGGCGACAATGGTAATCACAACCATGACTCCCGCAATACGTTTGCTTTCCTCTGCTAGCTTACCCTGCGAGCACAGTCTTCTTCAATCTTCCTAGATACGTCGAAGAAGACTCTGCTCGCAGGGTACTGCTAGCTCAGCTGCAAGGTTAATTAATTTATGTTCTAGCAATTGCTTACTCCTCTTTTTCAGCCATAATATGTTTTTTCATTGTCATTTTCAGGATGTCACAGCAGCTGAAGGAATGGAATTATTCTCTAAGGAAGCAGCGGAGGCTGTGGAGAATTTAAGTGAAGAACTCCACACTGTAAAAACACAAATTTCAAAGGTTAGTAATTAATGCCCTCAGTTGTTTCTGCATGCTAGAGATCACAGCTGTTTTACTACAAAAATCACTGAATTGTGGAATAGGCCCGAATTTTCATGTTGCTGCCCTACCCTCTTTCTTCTGCCCCACCTAATTTTCATCTGTAAATTCCAACCATTGCCTTACTTCATAACTCGCTAATTAAATTAGGATCGTCGTTGAATCAAGCATTGAAATAAACGGTCGGTAGAAGAGAAATTCAATAAAAGTTCGGTTTAAGGAAGTGTTTTTGCTATTTTTCCTTAGTGATAGCGTCAAACGTTTGGTCCTAATTTTATGTTTTGCTGCAAAAAAAATTTAGCCAAGATCATTTTTCCAGCGTGGTTCAAGCAAGCAACCATAAAGACACTGGTGACAAGGAGACACAGCATGTGAGCCAGGGGAATTTCTGGAATGGTCAATGTGTTTTGTCTCTGGATTGAGTGCTTGAAGGCTGCAGGTAGCCTTTTCCCCTCCCCTCCCCCCCCAAGAACTTTGTCAGATTGCTCTGACACTTTGGGAGAGTAAAGTGTCTTGCCTAAGAAAACAACACAACAGTCCTGGCAATCGCTAGAACCAGTCCTGCGTGCTAACATTGGACCACTGCGCCTCCCAAAATTCTAGGATTAATTCCTCACAATATACTCTGAACAAATTTTATAGCAGGATAGTTTGAACAAAGTTAATGATTGATGATGAGTAAAACTGATGATGGCATTTAGTAAAAAACGTTACTAGGTTGTTTTATAATTTTTTTTTAATTTTTAGCTTTGGTAATAACTGTCGACCAACTTAATTATTAATTTTGTTGGCAGATCAAGTCCAAGGTATCTAACACAGCACCAGACCTGATTGCAGATGAGAAACCACAGTCAGCCCAACATACATCACGAGGTGGCTTTATGCTTGTTGCAGGAGTTGCAACGGTTGCATTGGGTGCATTTTTGGTGCACAAAGCATGGCACAACACATGATCCACAGTGCCATCCGAGAAATTAAGAAACTATCATGCAATCACAAATTTGAATAATTCACAGCTTGGTGAGAACAATTGATCAGTTGTTTCTGATGTTTACTATATAATAATTAGCCTCCCCCTGAATATAAGGCAATAATCCATATTTTGTTGAATGAATACCTGAGGAACAATATAATTTCTTGATTTTTAATACAACCATACTGTACAGCTTGTATAATACTTATTTTATTTCATGTCAATTTTTGTCAACAGTAGAGCTTGTTTTGCAGTGTTAAATAACATTTATCACAAAATTCTGAAAATCCCCCCCAAAGAAAAAGCCATCACCCACCAAATGTGGTGGGTGGTGGCCCCCCTCCCCACCAAATGTAAGATGTAAAATTATCCTTCTGAAAATAATCCCTCTGCAGATATGGTATATTTTAAGTTAGTATATACCACACAAGTGAATAGTGCTTCCTGTGCACACTGATTGGTTATTATTCCCTGATTGGTGACAATAATTATTATTCACCTCAGTGTCAATGGACGTGGTGGATATTTACCTTGCTGCTTTGCGTCTCAGTACTTCGGTGAATAATTGTTAATTATAACTTTTCCAATTCAGGCCCTCATTGTACAATGTATGTTGTCATAGTGTATGTATACCTGATTGTCTTTGCTCAGTGACTGATTAGGACATGTCTTGAGCCTCTTATATTGAAAATTATATTTAGAGACCTCTACCTAAATGTGATGTTCTTGCATGCACCTATAGCCTGAATAGCTGGCTTGTCGGGAGGGGAAAGGCGCACCTATAAATTTTTCGGTGAATAATTGTTTATTATAACTTTTCCAATTAGGAGGCCCTTATTGTATGTTGTCATAGTTAAATATTATTCACCGAAGTGGAGGTGAATAGTGGCAGATATTTACCAAGCCGCGAAGCGGCGAGGTAAATATCCACCACTTTCACCGACACTGATACAATAGCATACATTAGTATATACCACACAAGTTGAATAACTAGCGGACCAAAACATTTTTATGGTACCCAAAGCAACGTGCGAAGCCATTTTGTTGCTCTTCGGCTGCTCGGAGGTGAATAGTACTTTGCTAATCACCTCAGAGTTAACCAATCAGCGCTCGCGGAAAGCACCATTCACTTGTGTGGTATATACTAATGTATGTTATTGTATACCTGATTGTGTTTGTTCAGTGACTGAAGGACATGTCTTGAGCCTCTTATTGAAAATTATATACATGTATATTTAGAGAGTTCTACCTAAATGTGATGTTCTTGTAATGCGCCTATAGCCTGAGTATCTGGCCTGTGGGGAGGGGAAAGGCGCACCTATAAATTTCCAAAATTAATACCGTGTCCTGTCCATCTTGAAACCCCAAAATTTGAAAATGCAAGTTTCCATCCAAAAATAAGCCTCCCCGTCTAAAGGCGGGGCCCAGATATAAGCCCAGTAGGGCTTATTTTGGAATATTACAGTATGTTTAGATGATTTTACAAGGCATTACTCTTACCTAAAATGTGCAGATGAATGTTAATAATATTATTTTCAATATACCGGTAAGCCTAGATAGCTATAGAATACATTTTTTGTCTGATTAGAGTAGTTTGGGCTCCCATGAAGAAAAAGGCCCTCTAAAAAGCCTTTGGAAGAAACACGAGTCACGGAAGAGTGTATTTTCAGAATTTTGTAGACAAATCATTTTTGTGATGTGGATTTCAGCATCAGTATTATTGTTACAGTTTAAACATAATTTTTTGAAGTTGATAAATATGTTGGCATGTTTTGGATATTAAAATTATAATTGCTGAACAAAAAGCGAACAGAAGGGTTATTGTATTATAAGTTGAGAGTAAAGTTGAATAATAATAAAATTTTGTTCTGTAATAGACCCCCCTCCCATCTGGATTTTCTTAGCTATCTACCCTCTCCCATCCAGTTTGCCTTTTAACAATGTACATGTACCCAATCCCACCTGCTGGATTTCCATAATTCCATAATAAGCTGGTACATTAATGCCCCAATTTTATTGGGCTTAATCACCTCAAATTTTTTGGAACCTGTGATGAGGACATTAATTAAGAATAAAATTATACGAGGTTAGAAATGCATAGTTTTGAAAGATTTTTTAAATGGAGAGATTACAGAGATAAATGACTAAAAAGCACACATTGAGGTTATGGTTGAAAATACCCCCCCCCCCCTTCTTGCAAGAATTTTCAGACTGAACACCCCCCCCTCCCCCCTCCCCCCCTCCACACCCACTTGTACTTCCAGAGTCCTTTACAGAACCTCCAACAAGAATTTCCCAATGCCATCAGTCAGGGGAGTATGAATTTTTGTCTGGAATAACACATTCAAGCATGGCTTGGAAGAAAACCGTTTTGAATACTTCGGAAACACTTTTTGAGAAGGCACTATTTCTGTGACAATATTTACTGGTGAAAGAGTGAGATGCGAAATCTATATAAACAGGGCGTGGCTTTATGACAAATGCCAGCATTGTAAATAAATAAATATTAAATTAACCAATGCAAGGTTCTTAATATTATTTTTATTTTCCAAGATCACAATGCAAATGGAAAATTTATAAGGGCACAATTTATTTTTATTAAAAATTAGACAGCTTGAATGAAAACCATCTTTCAATTCGAAGAGGTTTTAAATGAATAATTTCAGATGTCTCCTTTCTAAAAATATTAGAATCTATCAATTTCTTATAAGTTTAATCACACTTCTAATTTTTATAAATTTAAACTAAATAATTTATATATAATAGTTGTACAAATTCTATGAAGTTAGCAATGAATACAAAAGAACACACAATTGCATTGTAAAAATAAATGGAAAGAGCCAGATTGCTCCAATGTAATTATTGGGTTGGATTACTGATAACTTAGAAAATAACTGGAGGCCATATAGTTGTTACTAATGTTACTTTTGTCATGACATTGTGTGGCTGTAACAATAATATGAGTTTCCTGTAGCAGAAGTGAAACAATTTTCACTTTATTAATATTGCTGGTTACAAATTTGATGTGGCCATGATGAGTGACCGTCTGCAGAAGGCACCCATGCACTTACTGAAAGTTGCATATTTTTATAGTGTTAAATACCGGGGTATATAGTGTGACCACAACTAAGTTTCTGTCTTGGAGGGTCAGCTAGGAAGGTGTTCACAGGTGCCTGTTAACCCAGGTTTACTTTTAAATATACTTCAATTACCACTCCTGCTCTTGAAAATACATATATTAATTACTAAGGACTTTTTTGACGATTCTACAGATACATGTAAAAATATATTTTTATCGGGCATGTTTCTTTGATTTATTTGACATCATGTTATATTTCAGGCGCATTATGCCGGTCACCAAGCCTTCTTTCTTTAACCACACTGGTTCTCCAGCTATAAATGTAGCATGTACATTAAGGTCATCATCTAAAAAGACCAAATCTGCGTCAGACTGGTAATTCAAGGTGCCTTTTTTGTGCTCAATTCCCAGTACCTGGGCCGGGTGCAATGTGGCTCCTTCCAGTGCTTCTACTGTTGTGCAGCCTGAAACATGACGGAAAGAATTTTTATCCAAAAGATAATTTGCTTCAAAACTTTTTATCAACAGGGCCCTGAGTTGTTATAAAGGTGGATAACGTTACCCGAAGGATAAATAATTTATTGCTATTCAGTGGAGGTATTGACAAATCAAACTACATTTTCCATCTGATAGTGGTTTATCTGGTGGATAGCGTCATCCATCCTTTGAACAACCAGGGTCAGGTTTTCAATAAATTTCATGTTTAGTGGTTCATTAATGGTTGTCACATGACTTTGCCAATGCTCACAAAACAAGGACTAACCTGACATTTTCCTGAATCTTCGAATGCATACATCCATGGAAGCAATACTGAAAAAAATTAAAGCATTGAAAGACACGTACTAAATAGCGTGATTTATCAGATGTTCATAGCCTTCTCTGCTTCCTAGGGCTGCAACGATACACCGGTGCACCGGTGAACCGCGATATTTTTTGTCACGATACGAATATCGATATTTGAATGGGATATCGCTGTATCGCAAAACAACAAAATATTTCTCATCAAAAATGAAAAATTACTTTACCAACATTCAGAAATTACTGTTTTAATCAGTTTTATGACTCCTTACCCAAGTTCAGGAATTTTTTAGCCACAGGGCTTCGTTGTTGCTTAGTATTGCTTCGCATTCTTCCAGTCACGTATTTTTCAAGATGGCGGCACGAAAGCATGCGTAGTTTCAGTAAGTTGTCAGCTGACACAGTCTTGTGCGCCCGCAACAAAAACAGGCGGTTCGTTCGTCACGTTGGTTCTTTCGTCGAAATGTCTTCCTCTGCAGTTGAGTTACAACTCAAAGGTACGGAAAGACTTTGGATTCAAAGCTTTTTACGATGGCCAAGGACTAAGACACTTCTCGTTATATTCTTGTGTTATTTTTTACCATTTGTTAATTGTTATCAATGGAAATTAAAGATTCCAAAGCAGTTTAGTAACATTACGTCACTTGTCAGTTGTATGTTATGATGTATCGTATCGTGTATCGTATCGTGACACTTGTACCGAGATATGTATCGGTTGCTAAGAAAATGTATCGTTGCAGCCCTACTGCTTCCTTGGCCCCCTTAAAATCTCCTTGGTAAATTATGAGAGGGATCTCGACAGGCAGAGACAACAGGTCTAAACACCTGGTAAATCAAGCCAGGGAGCGTAAATAAGAGAGCAAAATCTTGGGGCCAATGTCTAGAACTTTGAGATCAATTGAAATTTAAAATGTATTTTATTTCATTGAAACATTAAGTACCAGCTGTTTCTGAACAAAATACCAAATGTTTTATATATCACTATGATTTTATTTGTGATGTATACTTGACTATTTGGTATTAATTTATAAAACCAGTTGTAGATGAAGGTGCTAACAAAGGCAGGAGCTAGGAAGCTATAGTGAAAATGGGCCATTTCTTACTGGAAAGGGGAGATGGAGCCCTTTTAACTCTGATAAAAGGGGTTGGGTTCTTTAAGCCCTTTACGCCTTTGTGCCAACACAAAGGGGGTATCCCTCCCCTGGTTTTCCCCTGGTTTCTCCACTGAGAGTTCTATACAATACAGGCATACTTATTTTAGGACCAAGGCTTAACCAAGCTCAGAGTGGAAAACTACAAAATGGCTTTTAGCCCTACCTTCCAGCTAGAGTTTCTGTTCCTTGTAAGGTGGCCTTCTCGTGATTAATCTCAACCTGCATTGGACCAAGCTTATGTAACCCTGGGGGGAGGCCAAGGGCAGCTATAGCATCTGTTACTAAAACAAGACCTGTTTAGAGAAGCAAAGGAAAATAAATAGTTGTATCTTAGGCAGATAAGTCTGGGGAAGTGTTGTAGTCAAACATACAACTGTGAAATAGCCGATGAAGTGCAGGCCAATCTAGCCAATCGCTCATTGGTGCTGTTGTTGATTTGGTGGCATGGAATGATGTGAAGTCTTGTTATTTCTCAGGATGGGATACTAGCCCACCATGTGTATGTCACTCTCCCCTAGCATTTTTCACAATTTCCACAATTTTCCTCTTCCCATGTATACACCTGGATGAAAAGAGCCCAATGGTATCTTTTAGGGGCCAAATAAAGCTAGAGCCAAGCCCAGATTGGTTTCCTTTGTAGGGGTTAATTCAAAATTTCCGACATCCACCGATGCCCCTTCATATTCGAGTACCCCTCCCCCCCTCCCCCCCCCCCCCCGAGATGCCAACCTAAAATAATTGAAATCCGGGGAAAATTTCCTCCCAAAAACAGCCAAAATTAGAAATTTTAAGAATTTTCCTTTGAATCCGGAAGATTTGTTGACCCCTACGGGAGAATGGGAGATTCATCTGGGAGACTCTTATGTCCAGAAATGAACCCAGTTGCGAAATTTACAAATTTTACGATTTTTCGTTATGCCCTTGCGAAAATTACAAATTTTACAGATTGTAAGTTTTTTAGTTGCAGCGATGCGAAAATTGCAGAATTTACAATTCGCAGTTTTGTTGAGGGCCCACCTTCAACCTCATTTATATTCCTATAGCGATTTTTGCAAAATTTAGCGATTTTCGCAGATTTCGTTGAATTCACAGTTTCGTCGAGGGCCCTCCTTCAACCTCATTTATATTCCTTTAGCGATTTTTGCAAAATTTAGCGATTTTCGCAGATTTCGTTGAATTCACAGTTTCGTCGAGGGCCCTCCTTCAACCTCCTTTATATTCCTTTAGCGATTTTTGCAAAATTTTGCGATTTTCGCAGATTTCGTTGAATTCACAGTTTCGTTAAGGTTACCGTATACCTTTGAGGGTGTCTCGCGTCTAAACGATATAGCGCAGTCGGAATAAATGGTACACAGCTAAGACCCTATATCAAATTAAAGCTCATTGAGCTGGCTTTCAATCTATAAAAACCATTTTGTAGTAGAATGAAATGTCAATCTTTTAGGAACCTCGAAACACGAGCGCCTGAGTCGCCTTTTGAAGGCTACAAGTCAAAGCGAATTTAGTATTTCGCTAATTTGATTTGTTCTTTGGTTTCCGGACCCCAAGCGCTAAGAAAACGTGTCGGCGTTTTGTCATATTCAATTGCAATAAAAAGATACAAGACATTTCGCAAATAGGGCTAAAACAAACAGGAGTGATCGTACAAAAATCGCTCCAGTAGAAAAAGTATACAAAAATAAAAAAATTGCCGACACGTTTTTGTTATTAGCATGTTAAACTAGCTACTTGCCAAATTTGACGTAGAAGGGGCAAATTCCTTTGGAGTTGTAGCTATTTAAAGTGTTGCATTCAAAGCGAAAAATTGATTTCAGAAAACAGCGCTTAAAAAATATCCTGCAATGCAAACAAACGCCGCCCACATGAAGCTTGCAACACCTTCTTGAATAACAAGGCCAATCAGTGCGCGAGAATGGCGGCTCTCGTGATACTTTCCGCGAAAACCGTCTCGGTTGAGTGCATACATGTCATATGGGTGTCACTCTAAAGAAGGATTTTTACTTCCGGTCAAAAACGAAATATGCTCATTTCTCCGCGGATCTTCACTCTTTTTCAAAACTTTTTTTTTTTAAATGAAAGCTCACACGTGGACTATTTCTTGGATGTAAAAATCCAATTTCGGGAAAAATTGTCGATCTGAAGGTATACTGTAACCTTAAGGGCCCTCCTTCAACCTCATTTATATTCCTATAGCGATTTTTGCAAAATTTCACGATTTTTGTTAGTTCCTTGCAAAATTTTGTAAATTTAGTAATTGTCGTAACTGCATTCATTTCTGGACACTCCCAGATTATCCGGGGGAGTTGGCTTGTATGCCCATCCCCCTTCCCGAGGGGAAGATGCATTGTGAAAGTAAAGGGTGCATACGCACTTGAGACCATGACACTGACCTTCACCAGGCTCGAAACTGGACCATTTAGCCACTGTGGCTCTCCAAAAATTGGGGAGAATTTTTTAATAGAAACCAAGAGAGCAGGGGGTAACATGTCAAATCCGGCTACTTCGATTAATAAAGAGGGTTACAATAGTAGAAGCAAAAGACTAGCATACCATTAGGATGCGATCTGTGTGCTATTCTTGTAGCTGTTGGATGTGTGTGAATTCCGTCAGCAATCAGTCCATAGAAGATTGGTTTAGGGGTTTCAGTATCTGTGAGAAGACCAACAATTCCAGGATCTCTATGATGAAACTAAGAGCAGAATTAAACCACAGTTAATCATTAGTCAAATTTGACTGTTTTGTAGTTTTTATTACTAACAAGATATATTTTCTTAACAAATTATTATTTGTGGGCACACATTTAACCGTTGCCTGAAGAACTCAACACAACAAAAACCTGTAAACACAAACTCTACATGTTCCAATCCCTGTCCAATGCCCTTAAAGTCATTGCTCAGTATTGCATTGTGCATCCTTATGGAGCAGAATTTTACGCTACCTAGCACATACACATAAACAAAATGGTGGACTTTTTCTATACGGCTTAGCTTGCGAAAGAGAAAAATTGTCCTTATTTTAAATGAGTAATGGTGACCTATCAGTTTTTTCTTGTATTTGAGTGTTGTGATCAAATTCTTTCTATAAAATGGATATTATAGATCAACTTCTCTGTTTGAAAAATAAAAAATAAATTATCGCCAGAAACATGTACTTTGCCAGCACTTGCAGTGGCATATACAAGGTCTTCCCACTCCTAAACGAATATGGTGACGACCCTTAAGTTCCATTAAGGTAATCAACCAGCAGGCAAAGGTTGGTTGAAAAATCTATGTTTAGTTCTATTTTAGGGGAATGCACTTTTAACGCTGTGTCGCACATGGAGGTTGGGTGCCTAGGAACCTGGGGGCTAGAGCTGCCGACCCCAAACCCAGGTAGAAAGAACACCCCAAAAGCCTGCCCTAGCCACAACCCAGCCCCATTCCCAGCACCCGTCACACTGAATGAGGAATTCAGTGGAAAAAAAAAAAATTCAAAGTAAGCCAGAACGCCTCGAGCACTAAACTCAGTGAAGCTACGCGGCTCAGTGAAACTACTAGCACGTGCAATGGCGCACACATAAGAACGCGACAGGTAACCGCTGACCACAAGTGTGCCGGAAGTTGCCTGCAGCGCCTTGACCGGAAGTATAATGCCATGCATAGGAAATAGCCCGTCCGCCAAAGTAAGTTAATAAACGCCAAAGTACGCTAATAAACGCCAAGCCACGCCAACGCCATGCTAATGCCAAGCTAACGCCAGACAGCTACAGAACAGCCACAATTAGCTCCTAGACGTTAACTAAGTTAAATATTATATTTAACCTCATTAAAACCATTAGGCCACCATACCATCACTTGATACCAATACATGAATACTAAGTGTGCCCATACTTACTGGCAACATGGCATTGAATAAATGGGTGATGAATGAGGCGCCACTGGCTGCTGCTTTCTCGGCAATTGATAGATTTGCTGCTGAGTGTCCTATGTAACACAACAGTTAAATAATATTATTAGGAATATGTACAAATAATAAATAATTTGTTTGTATCAAGCAGTTTTCCTATAGTCTACCTTTCAATAAGCAGGAAGCATTGTGGTCAAGATTTTCAGTGAGGCAGATCCAGACCTTCAGCTAAGGGGGGGCTTTTGAAGGCTTGACTATGAATGTTGAATTCCGCAAATATAATTCCGGCAGTGCACTGAAAATGCGCTATTTCCGAAAAAAAGAGGGGGTACTTGGAAAAAACAATAAATAACATTTCTACTTACCTATTGATATCACAATCTTTCTTTCCACCAACTGTCTGATTACCTCCATGCTTTCTCCAGCCAGTTCTGGAGCAACTGTTATAATACTGACGTGATCTAATGAACCATAAAAATCTTCTATCTCCTGGGCTCCCTTGGTGTTGATCTGCTGCATCAGATGTTCCTTGTGAGCTCCTTTCATGGCAGGATTGATAAATGGTCCTTCCAAATGAGAACCTGTATTTAATTGACAACATTATAGTCCATGAAACAACTTATAAATATGAGACTCGTCGTTTAACACTTTTGAGTTATCCTCATCATGGCTTAAAGGGAAACGTTGCACTCAATGCCTTCATCAGCCCAACTGCCCCATGTTGATGAATCAGAGCTGAGCTTATCCTGGTTTCAGTGAATGTATAAAGCAACTAGGAGTACAGCTGAATCCAAATCTTGAACCTTCCAATAACTCAAACCAAAACTTATTCTGTTTGGATTTGCTGAACTCAGTTGAACCCTTATAGTGTGCAATTTCACCCCAGATTTCTCAAAGCAATTGTTGTTTCCAATGGAGATTTGAGAAACCAGAATTTTACTGTATTTCTAACGCCCCTATCAATTAGGTTAATAATTAATAGCGGTTGAACTCCCGTGTATACCTTATCGGATCATGTTTGCATCCTCGTGCCTGTTATAGCTTTCGATCTGTTTGCTTTTGTGGTAAGTTTCGTTCTATCCTCCCTCCACTCCCAGGGGGCAAAATCATCTGACTGTAATCATTTAAGGTTTTTTAGCCCAAATCTGTTTATTTTATTTGTGCCACTATTATTTGCAAGAGTTTTGATTGTAAGATCAAAGGTAAGCTAGTCCATTGCTGGGCTACACCCTCATTAAATTTGCTTGTAGCCATTTATACACTTGCGTGGGGAGAAACACTGTGAGAGTAAAGAGTCTTGCCCAAGAACACAATGCAGTGATCCCAGCCAAGGCACAAATCCAGATTGCTCCATTTAAAATCCAGTGCACCAACTGTAATATAGGCCACAGGGTCTTCCACCACTTCTTCCACCACTTCTTCAAGTGGGGCAGTTACTGGCAGGTATACATGACTTACCTAAAATTTCTGCTCCATTAACACCACCAGGGGTTCGTTTTAACTTCTTTGAGATCTAGAAATCAAAGCAAAAAATTAATGGCTTTTTACTACTTATTAATTGTATATTATGTATCATAGATTCTGCATAAAACAATGTTCGATCCTGGAGACTCGAGAAAGGAGAGGGGTTACCGCAAATGACTGATTAAGCGCTGCTCTCAAATAAGCCCAGCACCTTTACCGAAAATAATTTCAATTGATAAACGCCGCTCTTGAATAAGCACCTCGGCGCTAATTTGGGTATTTAAAAATAAAATCCCCACCTTGTTACCACACTCAATGTTTAACAACTATTCACCAGAGAGGAGATGGCCAGTGGTGGATATTTACCGAGCTGCAAAGTGGCAAGGTAAATATCCACCACTAGCCACCAACACTGAAGTGAATAGTTGTTTTTAATTAGTATATACTAAAACAGTGAGATATTATAATTATAACCAAAAAAAGGATTATTTTTAAACGCCGCGGTGCAAGCAGGTAGGCCCCTACATGACAATTACCTCCTTATAACTTTCTTGAGATGATGTGACAATTGTAGGGCAGTAAGATGTCACGCCATGCTGCAGCAGACCCTTGGCTACTGTCTTCAAACCTTCTTCTAACTTGTCCAGATCAGAAGAGAAATCAACTCCAAATCCACCTGAAATGAAAATGTGAAAGAGTGCATTAAAAATAAATAAACCATTTTATTTATTTTCAACATATTTAACCTTGAAGGTGATATGTGAGCTTCGCAGTGAATTTCCAATTTAAGCAATTGGAATAAAGAAGCCTGAAAAAAAAATCAGGGCTTCTACGGGATTCGAACCCGTGACCTCCGCGATACTGGTGCGATGCTCTACCAACTGAGCTATGAAGCCACACATTGAGAGCGAGGTCAATTGTGAGTTAGAAGCCCTGATTTTTTTCAGGCTTCTTTATTCCAATTGCTTAAATTGGAAATTCACTGCGAAGATCACATATCAACTTCATATATATCCGCAGCGGTTCATCTATGAATCATTTCATATACATTACATCATTTCACTCCTTTCGCGGGAAATATGAACTCACAATTGACCTCGCTCCCAATGTGTGGCTTCATAGCTCAGTTGGTAGAGCATCGCACCAGTATCGCGGAGGTCACGGGTTCGAATCCCGCAGAAGCCCTGATTTTTTTCAGGCTTCTCTATTCCAATTGCTTAAATTGGAAATTCACTGCGAAGATCACATATCACCTTCATATATATCCGCAGTTCACATATGAATCATTTCATATACATTACATCATTTCACTCCTTTTGCGGGAAAATATGAACTCACAATTGACCTCGCTCCCAATGTGTGGCTTCATAGCTCAGTTGGTAGAGCATCGCACCGGTATCGCGGAGGTCACGGGTTCGAATCCCGTAGAAGCCCTGATTTTTTTCAGGCTTCTTTATTCCAATTGCTTAAATTGGAAATTCACTGCGAAGATCACGATATCAACTTCATATATATCCACAGTTCACATATGAAACATTTCATATACATTACATCATTTCACTCCTTTCGCGGGAAAATATGAACTCACAATTGACCTCGCTCCCAATGTGTGGCTTCATAGCTCAGTTGGTAGAGCATCACACTGGTATTGCAGAGGTCACGGGTTCGAATCCCGTAGAAGCCCTGATTTTTTTCAGGCTTCTTTATTCCAATTGCTTAAATTGGAAATTCACTGCGAAGATCACATATCCGCAGTTCACATATGAATCATTTCATATACATTACATCATATTTAACCTTGTAAACATATTTGACAATGAGAGGCACCATGGCCCAAAGGTGTGTGCTGGATTCTGGATTGAGTGGTTCCAGAAAATATCCATACTTCCCCCACAGACGAGATTGGAAATTCCGGGGAGGAGCGGGGATCTCAAAGACCCAAAAATTTAAGCAATGTATGAAGCTAAATAGGAATTTCCGGACGGGTGGGGGGTCATAGGGCAAATCCCTTATGTGGGGAGTATGACTCACTATCAGCTGACTCTTAAATGACTATATAAAGAATAGCCTCCATTTGGCGCAAAAATATGCACGGATATTTGTCCGTGGACATTATTTGTTCCGAGAAGCGAACAGCTTTCCGAGAGCAAAGCTCGAGGAAAACAGTGAGCTTTGAGGAACAGACACTACCCATAGTCAACATGATCCTCTAAGTCTAAAAACTGGTCTAAAATAACTTATGGAGATAAATTAACCATTTGTTGCATTGCAGGGTAGAAATATATATTTTAGTTCCAAGAATTTGTTGATCAAGCAGGGTATATAGAGACCCCCTGCCCCCTCCCTCCTCCCCTACTCCTCTTCCAAACACCCCTGGGTTGACCCTGGGGAGCTGTATCCCTATGCAACAAAACGTTTTTCAAACAAATGCCTGCCCTGTCACAATACTTCAATATTCACTTACCGTTTATTTGGAGATCAATAAATCCTGGGCTTATTATCAAATTATTGCAATCAATTTGTACATCAGCTAAAACTTGCTTCTCCCAGAATACTGTGCGGGGATTGACAATCTTTCCACCTTTCACCAAGAGATCATCTTCGATCAGTTCACCATCTCGCAGGAGACGACAATTCCTGAACTGATATAACTTTGGCTCAAGCTCGTGTCCCCGTTTCATGCTGTATTAAGAGGAAAGAAGTGGAAAAATTAAGTTCTCTAATATAGGATCGACTCCATCGAACTTAATCTATGTAGGGTGAGCTAAATATAAGAAGGTTCTTAAATGATTTAACAACGAAACAGTCATCCAGTTGCGAATTCAATGATCAGACATAAAATGCCACTTTGAAACTAGTTTACTCACTTGTGTGAAGAGTGAAACGTTTGCCCAAACTTCTTTGTAGAGATCAATTCATTGCAGGAAACACAAACACCGGCTCGAGCGTTTGTTTTTGAATGGACTGGTAACAAATGTGGTCAATATTTCTTACCTCATTCGGGTAGGGTAGGGTCGAGGACGACTTCAAAGTTTTCAGCTGCTGAAATGAACCCTCGGCTCGATAAAACTTTATCCCACGGTCAAAGGGTCATTTGAACCCGTTCCAAGCTTGAAAGTCCCATGTGAAGGGGACGCAGAATTTGGCGTGGGCGGGCGGGGGGGGGGGGGGGGGGGGGGGGAGGGGTGGAGGAGGGAAGAAATGTAGGGGCTTGGAGTATTGGAATAGGAGGGAGCCCGAATCGGCTCACAAAGGGAAGTGTTAGTCAAACAAAAGGGGCAACTATCAGCTGGGTAAGCTGGGTATACCTTTTCAGTCGGTGTCATAGTTGCTTTGATAAGGCTGTCGGTACGTCAGCTAGCTCGTCACGCAATCTTTCCTTAGTGGCGAACCAAAAAAATGCAAAACAAACCACATGTCAACAATTCATATTATCCACAATCTTTCTTTCCTTGCTTTTTTCCCTACGGGAAAATGTTCCTGTACTGTAAAAAGCCAAGAGAGTATACTATCTTGAAAAGGCTTTTAAATGGTAGAGTCCAAAAACAACTATTTTTTTGCCAAAAGTGTGCGAGGCTTTTTCGACATTCCTATCGGCTCCTATGAAAACCCACTTGGAAGTCTGACACTTGAAGTCTCCAAGATGTAGATGAGCTTGTCTGAGATACCGTGACGAACTCGTCCGATATGAAGGATAAATCCTTCCTGAAACATTTAAGAGATAGACGAGAACTCGACGGAAAGATGAACAAAAACTAAATAAATCAGAAGCGGAGGAGAATTCGTCAGAAGTAACTGATGACGCCTCCGAGATAGCAGGACTATAACTTGTCCGAAGTGGATGCGAACTCCTCCGCTTTGGACAAATTCCTGAAATTCATCCGAGATGCACGAGACCAGCATTGTCATTGGCGATTCTCGCTCAACAATGACGCAAGAAAGATTCAGCAACTAGCCACAAAGAAAGAACAGAAAAACTTTTGTCTTGTTGACATCGCTAACGAATTTGCCGATTGAAACAGTAACAGAGAGAGACATTTCGGCATCTTAAAAGAATCGGGCCCTGCGCGAAGTCATCCAAGGTGGACTGACTGAACTCGTTTGAGCCCGGATGGTACCACGTTTTATACCATGCCATAGAAAATACAGCCAATCAGAATACAGGAGAGCCGTTGAATATTCGACGTTATTAAAAACTAGCAATGGTATATTGCAATTCCTGAGATTTGATTGGCTAACAGGCAATGGTATATGAGCTCATATACCATTCACCACAAATTTCGTAGCCAATGCGCGTCAACGAAAACAGCCGGGGAGCTCAAATATTGCAATCCTTTTCGGCGTTTTTAATAAAACAATTATTCCACTCGCCCTTGTTGGATATGAGATCGTTATAGCCAACTCGGCGCTACGCGCCTCGTTGGCTATCTACCATCTCATATCCAACGCGCGCTCGTGGAATAATTGTTAAGTATTCAACCCAACCTTCCCATCGTGCGCTGCGGTCTTATTCTCGACGAAATTTAGTAACACTTTCTCGTGGTATACATAGAGGATAATACATGGTTTCGCGGGGATATTCCATAGTACACCACTCGAAAGCGTTGCATAACTAGTATATACTATACACTAAAATGTCTGATAAGATATATTTAGGGACGGACCATTAGAAAACTGATAAGGGGGGGGGGGGGGGGGTGAGGGATTTTTGGCTTGCAAGAATCTTTTTTGGCCCATTAGCATTATACAGGTGTATAGTGACAAATTGTGTAATTAATAGACCTGTCAGGCCCGTGGGAATTAATTAATATTGAGGTGAGGGGGCCCAAACGTTTATAGATCTGATTGTATCAGTATTAAAATCTGCAGGGGTAATTTTCCGAACGCTGAACGCAGAACGCAGAATGCCGAACGCTGTACGCAGAACGCCAAACGCAAAACAAAAATCACCGAAGCTAGCAAAACCCATTACCATTATTGAGAACTAACCATAAACAGGCCAACCTGGGTTAACCTGAGCGATATTCAGGCTAACCGGAGTGCTTTCTAGACCAACGTGAATGCAAGGTCACTCCGGTTAGCCTGAATAGCACTGCGTTTTTTTGTTTGTTACGGTGATTTTGCTTTGCGTCCGGTGTTCTGCGTTTGGCGTTTGGAAAAATTACCCCTGCCGTATTAAAATAAGCGGAAAGCCCATTTCTGTACGGGGGTCCGGGGGAATCCTTCCCCGGGAAAAGTTTGAAAATCTAGACATGCTCTAATGCCATTTGGTGCATTTTTGGAACACTTTTCGAGAAGAATTTTAATTCTGGTTTAATATCAAAATGCGGCCTATCTTGTGCATGAATTTTTTTCTTTGGATTTTTCCTTGCATGATTTTTTTTCGGACATTTTGCCTTGCATAAATTTTTTTCCCACCCCCCCCTCCCCATCACTTTTCTAATGGTCCGTCCCTTATATCATGCCATAGAAAATACAGCCAATCAGAATACAGGAAAGCCATTGTATATTGGACAACAAATTCGCGCGATGCCCATATATGGTCAGAAAGTCATTGTTATCCGTCATCCGTATATAACAGATATCCTCAGAAGTCCATAACTATGGACTTCTGATATCCTGCGATATACGTAGGTTGCCAAGATTCGTTTGTAATCTTGCAAAGCGCTGCACAACTACAGTTTTTTTTCGTTGCAGAAAGCAGTTCGTTGACAATTTGTTGAATAATAAAATAATTATCCTGCTCAATCATGCGGAATATCGTCTGATTTTAGTACAAGGCGATATTCTGCGCGATTTCGCAGGATAATTGTTAATTATTAAACCAACCTTCCCATCGTGCGCTGCGATCTTAATCCCGACGGAATTTAGTAAGCGTATTTTCTATGACATGCATGGTATACTAGTTATGCAACTCTTTCTGGGTTGATGCGATCCCAAAGGATATGGTCTTTGAGTGAGCCTTTATAGAAATAGCGTCGGCATTTGAGCAACAATATTTATACATCCTAAGCCTAACATTCACGTAAAAAATCTTTTGTCTATTAACATCCACACGAGGCTAAGGATGAACAAAGTATTGTTATTCCAGCCTCGTCCCCAGTCGTCCACGGCGAGTCAGGATGTGACGTCACCCGTAAAGCTTACCGAGAGAATTCGCGCTCGGTTCCAGGCTTCCTCCGCTCACTCGCATAGCGCGAGTTGGCCTAGGGACGAGGCAGTTGTTATTCAAATTTGGACGCCATTTATGCAAAGTTTCTATGGTCTGAAATAGGGCACATTTAATGTATAGATTTTGGACCATACTGGTCTGAATATAGGGTATGTTCACTGAACGGGCAAAATGTTACTGGTCCATTAGAGGGTCCGGTTCATGTTTCATATAGCAAAGATAGAAAAGTTAGTGCCAGATAAATAGCTATTGTCTTAATTTTATTATCACTATGTTTGTTATTATTGTCCAAGGGTTCTTGGTTACAAAAAGTTCCTACACGCACGTAAAAGGGTTAAACGCTTATGGGGGGGGGGGGGGGGGGGTGAGTCCGCCACGAACAGCACTTTGTATGGATTTTTTTCTTCTATTCAGCTATCTTTCTGCCAGTCTTTACTTTAGCACCAACTTGCCCGGTTTAAACTTCTTCGCATTTCTCAACTCTATCGTTTAACTTCTAACAGTCAGCTAGCCAAATTGAGCGCAAGCATTCGCATTCAATAATACTGCGGGATTGCACGTCTTACGTCAGATGGATCACTCGTAACTTCCTTTCAAGTTGATATCATACTTCCTCGGTACACAGACCTCTTCATCAGACGATACGAAACTTTGAACCACATTAGTCTTATCGTTACCCGGCTTGATAAACACCGCATTGGCAGAATTCGTGGAGGAACCTTCGTCGAAGTAATTGAACGGCCGAAGAAAAAACCTTGCCGTGTTTGCAGCCGAAGCAACGTTCGGGACGTCCTCGGAACTCGGAATTTCGATACAGCCAATAGAAACCCAAGTGACGAGATCTTCATTGATGATTCCATCGTTTTCATCTTGGAAGAAGTTTAGGAAGTTGACAACTGGTTCTTTGGGGTTGTTCTGGTTATAAAGTGAGCTGCTCCTTCGTTCAGTTTTCTTGTATTTCGTAACTGCCAAGGGATATATCGACCACGGGGCCATTCGTGTCATGTAATTATCCTCGGGAAGCACTTGTTTCACAGCCGAAAGAGGTTGAATGAGATATCCCTTCTTTGCGCCAAACTTGTTTTCGTCATTGCTATATACGTTGTAGAAGGTTGGCTTGTCAAAATCAATTTTCTTAATCCCCGCGTCAGTTTCCAATGATATCGGTTTGCGCCGAAAAACTTTTAGATTTCTTCTTTTCGGGGGAAGCCATTTATTCTCTGTGTCTTGGGTGTCAATTTCAATCTTTTCAAACGAATTCGACCTGCTATGAACGTCAAGATCAACTTTGTAATGAAAGATATGATCGTGCAAATTCCCCAGCAGCTTGGATTGAACTTCTTGTCCAAACAAGTCGTCCAACCCTTGCCTATCGTTGTCAGCTTGTATGTAGCCGGTGGGTGTTGATTTAACTTCTATCGCACCACTCTGGTAAAACACAAAGTCGTAGATGTTATCATAGTTGCGCACTGTGGTGATAGTGCGAAGAACCAGGACGTGATTGGCTAATCCTTCATAAAATCTGTATCCGGCTTTGCCATTGGTTCTCCTACCATTGGCTTCAAAATGGCGCCTAAGAGGAATACCGCTGTCCATCTCGAAAACGCACACCGCATTCTTGATCACTTGCGGTTGGTTTGTGTCCACCAAATGCTCAACGTCAAAAAATTTTGACGTCACAGGACAGTCGACACCTCCCACCAGTTCGAAGGTTTTTGATCCCATTGTCCATCCGCCGTAAACGAAGTTAGCCGCCATGAAGTATGGCGAGTATCCCGAGTAGTAGGATATTGCTTCCTGCAAGCTGAGTTCATAGATGATTCTTTTGTCGTCGAATCGAATGTCGAAGAGTTGAGGACCCGAAACGGAATCCATCCGAAAATCGAAGCTCCAATTCATGTACTTAATGTGGCGACCGCTGACACTGAATCTTTTTCCATCGGGCTCAAACATTCGTGGAGCGCGCCTAGCTTTCTGGGACTGGGGGATTCCACGGTGTTCGTACGACGAAAACAACGGTGTTTTTGGCGCGGGAATACTTGATTTTGTTACGCCCGAATTATTGTACTGATAGACGAGATCGTCGATGGTGTTAAATGATTCTCCGTTGTAATAAACCTTCTTTACTTTCCATTTAGACACATCCGCACCAGGAAAATCTATGTACAGTTGAAAATCAACTGGATTCAGCGATTCGCCTTCCAGATCGCGGGTGAACTGAAGCCAGGACGCTCGCTCGTCGCTTGTTATTCCAAAAGGCCCTTGTAGGTGAAACTTCAAGAGTTTGTTTGTGCAGTTGTGGTAGCAGTATCCAGCATAGCTTTCATTTAAAATGTTAAACGCCTTCGTTGTGGCGTCTAACACGATCTGTTCAATGACCTTGTGCTGTACTTGGTCATACGGACGCACATTAAACGGAATAGGGCTGCCATGTTTCTCGTATGACATTTCCTTGGTGTTGTTTGGCCATGCTACAATGTATTCCTGAACAACGGGAAAATTGTCATCACCTCGGAAAACAACAACGAGCGCCTTTCTAGCGGGCTTAGACTTGCCTTGTTCTAAAAATCCCAGGACTTCTTCTTTTTCGGGAGGGTGTAGCTGTATCATGTAGATGTAGTTGTCCCTCACGGAAGCGTTCTCAATGCTCTTCAGCTTCAGTGAGGATTGTTTTAGCATGAAATCCCTCGCAGCAATTATCTCATCGCGCGAGAGGTCATTGAAAATGCCTTCCGACTTGGGGAGATCTCCTTCGTTGAGAATTCCGTCGGCGCACGTGTTGCTTTCCGAGTCACTTGGGTAGTTTTCTTTGTACTGGACAAAATCAACGGTGACAACGATGAGAGCGACGAGAAGCCCTAGACAGAGGACTACCAAAACGGTGACGGCGATTTTCCATTTAATGGGAACGACGACGCCTCCGTCTTTGTTCATGACGATCTTGAAGACAACAGGCAGTTAAGCCATGATAAAAATCTAACGTGATCAACACCTTTGACTTGCGATAAATGGCGGGCTCGAATTAAGTCGCTCAGACCGTTCTACACGTTTCAAACCAGCTAGCTTCATTGGGTTGATTAAGACATGCTAGAAACGCGGCGATTCGATGTTTAAATATTCATGTTATTATTGCGTGTCACCTTTTTCATGTTTTTCTTAAGACCATCTGTCACGTTTCATTCATTGAAAACTGATTTGCATTTCATTCAGGGAAACTTCAAATCGACTACCCTGGAGCCCTTCACGCTTTTGTGTGTGTGATAAAAGTGTTTATTAAAAAAAAAATGGTCAAAAAAATTGAAATTGGGAAAACTCCCGAAAATATTTTTGTTCATCGATTATTATGCGAGAAAACACGCAGAAAAGTCTGTATGTATGTAAATATTTCATTTTGTTCTTTCTTGTCAGGAATTATTATTTAATTTTGTCAAGATGTTCTTTTATCTAAAACAGGTTTAATGGCTTTCATGATCCCGAATTTTGAACACGTGGAGAGATCGTCATATCTATTTGCAATAGAATACGTTTTGAATGTAGAACTGTTTGGAAATCAGTGAGATCGTTATATGTTAGATACCTGTCAGCCCGGTAGAATATTAATGCAATATTCATGGCGTTTATTGCTTTACGATATTTGCGGTCGACAATATTAACAAAGCGGCCACATAAATAGTGAAATAATTTTGCGATTTTCTCGATTTTGTTCTAATATTGACCTTTAAGAACAGTTGTGGTTTCTGAATTAATACACAGAGAAGAGATTGAAGTTTTATCGGTTGAATTCTGGGGTAGCTAGGATGCAAAACACCTCTTTGTGGCTTGCGAAATGTATTCTGTTCTTTTCGGTGTTTTTTCACTAAAACATGGAAACCGTTCAAATGACAAACGATGTTAAACAAAGTCTAACAAGTGCGGAAACCCGTTCAACCGGTTTGGTTGACTACTTTTTATCACGAGAAAAAGAAATTATCGATGACGACATGTCGATACAACATGTTTTTCCCAGTTCAAGTTTATTCAAGATAAATTAAACAGAAGGTGCGCTCACGCATGCATTGGTGAACATATATTAAAAAAAAAACTATGTTGTTATTCATCGCCATTACATCAAGTATTTATTTAGCTTTGACCAGCATGAGGTTACTGGCTCTCAGCCGGGCGCCCTGCTCTCAGTTATTGCTGTCTTAAAAAAAAAAAAAACATCGCTGGTAACATTTATGAGAGACTGGCAATGCCCAGAAATTCTTGTATCCAGACCCACTGGATACCGTCTTAGCCGACGGGGACTCAGAACTAGGTACGGGGTCCAAGAGGCCATCCAGATTGGACAATTCGTGACGTTTTATATGGCATGAACAATGACCGATTTGCCTACGCTAATTGGAGAGATAGTTAGCTTTCATTTGTAGTTATGGAAACACTGGCTAGTTTTATTTTTGCATTTGATATAGTTTCGCGTTCTGCTCGGGGAGTATATTTTTGTTCAAGGCTAGCCTGCGTAGCAAGCGTTCCCGCATTTTGGACGCGTGGAAATTGAGGAAGGGCAAAAAGAATAAGAGGAGTGGTAGGAGGAGGGAAGAGTTCCCTCAACTCCCGTCCCCCCCCCTCTCCGGTGGTGACTAGAATGGATACTCCAAAATCAGAAATCCGCTGGGAGGAGACTGAGGCCCCGTCCACACTAATCCGGATAAATTTGAAAACGGTGTTTTCGCCCCGAAAACGGATAAAATGTTTTCCGTCCACACTATCGTTTTCGTATCGTTTTCAATATTTTCACCATCCACACTAATCCGGATAAATTTGAAAACGAAACGCAGCATCGGCCCTAGATGAATGGTAGAGCATGCGACTTTGTTACCGGAGCTCGCACTAAATTCAAATTAGGGAATTTATATTTTTGCAGAAATGGGTTCCAGTCTCCCAGCGGATTTTGGGGCGAGGGCAAGAAACGGGCAGCGGGGGTCGCAACTAAAGCAGATACGGTATCTGTTTTAGTCGCGACCCCCGCTTCCCGTTTCTTGCCCTCGCCCCAAAATCTTTGGGCGGCCAAAATGTGGAAAACCATTCATTCGTGCGGGAACGCTTGCCAGGCAGGCTCGTTTATTAAAGGCTTTCATTTCCGTGCCTCTGGTTCAAAATAAGGCTACCTATATTTTTTTTTTCATATGAAAATGAGCTTGATTTGTATGAAAAGGAATATGTGAGTAAAATTCATTACTAAATGAAATATATGCATCCGGAAATTTAACGGCAAACCGATCCTGGCCGGTCGAGCTAAAAGGATACAAAAAAAGATAAAACCTTTTGCTGACTTTAACAAGAAAATACATAAAATTTCGGATATAAAAAGTGTCCGCAAATAAAACTATCAGAAATTTTAAAGCGTCCGAAATATTTACAGTTCAGTTTAAAACTTTTAGTACGTACTTTCTTGGGCGACGCCATCTTATGTATTCAAGGCCAATATACATGATAGTGCTAGCACTCGGATTAGGCTTTGCGTTTTTTTTATCACTGGAAAGGAAAATTTCCGCTTCTTTTTTTCGGTTACGGACCTCAAGTAGAGTCTCGACTAGAATTCGCTACGTAACGGCTAGGTAACGGCTTCATAGAGTTTGCGTTATTTCCTCGCCGGTATATCTGGATAACCTTGAGTGTGCGGTAAAAGTACCATTATTATGATGTTGTTTCAGTAATTCATGTTTTGTAGGCGTACATTTACTTTTGCTATGTTTCGGCGCAGTGTCCAAACGTTTGGTCCGAAATTTGTCCGAAATGAGGTAAAAAGTGTCCGAAAATCAAACGTCCGAACTTTTTTTCAAGTAATGTAATGAATCATTAGTAATTTGACAAGAAGGACCATCTAATCTTCCATTTTTAGATTTGCATAATCAGAAACAAAGCCCTTGAATGTATTAGTATTGGTGGTCGTTATTTCCGTTTATAGCCGTACGTAGCAAGACGAAAATTCTTACTCAGTATCAGAAAAAAATACAAACACTTCTTTAATTTGGTACATAGATAGTTTCTCTAACAGGAGCTTGAATTAAATATTTTCATAAGTTTTGCCAAGGCAAGTGACTCAGTTCGCCTCAGTTACTGCCTTTGCCGCTGCTAAATGACCATATTTTATTCAGAGGCCATTGGCAGCTTGTCAAGACCGAGTAAACGAACTAATAGACTAGCTCAGAGCTCAATGGCCAACCGACAGCTTGGGCAGCTGCTAGAAAGAACAACAGAAAGTGAGACTCGCCGCCTGGAAGATATGAGTTACCGGTTATGTAATCTTCACTCTGCAGAAAACAATACATACTTGAAAGTATATTAACCGATGAACTCTCTTCAAGTTTATTGACGTCTGTAAAAATACAACAAGAACCTAGCATTTTAAAAGATCTTTGAACGCTATTAACTTTAATGCCGACTTTTACAAATGTTTAATAATTCACAGACTACAAGAAACGGCCGATTAACTGTCGCATTTTAACACCTCTATAAACGCTTTTCTCAATTTCCTATTTCTAATTCCGTATATAAACGGTCCGACCACACTGTCCAGAAAAATCAAGTAAATTCCCGCCATACGGACATTTCTTGGCGGGAAAACGCCTGCCGCGTCCATGCTGTCCATGACGAAACATGGCAACCAACAGAAGCAAAACACAAACACGATAAGCGAGATCGTGCGCGTTATATGAATGTCGTCCCCTCGAACCTCTTTAGATTGCAACTGTTGCTGGCTTTCCATCGTTTGTTCTGTGGTAATTTTGCTAATGCAGACAGCATTTGACCCCTCATAACAGCTTCCTTGAAGAGGGTCTTCTTCAAGTTTGTTTACAGTGTTAAAGTCTTTCTTCCCTTCAGGTGAACAGCCTGGCTGTTTTTGAGAAACGTAAATAAATCTCACAGCGATAACGCCAGAGTGATTATCGCTGGGATCCAACTGTTCTTTTGTGCACCATTTTTTTTGCTTTTGAGAGCGAAGTGAATTAAAGTCATTGAACGGTTGCTTGCCATGTTTTTTGTTCGTATCAATTTCTTTCGCAGCGCCTTGGTTTTCCCCCGCTAATGTAGGTTTACTTTGAACAAATGTTTGTTTCGCAGCAATTCGTTTCCGATGAGAATTCACCGTTCTCACAATTTTTACGTTACAAAAGACAACGATTATAATATCGAGGAGCATGAATGTATTGGCCGTGATTTTAAACGAAGAACTGCTGTTGTCTGTGTGACACAAGGCCGTGCGCGGATTGAAGCTGTAATGTCCCCATCCAAACAAAGGCGGACTACAGCTAACAAGACAGAAAATCCAAATGCAACAAATTATCTTCAGGACTAGCTTCTTGTCAAATATTCCTCGGTATTTGTTGGGATAGCAGATTAGCATATAGCGATTCAAGCTTATGGCAGTAAGAGTGAATAAAGTTAGAGCGAATAAAAGATAGTTTTGATATCCCTGAATTTCACAAAACGCCGCGCTGAATGTCCACTGTCCTTTTTCAAGAGTCCACGCGAACACGGGCAGGACTGTGACAGCCAGGAGAAAGTTTCCCACAGACAAATTCAGAACAAATATGTTGGGTATAGTCCTAAGCTGTTTCTTCTTGTACATGACAAACATCATTAAGAAATTTCCAAGCGCTGCCGCAACAAGGATCATTGAGGCAAAGCCTACCTCAGCAGCTACTTGCGCGGTGGTTCTGTCGTCCAATGAAGAAAAGTTACTCTTCGATTTTAACGGCTTCGCGGTGTGATTCATGGCGACTGGCACGTCACAGATTCAAGCTCATCAGAACATCAGATTCAGTGGAGTTGTTGCTTTTTCAATAATTAAAATCTGCTGCTATAAAGTTGTCGTGAACAATGGGGTGAAGCTTGGAAGACTATTGTTCAGAACAGCAAGTAAAATGCATGCATGATGGTAATGGTAAACACGCACGTAGGTTAATAAGTACCTCAATGAGAAATCATGAATATTAAAATTTATAGTGAATGCAAGATAAAAAAGATCTATCAACAAACAAGGTGTAGGTTTTTGTTGAACAATAGAAGTGTTGGACGATCGCGACGCCGCAGCTGAAGGAAACAATTTCACGAGAGGATCTCCTCCAATTGTATTTTTATCTATTTCTTTTTCATTCAGATTTTAACACTGAATATAGTTGAATTTGATTCAAAGTCTATCAAAGGATAATATATTATTAGGGTGAAAATACAATTTTTGTATGTTTTAATAAGTAGTCAGTTATTAGGGCTATTCAACAGACAGGATGCAGTAAAATAATTGTATGGCGTTTTCAAGAGAAGTTCTGGAAATTACCGCCCCCCTGAATGTCCCAAATGACTTTGCCCATCTAAATTATAAATTTTGTAAACACAGACTCAAATTTAAGGGCCAAAACTGTCATATTTATACGAGGCCCTTATTAGACTCTCCGAAACCATTTCGGGGACCGAGAGAAACAGCGAAAACCGTTCCATACAAAGAGAAATAATTAGATTTCATTCATCACTATAACATGAGGTTATTTATGATGCGAATTTAGACATGTCCAAACCGAACATTTGTATTTATTTTTTATTTACACTGAAATGCCTTTTGTTGGTCTTTAAAATATTTACATATTCCCCCGCCATAAAATGAAGCTTGACGCAGATGCTGTCTAAAAATACACTTTTTTAAATTTCCAAACAAAAAAATGACAAAATTTTACAAGTTTATCAGCTAACACGAGCGATAATTTCTATTTTTTTTACCTTGAGTTTGTTCAAGTTAATTTGTTCAGGTTCTTGTTGTCTTCATGACGCTATGCTCATGTACATCGAAAGGATTTTTTTCCCGCAGATTTAGGGATATTGATCCCAACATAAAAATAAACATGTAATCTCTCTTGCAGTTTCTTTGTTTTTGAGGTTCGTTTTCTGAGCTTTCCATGTTTTCCTAATTACATTCAGTCAAATCTTTTTTTTTAATTACACGGAAGTGAATTAGACCATCTTATACGGCTTAACACCGATCATTTGGTCCTCTGGCAAATTTTTAACACTTGAATCAAGAAATTATAGCAGTCAAACGAGTAAGAGACACTTTTGGCAAATCTTCTCCCACATGTTCTCGGTGAATTTTCGGCGATTTTTGCCCAGAACAAAAGCATAGTCAAGAGGAGCACGTCAAAGGTATACGTCATGTTTCTTAGCAACCATTATAAGACAAGCACAGGCAATAATTAAGAGTTGAAAAAATGGATTGGTTGTTTCGCGTTACAAGACATAAAACTGTCTCTTAAATCAGCATTAGCCGTGGAAGCGCGCAGTACTAACCAAAAAAAAAATGGATGGAAACCACATGCAGCGTAATATGCAATTTGTAATTTGTGACGAGTTTGTGAAAATCATTCATAAATTGTCTGAACCATTAGCCGGTATTGTTTATTATCCCTTAACCGTGCCGCCAGAATCACCAGGTGACATAGCCCCTTTAAGTATTCTACGAAAAACGATACTTCCGTGTTTAAAGAATCTTTAGTGAGAGAACAAGCAAAGAGAAGACGCGCTATACTGTTTAATTCAAGCTTTCGTTTTCCTGCGAGTATACTCACCCGCTATAGCGGATCCTTCGCGACCGCAGTTTGGTGTCGGCGTACGCTCACGAGCCTGAGCGAACGCCGGAATCTTCAGAATTGAAGGAGGTGAGTCACCCAGGAAGAAGAAGAAGGTAAAGAAAGCCCGTAATTATTATAGCAAGTGTTATTTTAAGTAATTCTTTTTCGGCCCACAGCTTCAACTTCTGTCCGTAAATACTTGTAGCCGCGGTGATGGCGAGAAGTTCGCAAGGCGGAAATTAACTGTAACTCGAATTTGACACAGAGTCATCTCCAATTTTACCTTTTCGTGTTAAAAATTAAAACCACCAGGTAAACTGAAACGTTCTCATTCAACATATCAAAAAGTAGTTAAGGCCGTCCGAAGAGGTCTCTCTCATCTAATAATTAAAACACCAATATACAACCTAAAATTGCGGAAAACACAACCTCAGTAGACTAGAAAACAGCGAAATTTGGAGAATTTATTAACTTGTTTCACTTTAGTTTACAGGTACGAATTGAAACTTTGTATTATGTTTGGATTTCATTCGACCAAAACAGGAACTTAACCACCCGTTGCTCGATAAATCGTTTTCACTTAAGAGTTCCGTGGTCTCGTGCAGCTCGCAGCCTATCCTTCCTCGCGATGACGCAAATTTAAAACTTAGAAAACAAAGAGACCTGTATAATCACTTTTGACAAACGTTGACACTCAACAGAAGTACCATTACATAGAAAACTTTTTTTATCTTTTTAAGCAAAATATTGCATTACAATATAGCATACTATTGCTGACAGTTATTGTGATAATTACAACTAATTTAACTTAGAAAACTATACCAATGAAGTTGTCTGTAATTTTTATACTTTGGCTTGAGATAATGCTTATGAAACTGAAAGGACATTCAGATAAGCTTCGACGAGCAGTTTATCCGATATTTCTTTCACCCAACCTTTCGTGACAAGTTTCACGTGCACACGCCCTCGAGCACTTCAGTTTTTTAAAAAAAAAACACTCACACGAATTCCTCTGTAAGTTTTTTTATCTTTGTTTTCCTTCTTTGAAATAAGATATTCACGAAAGCGAAACGTAGCCGGAATCTGATTGGACATTGTTCGGTGTATGACGTCATTGTGTTCACTTCCAAGAAAACGGGAAAATGGCATAGAGACTCATCAAAATCTGGGATCATCAGCAAAATCGAAATAATCTTTAAAAGTAAAACTTGTGTTTTGGAGATCTGTGCATCTATAGTCTCCTTCTCAACCGTTTTTTGGGCTCGTCACGCAACGCCCCCTCCAGCAGCCGTTAGTGGGGGAGGGAGCGTTGCGTGACGAGCCCAAACAACGGCTGCAAAGGAGACTAGTGCATCTATCGTGAAGGAAACTTTCGAATTCCAAATCAGAGAAGCATAGTATCCTATCCCCTCGATGAAACACTGGGTTTCCAAGGTGGAGTTGTAAATAACACCGTCAAGCATTTTTTCATGGTATAATAAGTTAAAACTATAATAGCAAGATATATGCTCGCAAAAATAATGAGTAGAAACCTTTACTTAATAAACAACAGGCTCGAATAAACTGCAGAGTCAAATAAACGCCGGCTACAGTATTCCGGGAGTAATATATTCCAAAAGCACATATGAATTGTCAGTAACATTAATTTATATACTAGTCTATTCAAATGTCTATTAGAGGTTTTTTTGTTTGACATAAATGTATATCAGAAAGACGTTTTCTTAGAAAAGGCAGTTTTTCTGAACTGCAAGAGAAAGCATATCAATTAATTTCATTTGTCTAAATACAAAGTGAAATTTTACTTTTAATTGCTTACTGACATATAAATTTCATGTTATGTCGGTTGCTATTCCTGTAACAAACAGTGAGTGATTGTAATTCGTTGAGTTACGAGCCAATTACCCAATCGTCGTTTATAATACTTTGGAACGTGCCACAGTGTAATATAACCGAAGATGACCCTACAATTAAATGCCTCAAAGTTTGGGCTACCATGACAACAAGTTTCGAGGATTTCCGAGAATTGCCCGAATATATCCTACAGGTGTCCGATTACCTTCGCTTACAACCGCTTGGAAAGTTTTAACCCAGACGAAATAACCGCTTGACCATATTTCGTATTTCCCTGTTTCTTGCCCCGAAGACAGCTGGATTAATGACAAGATCAAGAAACATCATGTAAACACCGAACATGCGCACTTCACGAATGACATGAACGCCACGTGACACGAGAATATTGAGGGTCGCATTTGGGCCCCAGCACAAGCAGAAAAGGACCACTATCACTGACACTGTGCGAGCGATATGCACATCATGTCCTCTGAGCTCCTGTGGGTTTCTCATAGCTCTGGAGGGTCCCGAGCGTGCAAGCTGTAATGGGTCCTCGTTCAGGGTATCTTGGCTTTGTAGCTGCGATGGATCCTCGTTCTGGGCAGCTTTCCCTTTTTCCAGGATTTGTCTTCTATTGCGACGAACGGCTTGGGCTATTTTGACGTAGCAGATGATTATAATGAATATACAATAACAAACAACCACTGAACTGGTGATGCGAAATGATCTGTGACTGTTTTCGGAGATGGAACAGAGCGACTTGAACGGAACAAACTGATATTTACCCCATCCAAAGAAAGGACCACTGCACAATGTGATCGCTAAGCACCAAATGAATACAATCATGAAGATCACAGACTTCCTATAGAAGTAATTTCCATAGCGGTTTGGCTTGACTATCTTAAAATAACGATTGATACCGATCGCTGTCAGCGTGAAAAGACTGGTTGCAAACAAGGCGACGACAAGAAAAGCGTAAAAATGGCAGAACCTTTCTCCAAAGGCCCACTCACCCCTGACTATTGTATTGATGAGCATGGGAAGTTGCGACAGCGCCAGCAATAGGTCAGACACAGCTAGATTCACGAAAAAGGCATTAGGAATTGTGCGAAGGTTCCTGTTCTTGTAAACTGCGTAACACACGAGGGAATTTCCACCGACTGCGAGGATGAGGAGAAGGACCGTTAGGGTGACTTCTATGGCGGTTTGTACTTGGGATCGGGAAGGTACTAAGAAAGACGATACCTCCATCACACAGAATAGTATCAGCCGCTTGGATTAATACGCTCATGGACGATAGTTGTTTACCTGTCAATGTGGAGAGGTTTTAGAGACAGGTGAACAAGATGTATTTTCGTTTCGTGCGTTCGTTGATTGGCATCCAAGCACCTGTGTGACTATATAGCGTCAGCCGCTGGAGTGACCACACTCATTGACGGAAGTTGCTTGCATGTACACAAGTAGTTTTGCGGACGTTTTAGCTGAACAGCGGAACAGGAGGAGCAGTAAGCGGCTTTAAAGGACAGTAGTGTTATGAATGGAAAGTCTGTTGGAAACCGAAACATATCGATATAAATAGGTTTAATTGATTGGAGTATAAAGTACCCATTTGTTATGTCTTTGTTAAGTTGCTGGTTTCTCTTTTAGTTTCATAAACACAATTAGTCCGTAACGTTACATTTCTCGGGCGCTTTTTGTTTGTCTGATGCAAACACTTGCGTGAGTTTGAGAGAAGTCGAAACATCAAGTTACATAATTTGGTAACCGAAAGGCGATGTCTTTTCCTCGCGTTTCACATATATAAAAATAGCGCGTTTTTTGTTGATGAATATGACTGCGTTTATGTAATTTTACATCACGCCTAGACATAAATAAGAGTTTGATGTAATTAAATATATGTATATTTTGTCAATGGTAACACAGTGTATAATAAATAATGAATCTTTAATAAGTAAAACCAACAGGTCCAGTTTTGGATCCCGACTGGACCGGTTCCAGAACGGTCCCGTGTATAAACAGAGGCTAATCCGGTCTGGTCCGGTTCGGAACGGTTCCGTTCCGGTTCAGTGCAAACGTAGCCCAAGATTTTCGTAATGGTGATGGCATATCTGACCATATTTGCTGTAGTTTAGGCCTGGACTAGGTCCAAACTGTGTTCGGATTATTCGATGAAGTTAAGCCTAGATGGGGCCGATTATTTGACCTAAGTCATGGTTTCTGGTTAGATTTGTGCTTTGGTTAGTGATAGGGATAGGCCGATCAAGGGTAACCTATTATACTAGATGTGAAAGTGAATGAAAAGCACCTTATATTAATTTTTTCAGAGGTTTGGCGTTTAACACCATGGTGGTGAGGGAGTGATGCGTCATTTTCCTTTGCTTATTCGTTTTCGTGCGTGAGTTCTCGTAGCTCAGTGGATAGAGCGCCCGCCCGGTGTTTGGGAGTTCATGGGTGCGATTCCCGTCGGGGATTTTTTGTTTGTCCCAAGCTCCCGATATCTTGAATATTTCATCTTTCACACACTTTAAAGATGTCGCAGTCAGCACAAAAAACGGATAAATGCAAATTTGTTAAGACCTCGCAAAATGTCGATCGGGGATCATGACAGAGCATACTGCATATTTTTGTAGCACAGTAGCACAACATCCTTCTCCGGAAGATGCTGCAGTGATCGGCAAGAAGTATCCACACAAGAAGGAAAAGCTTACTACAGCTGCTATGACTTCAAAACGTGAGGCTATAAGATCGAAATCTGGATTTATCTTTCGCGCGGCTTTTGCGCGGGGTAGGTTGGATCCAATACTATGACGTCATCATTTTCAAAAAGTTCCGTTTTCACCGTCTGCACGAAAACAAGAGAACGGTATTCTTAAAAATATACATGCTGGAAAGCGTTTACTTGTTTTTCTCAGTCCCTCAACTAGCAAAATACATGTACACCTTGGTAAATTTTCCCGAGGTAAAACCGGTTACAAGTGAAAAACTAGTTCCATAGGTAAACCTTGTATTTCCCATGAAGATGACCTCGTGTAACCGCAGCTATATCAATAAACGGCACGCAATGCATGCAGAAGCGACGACGTTTCACAAGAGGTCTAAAGAATTTTCAGGAAATTTGACAGAAAATTTCAGAAAAAATAAATAAAAGTAGCTGACAACTTCTGTGTTGAATGATTGTTCGACAAAAGTTGCGTTATCTTGCAGGGAGACATCCGATACTGACGACATACGATACAAGGTCAAGCCCTTTTGTTTTAAAAAAATCTAAAGATTTCTGTTTACTAAATCTAATAAAACACATCAAATATAATTTGTCTCTTTCGTTTATACTTAGAATTAGTACTTTCTAACTGCCCGGTAGTATTTTGCTTTGAGTTCTACGCCCTGTTTTCTTGTTGAGTTAAACTTGATTTCTTTTTCTACTGTCGTTTATTCCTGAGCAACTTTTGTGTTGACTGATTGTTAGACAAAAGTTGCGTTATCTTGTAGCGCGACATGCGATACTGACGACATACGATACAAGGTCAAACGCTGTCTTGAAAATGTTAAGCCCTTTTCTTTTAGAAAATGTAAAGATTTCTGTTTACTAAATCTAATAAAACACATCAAATATAATTTGTCTCTTTCGTTTAAACTTAGAATCGGTCCTTGCTAACTGCCCGGGAGTATTTTGCTTTGAGTTCTATGCGGTGATTTCTATTCGGTTCTACAGATCGGACGATCGCAACAGACAACAGACAACAGATCCCGTCCACTCACACGACGACCGATGACATGATTTCATCGCTTAGAAAGAACACAAACCCAATGCCCCGAGTTCCCAGTGCTCTTCGGTTCAATTCAGGGAGTAATCGCACATTACTCCAAAAATTCCATAAATTCCATCGCTTTTCCGCTTTACAGCATTAACCGATGACGCCATAAGATGACGTCATCGCTTAAAAAAGCGTTCTAATGAATGTTGGATACTTCTGGGAAGCTAGTCATTAACTTTATTGATATGGGAGAGGTCCTACTTTCCATGTTGGCGAGAATTCCAGTAATATATCAGTCAATATTAAAGCCCAGACAAATTTTGTCCGGTTATCAGGCATATTGGATGTCCCTTGAATACAAGTTTTACATAATAGAAATGAGTATTTAGACACTTTCAGACACTGGGGTGCCCGCGTGCGCTGGGGTCGCTTAACCCTATCCAGACCTAGGGTGGGGGGGGGGGGGGGGGGCGGAAAGTGCCCGCGCTGCCCGCGCTGACTTTGAACGTTTATAACTTTTTCAAGATTCAACCAAACGCTGCCAAACTTTACGAGTTTTTCTAAAATTTATCGGGAAATAAATTGGTAGGATAGGTTGTTGTGTCTGGAACTTGACTTTACCATGGCAACGTCATTTTGACAGACATGTTTTCCCAAATTTGTAATTTTTGTGTTTCCATTAATAAAAATTAACTTTAATTCAACTATTTTCACCTCTTTTAGGTTTTTTTGCACGGTTTTATAGATTTTGAGTATTTTTCAGTAATTTTGGGCGGTTTTCTGATGTTTCGGAAAAATTTTGAAATCCAAGATGGCGGATCCAAGATGGCAGCTATTTTGACATCATGGTATAATTGCCATCCATGTCCAATACACCCGCATCGACTCGAGTCGTCTATAAGTACTGACGACTCGACTTTGTGGAAGTCTAGTCGCAAATCTTGCCGGAAGTGGAAATCCAAAGTTGAAACGCTTACCGGAAGTAAAACTGATGGATGTCGGAGGCAATAAAATGTTGACGACTCGTCACGACTCGACCGAGTCGTCACGACTCGTTCCAACACATGTCGACTCGACTCAATGAAAGTCGATTCGTAAACAAAGCCCGTGGGAGGATAGCAAAATGTTCACCACTGGCCACAACTCAACAAGAGTCGCAAAAGAACTAGAAACACGAAGGCCAAACAGGAAAACTACTTGAATGCGAAGCACAAAAACGGGTGAGCACACCCAGGCATGATACAAGCCATACTATGTATTACTCGTTCTATAAACGTGTGCAGGCAAATGATACTTTTTTGGCGAAACGCGGAATGAATGGAAAGCACAAAAACGGTTGAGCAGACCCAGGCATGATACAAGCCATACTATGTACTACTCGTTCTATAAACGTGTGCAGGCAAAAGAACTACAAACAGGAAAACCAAAGATCAAACAGGAAAACCATGTATGAATATAATGTAAAGCACAAAAGTCGGCAAGCAAACCCAGGTATGATACAAGCCATACTATCTATTTTTCGTTCGTGAAACCTGGCAAATGGTACTTTTAGGCGAAACGCGGACTGCTCGGTGATTCGGTCTGATGCTACAGATCGAAGCGCGGAATATTTGGTCTGATTCTTTGAACGAAACGCAAAATATTAGGTGCGATACTTTAGAGCGAAGCGCGGAATATTCGGTCGGATTCTCTGAAAGAAACGCGGAATATTCGGTCTGATACTTTAGAGCGAGGCGCGAAATACTCGGTTTGATTCTTTAGAGTGAAACGTGGAATATTCGTTTTCATTCTTTAGACTCAAACCCAAAGTATCAACCAAAAATATTACCGCTGAGAGGGAAAAACGCGTTTAACGCTTTAAACCATTTTCTCCTTCGATTGCACACTCCTTTCTTCGAAAGAAGTCACGAGAAAGAAGTCATGTTTCTTCGCGGTATACCTTAGGGCGGCCATTCTTGTGTTCTTTGCGAAAATGGTCTGAACAGCTTCTTTTGTAAAAGAATCTTCTTCTCATCACCAATTCTTTATTCCAATAGTTGCACTTCCTTTCAACAAATTTTCGGCTTCTTTATCATTTCTAGCAGAATCCTTTGTCAAACTTTTACATTGTTCAATAACCTTTAGCTTTTGTTTGTTTATCTCATTTGAACACAGGCAACAACCAGCCCGTAAGTTAATCTAAAATCTTTTTCTAGTCTTTCGGCCAGTTACTGCGCTCCATCGCGTCGTTGTCCTCACAGAAATGAACATTGTAAAGATAATAAATGAAATTAGAAGATCGAGATTAAAATTAATAGACTAAAAAGTGCCGCACACGCTCGCCGAGTAAATGTTTGTCTATCATTAATAAGTGAGATCTTTTCACAACTTTCTTTTGTTTGAACGCGTCGGTTTATTTACATGGAACTTCTATAAACGTTTCTTATTATTTGTTGCGGATGTTGAATTACTGTGTTTCTGAGAGAAAAAAAAAACATACCTACCACGCTCTCCACATGAAATTTTGACTATTGTGGTTGCGTTTTCGGGAATTTAAGTTGTGACCAGATGATTGGGTGTGACATTTTCGCACATTACTATCATTAAGTGAGCGATTGAATGGAAAGTACACTCTTTTTTATAAGAATATATTTTATAAGAATATCCCTTGTTCCTTAAAAATGACGCGCTAGCGCTTATCGGAAGAAAAAATCCCATGCAGCACAAATGAAATAGAAAAAAATTTCTTTGCACTGCTGCAAGAAATTTCTTGCACTGTTGCTAAGCTATTTCATCATTCCAGAGACCGTAACCAAATCCCAGAAAAACTGCAACCATTCTTCCCTTGCTCCCTTTAAACTCTGGATTTAGTGATGCTTTAGAATGTGCAATGCATTGTTAGCTTAGGGTCCGGATAGTGACGATAATCTGCGAGCCAGCGAGCCACTTCGGTTAGCCTAAATTACACTCTGGTTAGCCTAAACAACACTCCGGTTAGCCTACGTTATTAGCTTAGGTAGACGTTAGGTAGCTTGCGGTTAGCCCTTATAATGGAATAAAGGATTTCTGCCTTACACGGTTCAAAAGGCTCGTGAGTCATAGGAATAATGCAAGCCATTACGGTTAGCCTAAATTACACATTGGCTAGACTAGTTAGCACTGCAGGTAGCCTACAGTTTCTTAGGTAGCTTGCGGCTAGCCTTTTTATTGGGATTAGGGATTTCTGGCCCACTCAGGCTCGTACTGAATTTAAACTCGTTAGCTTATCACAAGCAGTAATGGAGGTAAATTTTTCTATTTATTTCAAGCAACATTAACCATGTTTAGAAGTGGACTGAAAAAAGGCTGAGAATAATTGTAAGTGCTATTTTTCAAAAAAGACCATGACCAACTAATTTCAATTCTGCTTTCACATTTGTTTTGGAGATTTTAGTCCTCTTTTTAATTTTGGCTTATGATTCTAGCAGTAATTACCATGCTAGGAGCATTTCTGAACTGCTTTTTGCTATTTTGGGCTATTTAATTAAATAAGAAACTAAGCATTTTCAAATCTACCTGTGGAGGATCACTTTATGATATGAGAATATTATTATCTCGTAATATTAAGTGAGTCTAAAGAATGCCTTTTCGAAAACATGTAGCTATACAAGGATAATTTTGTATAGCTTACAACATTTTAAGGCTTTGCAGCTCCATATTAGAACTATTACTGCAATAACCACAGTGTAAATGTAAACACATATATGACACTTTTTGAGGAAAAAGAAACCTGCAGAAAAATGAGGAGGGAAAAAAAATATCCTGCAGAGCATTTAGAAGGGAAAAGAATATCCTGGCCACCAGGTTGCTAGAAAAAAAAAACGTGCTGCCCGCTCTTTCTGTCGAATTCACATGTAAACTAGCGGAAATCATCAGTTCAGATAAGTTGATTTATGTCTACGTTGAGTATCGTTAGGAGTGGTAAGTTGCCAGAAATTACCTCAAAAATACAGGCAGAACGCGTAAACTTTTAATTTATGGTGGCTACACGCAAAATTATTACATTCAAAATGAGCTTACAATGGTTTCCTCGCCAAAAGGCTAAAATGTCTCCAATAACAAAATATGGCACATTCAAAGAATTGATAAACCAATTTTGATCCTTATTCAACCCACTCTTTGCTGACAATTTGGAAGCAATATTGCCACTGTGTGAAATGAATTACCTTGAATTGCATGTCAATGTTCACGCTTCTATGTTTAGGATGTTTATCTTCATCGTACAATTCAAGCAATTTCCACTGTTTTCAACACGTTCAGCCGCTGATTAAAACTCTGCTCCCCTGGATGATATGCCTGTAATACTCTTCATGTCATTTTCGGTATCATTTTATTTTTTGGCACACTTCAGCCATCTATTAACTTCAAGGAATAAATGTTTCCTGCGATCACATGCGACGGCCATTTTTTTTTTACCCGATACCACCTTGCGCGCTTGCTGAAAAATTACCCGAGACGACCGTGCGCACCTAGTTTTGTCAAATCGAGATCGCTTCGCCCATATAACAAACACATTTCTTACTTGAAGATGATCTTTTTCAACAATGACACGAGCATGGGACAAAGAAAAATTCTGAGTCCCCGACGGAAATCGAACCCATGGCTCCCAGAATACCGCGGTGGACGCTCTAACCAACCGAGCTACGAGAGACTCGTTGTGAGCTTGGCCAGTAATAACCCGCATATAAGAACCTGGGTTTTAAGAACCTGTTAGGCTAAAATTTCCATTTTAAGCCCCCTCCACATATCAACCTATTTAGGCTAAAATTTTAAGTTAGGTTCTTATCAGTGGGGTTGCTGTAAAAGTGTATAGGTAGAAACTGCATGCTGAATAAAGATCATCATCTATTTAAAACTAACTTGACATAACTTTTTTTCCTTTCAAGCTTAAGTACCATGTTGTATGTCTATTGTGTTCGCCATTCAAATAATTCCCCAAGTATTTGCAAGTACTGTAGTCTACTACTCTAGTATATTCAGATGAAATTCACATGAAAATATAAAAACCTATTTTAAGAACCTTGGTAGCCTAAATTTGCTTTAAGTACCATTTTATATAAGAAGCTATTTAGGCTAAATTGAAAAATTCAGGTTCTTATACGCGGGCTATTACTGTACTGCTAGGATCAGCAATGTCGAAATCATCAAATGTATAGTAAAAAACTTCATATAATAGCGATGCAACTTTGCAGGCCTCTAAATTATTACAGAAAACGACTATAAAAATGACTATATTTAACAATTATTCTTTGAAATCGAGGTAAATATTCTGCCGCTATTCACCGAGATTGAAAAGAATAATTGTTTTAGTATATACACACGAAGTGATCTCAAAACAGACAATCTAGACATTTTCAAAAGGAAACCTAAGAAGGGCAATTTTATTGACGTCTAATTTGACGTCTCAATTCATGCGTGAAACACGTACAAAACTATTTACAGATTCTTTTAACATGGCAAATACACAATCTTCGATAAAATCCTCGTCAAAATGGTCCTTTTACACAGTTCAAATCGGCAACTTTAATCGAAAGTCTGCTTGGAAATCGATAACTGATCAAACAAAGTTTTCGAAGTTATCGAGAAAGGCTTGTTGTTGTTGTTTGGCTCGTTGCGAAGGTGCTTGTCAATGGCGGCTCGAATTGAGGTGAGTGTTGCCTTGTTGTAATATGACCTGTCTTGTTTTCTCGCGGAGATATATAAAAACTTCAATTCTTCTTTTTCTATTTCCTCGATTTCGGTGAGAAATTCGTTCTGTTAGGCAAACCAGTCTACAAAAATACTCGTAATGAGACAAATCACGGTAGTCGTGAAGCTTAATTGCTGCCTATTTAGCGATAGGTCGAATTGATCACAGAAATTATCTCGATAAACAAACTGAAAAACACTTGTTTGCAAAACATGACTTCTTCACTTATCTTTAAAAAACTGTTAGGCCAGAGTTCGTTGCTTTCTTGGTGTTTTCTGGCTCGCTGTCGTCTTTTATTTTCACTATTTTTGATTCTGAAACGCTAGCGAAACGCGAGTTTACGCCGGCCATTTTGTTTTATGTTTTATGGAATAATACATTATCCACTCGGTAGCGAGTGAATAATGCGGCATTAGCCCGAGATAGCGAACCAATCAGATTGCTGGGATAGCCAAGATCACTGAGTGTGTATATACTAAAATTCATTGACAAGCTTAACGAAAACTTAAGACCTGACTAAAGACAGCGTCTAACTACGGATCCTGTTAGCAATGAAATTTTAAATCTTGTTTCAGTAGCACCTTTCGAAATCCCTCTAACATTTTTCGTATTGTAGACAACCTGAACCACGACGGAAATTTTTTGGATTTTATATTTGGAATAGAACGCTCAGCAATAGCTCAGCAATTGCCGATTTTTTTTTTAATTCGAGTGGACTCGAATTAGTATTGTATTTGGCGCATGTAAACTGCGACGTTTAAACCAGGCCTAATTTACAAAGAAGCAATAAAACTCGCTCTTGCGCTTTTTGTGAAAATCTTTCTATTTCAAGTTTACAACTTTTAACAAAGCTTATACTACAAACAAAACACTTCTTACGCTGTAAAAGTCGAGAAAATTGCTCTTTGTTTTATCGGCAAAGCGACAGGTAGTTAGAGGGAGAGGAAATCTATTGTGTAAAGTTTACAAAAACAAAAAGAAAACAATGTAATTAGAGTCCAGTAGTAATCTTATTGTCCTGTATCTTTTCAGGTTTTGTAAATTCCCTCAATCGAACATTTATTCCAATAAACTAACTTGACCATTAGGGACTTATTAGCCGAACTTGTTTTATAAATTTGGTTCTGCACTTTAGGCTCGGGTCAACAAAAATGACACTTGATTCTCGTTTGGAAAACGTTGCTTCGGCATATTGACAAAAAACAAATTTTGCATTGGACATGCATGTTGTGTTTGGTAAACACCGGGGCGTACCTTCTCTATTTCCTCTTTTCAATGTCCATGAAATATTCCTATTGACATTAAATCATCTTTTGTTTTATTCGTTTACGTCTCCCGGAGTACGAAAGTAAAGTATGATCACTTTTGTTGGGGGGTCCAAATTCGCGAACAGCACAGTGAAGTGTTTTGAGATTATGAAAACATTGATCATAGAATAAAGTATCAAACTCAAAGAAAATGTATTTGATGTAAGCTAATTCAAATATTAACCAATTTTTATCTTATCTGTGTCCCGAAAACTGAAGCCGGCCAATTTGTTTTGTTAAAAAAACACTTTCGGTACACCAGTGACTCTGGTTTTGTACGTGAGGCAATATAGGTATCACATAAATCTAACGGCGTTACATAAACATATTGACATGCATATTGCAGGGAAATCGAGTCAGAAATGGTCAAGTTATTAGAGATTTTTGATAGGCACACAGCACGTTTTCTTTTTACGCTAAGTCTCTCGCGACTAGATATAGACTTCCAATAAGTCGAGTCGACTTTTTGCGATACGAGTCGTGACGACTCGACTCGACTCGAGTCGATTCGCCGACATTTCTTACCCTTCCACATAACCTAACTGCATTTTACGCTAAGTCCCTCGCGACTAGACACCCAATAAGTCGAGTTGACTTTTAGCGAGACGGGTCGTGACGACTCGAGTCGACTCGAGTCGAGTCGCCCACTTTTGCTTACCCTCCTCCCCACATAGCCTTGCTGCATTTTACGCTAAGTCTCTCTCGACTAGACTTCCATTGAGTCGAGTCAACTTTTAGCGAGACGAGTCGTGATGACTCGAGTCGACTCGAGTCGCCGACTTTTAATACCCTCCCACATAACCTTACTGTGTTTTACGCTGTCTCTCTCGACTAGACTCGCAATAAGTCGAGTCGACTTCTAGCGAGACGAGTCGTAACGTTTCGAGTCGACTGGAGTCGAGTCGCCGACTTTTACTACCCTCCCACATAACCTTACTGTGATTTACGCTGTCTCTCGCGACTAGACTTCCAATAAGTCGAGTCGACTTTTACCCTGACGAGTCGTGACGACCCGAGTCGACTCGAGTCGAGTTGCCGACTTTTACTACCCTCCCACATAACCTTACTGTGTTTTACGCTAAGTCTCTCGCGACTAGACTTCCAATAAGTCGAGTCGACTTTTACCCTGACGTCTCGTGACGACTCGAGTTTACTCGAGTCGAGTTGCCGACTTTTACTACCCTTCCACATAACCTTACTGTGATTTACGCTAAGTCTCTCGCGACTAGACTTCCAATAAGTCGAGTCGACTTTTACCCTGACGAGTCGTGACGACCCGAGTCGACTCGAGTCGAGTTGCCGACTTTTACTACCCTCCCACATAACCTTACTGTGTTTTACGCTAAGTCTCTCGCGACTAGACTTCCGGTAAGTCGAGTCGATACCTAGCTTAGACGACTCGACTCTATGCGGGTATATTGGACAACCCTCATAATTGTCACGTGATGTGACGTCATCACCTCACGTGACGTATATAAAAAGATAGATTTTTGGACATACTACATATCCTGTAAGTTTTATTGCGATTGCTTAAATATTCTGGAAGTTACGGAGGAGGGGCGGAATCCGCCCCCGCCCCGGTCTGAAAAGATCCAAAAAAGCCCCTTATGAATAGGGTTAATGGAGGTATAATCCACAAAGTTTCTGAGAGATTTCGATCGTCGAAGCCAAGAAAGTATTACTATACATCATCTTGATTTGGAAAAACCTAATTTGCATTAACTTTCTAGTGTGTAGAAAGTTAATGCAAATTAGGTTTTTCCAAATCAAAATCCATAAAGTAAATAAGGTCAATAAGTTTTGGGACCTTAGTTACCGTCCTCTTAGTAAAAGGTATCTGCTCTGACTGTATTTGTAGTTTGTTAAGCTATGACGTCGTCGCTTAATGTCGTCGTGCGAGTGGACGGGATCTGTTGTCTGTCTGTCAAAGTATATGAGACAAATTATATTTTATGTGCTTTATTAGATTAAGTAAACAGAAATCTTTACATTCTTTTAATACAAAAGTGCTGGTGGCGTTTGACCTTGTATCGTATGTCGTATCTCGGATATCACGCTACAAGATGACGCACCTTTTGTCGAACAATCATTAAACGCAAAAGTTGTCAGCTACTTTTATTTACCTTGATTTTTGAAAATTATTTAAGACCCCTTATGAAACGTCATCGCTTCTGCATGCATTGCATGCCATATATTACTAAAATGCTGAATTCTACATTTTTTCCTTATGAAACGTCATCGCTTCTGCATGCATTGCATGCCATATATTACTAAAATGCTGAATTCTACATTTTTCATGCCATCCAAGCGTCTCTTATTTTTGCTTTTTTTGAAAGCTTGTCACATGGAAAAATAATATGTAATGATGGTATCATGTCTCACGATTGAGTTAATTTTTGAGTTTTATCGTCGGCCAATTTGCGTACTAACTGTCTTAATAGAAAAGCCATGTTGTGCAGATAGCTTTATTGTAAGTCTTCTTTGCTTCTTATTCTGCCGACACACGTTTTAAGATGCGACCGTGTAAAATTACAAATAGATATCAACTTGTAAAAACAAAGCGTCATCTACAATGTAGCACCTTGAGTTAAATTCCTCGTGAGATATAAAGCAATGAAACTCACGCCCATCGTTTTCCTTTCTCAGAGGCCTTTCAAAGTTTTGGATAGATTTTTCAGGAATTACCGACTTGGTAACGTTTTGCCGTTCCACTGGATCTTCCTGTTGATCAATTAATGTAAACGTTACTTTCATTTTGAAAAGCCAGGATAATATAGCGTCATATTCACCTTTCATTACATAGACGTATATCGATAGGTATTTATCCTTGACGGAACAATAACCATGCGGATAAATTGCAACAGAACTGTTGCCTCACAAAAATGTTATGGTATTATTGTCATGATTGGCATTTTTTGGAAGCTGAATTAAGCTTAGCTCTGATCGGAGATGACAACGCACTCTACCAACCCCCACCCCCCATCGCCGGGCTAGCCAGGATCCTAGCCCAGGGAGAGGCTCAGTGAATTAGAGGCCTTTGTGCTAGTCCACTGGGTACGTTTTGTTGAAGCAGGGCAGATATGGTATCTGCGCTTATCAATTTCTGATCCCAGCTTTATGCCGATAAACACCTTTGTTTCACAGCCCATCTGCGCATAAGTCCTAAATCATTTCGGTAGCTCCGTTTGTACAACAATGCGCAAATTTGACTTGAAAGTTGCAAGTGTAGAACCGCCAACACTCGCTAAAAGCAAATCACACTGTTAATATATGTCCGTTAAACACAGCACATTTCTCACACCCCGCCTCGAATACATTATCGACTCAAATACATTATCATGAGCCTCGACACTATAGCAAGTTGTTTCGATCAAACTGTTAATCAATATTGGAACATTGCGCCGCAAAATTGCACAGTTCCCATCAAAAGAACTGTAATATTGACTGCGTCTCAAAAGGATTGTGCATTGCAAAATTCACGAATTTTATTGGCTAAAATCCACATTAACCGCGGTCCAGATTTTCTCATTTAGACCGGTTCAATTTCCGGCGAAAAAGTTGCAAACAAAAATACAAATACACTGACATTGCTAATAACACTAAATGGAAGAACCAAAAAGCTTGACGGGAAAAAAAGTGAAGAGAACGAGCGAATCTTTGGCAAATTAAAGTTCAGCTCAGGCATAAAGTCAAAACACCAACTGGAGACGAAATTGCAAAGTTTTTGCAAGGCCAGAAGTCAAAAAGCATCCAACACGACTAAAAGCGACTCAAACGCTTGTAAGAAATTTTTGTCAGTCAATTTAAGGGACTAGATAAATTGAAAACATACCTGACAGCGAGTTTCACCTCAGTCCTTTGTCTAAACTGCCAGTCTCCGCAGTAAAAGCCAGTAATACGAAATACCTACATTACATTACTTACATTACTTCTTTGGTCATATAATCAAAAACATCTTATTGACCGAACTTAGTGAGTCTGTGTGGGAGAATCTTGACCTCGGTCATGAGAACAGACGTCACTGCCTGTGCTCACGACATCACCTCGGTACAGATCCTCCCTTACAGACCTGTCCTGCATGGTTTTAACCTTATAAAGTACTTGATAATACTTTTAAACGGCTACGAAAGAAAAGATGTGAATTTTGTCATACTAGCACTTAAAAATAAGTATTAATTATCTATGCACGTCGAATGTCGTCATAATTTCTTGGCGTCATGAATGCAAGTAGAAACTATTTATCTTACTTATTTTGTGCTACGACTTCTATTTTTTTTTAGTTTTGTTAATTCATGTTATTTTGCTGCAAGCCTTATTATTATCGCCCTCGTAACTCTTTTTACATCATCTCTAACATTTTGTTAATTATCATTTTAGTTGTGGTCTTCATCGCTTCGTGGTTGCTCTTCGCCATCTATCCTATTGTAACGAAATAAATCACGAACGAAAGTAAGCCTCTGTAAACTTTTGTTTGGTGAACCTCTCGAGCAACTCCTCAATTTCGTTTTCTTCTGGACACTCCAGTTCGTCTAGAATCTTTCTGATCTCCTCCACAGCGTTTGACGTGGATCCCCGGTGCAGCTTTAAAGACGACTTCACAAGGAGCACGATGTCTAATGGCAAAAGAGCAGCGCCCACAGCTGAGGCCGCGATGTGCGCTACCCGAGTGCCAGCCATTGCAACGCCCCGGGCCACAGCGCCTGCGGCAGCGAACGCTCCTGTTGTTACTGAAGCCGCAGACATGATAATCCGAAAGAACCTGGCGCCGAAGTCCACTCTCTCTTCAGAGGAAGTCATGTAGTCCAAGTTCTGGAATTGACCATGAAGGAACTCAAAGCCACTTGCTTCCAGTCTGTTAAAGACTGCCAGGTCAGAGATGAAGCTCTCCAGTTCATCTAACTGTTGTTGAAGTCCTATGCAAGAATTCGTATCCTCGCTAATTGTTTGCTGGACAGCGTTTACTCCTACCTTTGAAACGATAACCTCAGATAGTTTGGTACCAGCCATCACCAGACCTCCCGCGCCACCAACGCCGGCTCCAACAAGAGAAACTATGAGTCCGGCTCCAAACGTGAAGGGTGCAGTAATCAGGCCCGCTATCGACAGAATCCCACCCACAGTACCAATGGACGCCCCTGCTGTGGTTGATATGGTGACATTTCTATGGTATTCATGAAGTTTTGTTGCCAGCTCATTCAGTTGTTTGATAGTACGTCTTCTCTTTGGAATCCATCGAATGAAAGCCTGGTTCAGTTCTTCTCTCCGCCGGCACAGCTCTTCAATCCTCTTGGTGATTTCATCCAGCGTGGACGATTCCTGACGATCAGGCAGGTTAGCGCTATCGTCATCATTGAGGAACCACTGCAACAAAATTTTCAATAAATTAGTAATTAGCTCTTATTAACCGAGCAGGAGGTCTGTATAGGAGAATCTTGACCGAGGTCGTGAGTACAGACCGAACGCAGTGAGGTCTGTACTCATGACCGAGGTCAAGATTCTCCCATACAGACAGACTAAGCTCGGTTAATAAGATGTTTATTATATGGCCAAACTAGAAAACTTTTCAGCTGAAAAATTCGCTTCGGTTCGCCATACTCGCTGACATGTTGCTTGTGAACGGCGATCGCGGAAAAATTAGAACAAGAGAAGGTCGATATCACCGGCAGGTATGTTTTCAACTTCTCTAGCCTCTTTAATCGACTGATAGAATATTCTTAGGGGTATTTTAGTTGCTTTTAATCGTGTTTAGTGCTTTTAACTTCTCACCTTGCAATTACCTCGCATATTCGTTTCTAGTTGGTGTTTTGATTTCATCCCTGTGAACTGAACGAAAATTTGCCAAAGTTTGCTCGTTCTTGTTAACCTTTTTTCGCGTCAATAATCGACAGTGCCTTCCCTAAAACCACTCAGCACTTCAGTTAATGTTACCTTTCAATCTTGATCTTGTCCTTTTATACTTCAATAAACTTCATTGACTCTGAGTGCAATTTCGTTTCAACATAATGTAGTAGTCTTGATGACAGCCGTGGAGCCGTAAACAAGGACAATATGTAAACACTTGCTTCGCTCGTCTTGCACCACAGGTAGCCAAAGCTTAGGATACGACTGAAAATAAATAAAATGATCTAAAATTGTCAAATGTTTATTGTTTTATCAATCTTATATTACATATTCATGTGAGCTTTGAAAATTAGCATAATATGCTAATTCTAAAATTGCTCCCTACTAGTCAAAGCGAAGCGAAAGGTAGCACACTCGAACCGCCAGAATGCCGACCCGTGTTCATGAAATGAGCTGTAATTCTCAAAGTTTGCTATCTTCCCCTCAAAACGCCTCAAATTCAAAGGCTTCGATAGTCATTCTATAAATACATACCGAAAAAGTGCCCAATGTTACATCCTTTCCCCGTCAAAACGACAATAATTTAGTGGTAAACCTCCACGAACCATCCGCGGCGCCGGCGCGGCCCGAGCGCCTCTGCAATTCTTCTCATTTAATCATATGCAATTTGGAACCACAAAAGCCACTTTCTAGGGGAGGTGTATGCAATGCCGCGTGCAACACGTGATGAAGTGTAATCAAATCATGTGTCGCACGCGACATTGCATACACCTCCCCTAGAAAGTGGCTTTTGTGGTTCCAAATTGCATATGATTAAATGAGAAGAATTGCAGAGGCGCTCGGGCCGCGCCGGCGCCGCGGATGGTTCGTGGAGGTTTACCACTAAATTATTGTCGTTTTGACGGGGAAAGGATGTAATATTGGGCACTTTTTCGGTATGTATTTATAGAATGACTATCGAAGCCTTTGAATTTGAGGCGTTTTGAGGGGAAGATAGCAAACTTTGAGAATTACAGCTCATTTCATGAACACGGGTCGGCATTCTGGCGGTTCGAGTGTGCTACCTTTCGCTTCGCTTTGACTAGAAGGGAGCAATTTTAGAATTAGCATATTATGCTAATTTTCAAAGCTCACATGAATATGTAATATAAGATTGATAAAACAATAAACATTTGACAATTTTAGATCATTTTATTTATTTTCAGTCGTATCCTAAGCTTTGGCTACCTGTGCTTGCACAAGGCGTATAATTTCCAGAAAAGCTATTGCTTTAGATCTTCCCGTAAACCTTAATTGTTGTCACAATTTTCCAGGATGAAAAAACGATTTACGAGGAGATTGTCCGAGGAAAATCTTCAGAAGAAAACTCTCTCGCTCGCTTTCCTCACGTGTTTCATTCAACTCAAGAAGTGAACACCGCGCCAAAATTTTCCCGCCTCCTCATACTATCACTTCGTTTACATTAAAATGAATGTCCAGTTGATTTATTCTAAAGAAGAATTTTTTTAGCAGAAAAAAGTCCACGTTTTTACATTTTTTTTGTAAACTTCTCAACGTAATTAAGTGCAACCGGTCTAGATGCCAGAAAATCTAGACCGCAGTCAATATCGATTTTAGCCAATCAAATTCGCGAATTTGGTAGTTCCCAGTCTTTGTGAGACACGGCCATATAATAAATACATATATTGACCTATGTATTAACCATTTTCGCTTGCCAATATAATTATAACCATATCAAATAGAGGGAAATTGTCAGGAAACTCGGCAAAACATCAAGCAGCAAACAAAGAGGGCAAGATACATGTTGGAAGGCCCATGACCCTGCATGCATATCTTTTGTTTTGCTGGTGCTAAATAATCTTGAGAATGCGGCAAGTCTGAATAATTTACTGTAACAAGAGCGCTTTCAAAGCGCTTCAAAATGGCCGTTTGCATATATGCTGTATTTTCTCATACTTAAATATAAAAGAAAAAAATCGGTAGAATTTGTTTAATTCGCAAAAAAATAAAGTTTTCAAAATTCACAATTTACGCACCGTAAACCTCTCCTGCTTCATTTGTTTACAACTTTTGCTAGGTGTTTCCTATCTTTCTAGACTTTTCAGCAACGTTTTAGCTGGTATTTCGCTTTCAGATAATCCATGGGATCATAGCATTACTTAAGCGTTGAAGCACAGGCGGGCCACCCTGTGTGTTCGTGGTTAATAATTGTTGACATAAGGTTATGTCGAAATCAATGGCGCGTATAGAGGAAGAGAAACATTAGAGAGGTTAAGCATGGCGTTTACGGCAAACGGCAAAATAATTCTGATATTGCTCACTTTTTCTTTAGCACTTAAATAAAGCCAGTCGAAAAATAGGAAAAAAATCCCTTAATCACAGTAAATGCAAACAATTTCCCTAAATTGTACAAACGGCTAAAATCAGACACCAAAAGTTCGATTTTTGCCGTTTGCCGTTTGCCGTAAACGTCATGCTTAACCTCTCTATTAACGTACTTAACGTCGGCTTCGATTTACTACAAAATATAAAAATTACTCTAAATGATTCAATAAAAATTAAGATGAAATGTTGATTGAGTCTTGTGTCATGTTTATTCGCCGCTCCGAGCCCTTTAAGGCGTTATTTTCCAGTAGGAACAGAGAGAGAAGGGAGAGAGAAGGGTTCCTACCGGTCGCTAAATCATCTCGCAAAATAACGCTTTAAAGGGCTCGGAGCGGCGAATAAACATGACACAATACTCAATCAACATTTCATCTTAATTTTTATTGAATCATTTAGATTAATTTTTATATTTTGTAGTAAATCGACGCCAACGTAATGTTTTTCTTCTTCTATACGCGCCATTGATTTCGACATAACCTTATGTCAACAATTATTAACCACGAACACATGGGGTGGTCCGCCTGTGGTTGTAGTAACAGCTCCCAAGAATACACAAGCATGATATTTTGAAGCAAAAATTCAACAGTCAACTGTGCGGCAATTTCTACCCAGCCGATTTCGTTGAAACTTGCTCACATTACAACTTGGATAATTTGAACTTGTTTAGAAAATCTATCGTCGCGTTTGGAAAATATTCGCATTTTTTTTCATTTCTCCTCTTCTACTTGTTTACCTTTACCTATTTATCTTTGTTACTTTGAAATGGAATAAATAAATAAAATGAAATGAAAAAATGAAATAAAGTGATTTTTCAAAAGCGCTAACACGTCGCGATCGTTTATTTTGTTCTCCCAAAAGGGCAGATATGGTATCTGCGCGTATCAATTTCTGATCCCAGCTTTATGCCGTACACACCTTTGTTTCACAGCCCATCTGCGCATAAGGACAGGAGACTATGGTCAATGGACAATCACGTTCAGTGTGATTTGGAACCTGAAAGAGATAGATTTTGCTCTTAATATACATAAGAATTAATAAACGATTGAACGAACTAATCTCAAAACAAGAAGCTCGAAGAAGCTTAAAACCAGAGAGTTAATGGACAACAACTTTTTGGGGTTGAAAAGCAGCTGCAGCTTGTCCGAGGTTTACGTAAGACACATGGTGCTTTGAGCGAAACTGCTATTTACTCAAAAGCAGTCTCACAAGTCATAAAATCGCGTGTGATTGCGTGGTTCAATGCCAGTATATGTGCATACCTGACTGCGTGATTCAGCGTTGTAATTCCCTGGCGCGATAACGTGTGTCCTGTACCTGGACAATTTTTTTGCCGAGCTTGCGATGCTCGATTCGATTCCAAAAATAAACTCAAAACGCTTGAATGACACACAAAAAAACAAAAGACCCACAACGTGTACACGTGGCTACGTGTTTATTTTATTTGAAATGCATCGGGATACGTTTTCAATTTCCAATCCATTTGCTTGATTACCGTAAGTCATTGTTTTGGTGAAGGTTTCTTAATAAGAGAAATGTTGAATAAAGAGCTTGCGTGAATCAGGTATAATTTTTGAAAAAGGATCAAAATCAGGAGCAGCTGGTTGGTATGTTGCCCGCTTGGAGAATATCCCACGTTATGACCACCCTAAGCGTTTTGGGCATTCCTGGGCACGAGAACATTTGCATTCAGTTTAAACGAAAACTATAAAAGCTGTTGTCATGAAACTTGAAAAACATCTATTTTTAATGGCGTAACAGTTGTGTCACATGATTTGTACGATCTGCAGTCTTGGATATACACCCCGCTATTTATTCTTGTACTTCATTACCGATCATTACCCTGGTTCCAGAGGTTTTCTCTCTTTTCGTTTTCTTAATAAAATTTGAACCGTGAAGTAACAGTAGAAGAAAGAAAGAAAACCCCCAGGACGGCAAGAGAGGGTAAAAAAGAACGGGTATCCTTTGAAACAAATAAAGGAGAATCTTTAAAACGGAGAATGATCTGTTAAGATATCTTATCGCTGCCAAAGTCGCAATTTCAAAGTTCACATACTCGCATTCTATAAAAAATTGACAGAAAAACAAAGTTTTGGGTGATTGACGCATGGTTCACGCCCTTGCTCGGCACAAATATGTCTTCAAAAAAAGTGCCGACTTTCTTACTCCACTCTCTGTTCCGGCGCGACACAATACGTAACTGTAACTGTTATTACGCCGAAAAATGTAACAACTGATGCAAAATGTAATGTCAACGCGAAATGTAACAACTTTTGACACAAAATGTAATAATTCTCTAACGCGAAATATAACAAATTTTTAACTGGAAATGTAACAACGGAAAATGTTACAACTCGGTCTTGAAGTATAAACAAGAAAACTTGAATTAGCCTCTCGTCAAACCAGGCAATCCCTGTAAGTCAAATTATGCGACCATACTGGCCCAACAAGAGGAGATTAAACAAATTTTCTTATTATTGAAATCAGTGGTTATAGCGTTGCTTCATACATATATCATCTACTAAAAAATGTTTATCTGGTGTCATGCGACGCTTATGTAACCTATGAAATACCTATCAATTGCAGTTGAAGACGTTATATGTTACTTGTGTTTGGAAAAGAGTGCCTTCATTAAGTCCATAAATAAAAATAGTGTTATCCTAAACGTCGAGTTTGAAGCAATATTTGTCATGGAGAAATCACTCCACGAAAAGCAACATTTGCACAGTCCCGCGTGTATTACGTCACTCGGGATTCCCGCGAGCACGTGAAAGAAAAGAGAGGATTAGAGCCGCCATGTTGGCATGATGTTGTGTTACGAAGGAAAGCTAAAATAAAACTCGCCCAACGCGACATGGTAGCAGAGCGAGAGGATTGAAGAAAACAAAAGAAACAAAGAAAGCCGTATCTATCGTTTGAAGCCGTTCACATCATCCTCAGCCGAATAATTCTTTCCTCGAAGCCGTACGTTTTAGTGTTGTCAACAACATCAGCCTCGAATCTGTCGAATCAGCCGAGTTGACGAATTACCTTGAAACCTAGTCGAAACCTTCAGAGACATGACAGACTTGGGCTCCATTAAGAGACTTATCGGAGCAAGAAAAAGACATGTTGTTCTTAATATTGACACAGCAAAGGAAATCAAACAGCGGCCTATTGATGGCGATCTTGAAAAAATCCTGGATGAAACTCGTGACAAACGCATTTACGTGTGTATGAAAGCCTCCGAACGCAACTCGAAGACACTGCCAAAGCCGTAGGAAAACGAGAGTATGAAAAAGTTATGGAGGATTATGAAGACTACACCGATGTTGCCTTCGAAGCCGAACAACTTGTTGTAGGACTTTCCTCGAAATTGGACATGATAAAAGACAGAATGGAATTTAAACTAAGACGAGGAAGTGTGAAAGTAAACATTGAACTGGAGGAGAAGATGCTGCAAATAGAGCAACAAAAAGCCGATATTGAACACCGAAAGTTACAAATTGAAGCAGAGAGGCTTAACCTGGAGAAAGAAAAACTGAAGAAGAAAATTGAGACGGAAACAGCAAAACCAGGTACGAAACCTAACACTGTTAAATTACCAAAGCTCGATTTCAGCAAATTTAGCGGGAACTTATTGAAATGGCAGGAATTTTGGGACTCCTTTGACTCAGCAATACACTCCAATGAATTTCTCAGCCAAGTAGAAAATGCTTGCTTGAAAATGAATTACCTTAGATCTAAATTAGAGGGAGAAGCTGCAGAAGTAATATCGGGGTTAAGGTTACTGATAACCTTTTCGGGTGCCGTTCGGAAAATGTTTCGCACGCGCGTCATTTTCGGTGGAACCATGGATAACTATATATCTATGGAAAGGTTATGAAACGTAGAATCCAAATATATAAAAATATTAAAAATTTATTGCTTTGGTTAGCGCGCCCGAGCCTTCAAACTTGAAATTATCGATGTTCGCTTCGCCGAATTACCCGCACCCGCGTTATCTCTTACATCAAAACAAACTGCACTATATCGATCAGCACTTGATAGGCTATCAAAGTGTGTCGGGCATTTTGGATCTTTCTATTGGTTTCTGAGAAAATAGGCTCTAAAGTTGGCCAATAGGAATTTTTTCGTTTCGCGTCACGCAGAGAGGTGTCACAGGAAAAATATTTCGAATATTTTTAAAGCCCGACACACTTTTGTGCACCAATATCTCACGATCATTTTGGCCAAATTTCGTAAAAATCCGACAAATCTACATACCCTATTAATTCATTTGAAGAGAGGTTATTCGTGGAAAAATAAACCCCGAGTTTTTGGGCCGAAAAGATTTTATTAGTTTTCACACCTTGTCAACGCGGGTGTGAATGCGGCCCATGCCGCCGACCAATAGAAATTTAACATACAGCCCCCTGATGTCGCTTGTTACAAAACAGTCTCGAATTCGCGGGAAAAGTTATTCGCCGCTCGATCTGCAGCCATTGTATTTGTTATCCGAGGTCAGAAAAACGAAAAACGAAATCGGGCACGCGGAATTCGAATGTAACGTGGCAAAGGGGTAAAAGCCGTTCCAAAAAGCAAATCTTTGTTCGCTTTCTTAGACCCGGGCTTTTTCTTACCTTTAACCCAGGGTGAACTCTCACGTTTCTGCTTATTCTCAATAAATTCGCCTCACATTTCTCCTCGCATGGACCACAAATAAAACACAACCTCTTCGTGAACACATTACGTAATTGGAGCATCTCCGGATGTATTCCTTCGTGAAACTCACCGGAGGTCCGAAGTGTTGACATGTCATAACACCTTTGGGGATTAACTTTTTAGTCACGCAAAACACAAAATTTGCAATAACTCTGCTAGAAAACTTCGTAATAAAATATTTTTTTTAGAAAAGAAAACCAGAAGAGTGGGCTATGTAATGGTAGGTTTTTGCAATTTTGCAAAATTCCACCCCGAAAAGGTTATCAGTAACCTTAACCTTGACGAATGCTAACTATCAGGAAGATATCAGACTATTGCAAAAACGCTTTGGACAAAATGAGATTATCATCAATGCTCATTACACTAGTCTCATGGATTTACCTGCTTCCACATGCCATACATCAGCCTTACGCACAAGCTATGACACAATAGAGAAACACCTAAGATCACTACAAGCCCTGGGGGAGGATGTAAACACAAAAATGCTCGTATCCCTGATTATGTCAAAGCTACCCAAAGATGTGATTACTCACCTGACTGATCACAAAGTGGATGATCAAGAATGGCCAGTACAGCTACTGAGAGATAAGTTGCATAGATACATCACTAATCGTGAAAATGCCGAGAGACAGTGTGGGACTCCCAAAGATGAAAGTAAACACCCTATTGTAAACATGTGGCCCACATCTCAGATCAGTGAACACAAAACTACTACCGAAGCATTGTTCTCTGTTCCCAAACCTCCCAAAGATGTGAAAGTCAGAAGAAGAGATGTCTGTATCTATTGCAGTAGCATAGGACGGCCGGTCCCAGGACAGTTTTTGAATTTATGTAAAGAAAAAATGAGTAAGAAAAATCACTTACCTACATCAATCAATGGAGAAACAGACCGTAAAACAGCTGAAGGCCCTTGCCAAAGAGCGAGGCGTCAAAGGTTATTATAAAATGCGAAAAGCTGAGTTAATCGAGGCGTTGAGTACGGTGGTTGACCTCAGAGATGACACAACGAATGACCAACCCATACCGGAGGTTAATATCCCGATTCCCGCACCATCAAGATTATCACAAATAAAAAATCTTGCCTCTAATGTGGCAGCACCCGTAAAGAGTGTAATAAACAGGTTTACAGGATGGTTATTAGCCTATATCCCTGAATCTATCAAAAATGCAGTGAATGAAAGAGTTGAGAACCTGAAAGAGAGAGTAAACAGTATATTCGGGAGACAGGAAGAAGTAGGTCAACCTACTGAAGATAACCTAACACCAGAAGAGGATAACCTCACACCCAAAGAGCATAAGACAGCCATAAAGGGTTATTTTAAAACATTCAGAGTGGATGGAGTAGACGGTATGGATGAAAAGACGTTTATGAACAGCGTAAAACCGAGGGTTATAGATCTCATCGAGAGTAAGGGATCTATCAAAGTCAAGTTCATTCTAACCGTAAAGTTTACCAAAGAGAATCCAGCCACAGGCAACATCGATATTAATATATGGTACTTTCCCACAAACGTAGAGATTGTGACAGAGTCGACTAATCTCTCTGAATTATATGATCAGATGACTGATAAAATCTTTGAATTGATACAGAATTTTCAAAACAGAGGTTCTGGTTGGCAATTCGACCGAGTCGAACACCTCGACATTAACATTAACCCATACAATCCTCTCTCCGCTTCATCTTACATTGAGTTACCGGATAAGTTAGACAAAAAGAAAGCGATCATTAACGTTAAGAATGAGAATGATAATGAGTGTTTCAAATGGGCAATAACCTCAGCAGTGTTTCCTGCTAAACAACATGGAGAGAGACTCAGCAAACAGATGAGAAAAGATTCAGAGAAGTTTGACTGGACAGGTATCGAGTTTCCTGTCTCACTTAAACTTGTCGATAAGTTTGAAAAGCAGAACCCTTACGCGATTAATGTATTCGGTTATGAAAGGGTCGTTTACCCTTTGAGAATAAGCAAAAAGAATGATCAGGTGATAAATCTTCTCCTTATAGCAAACGAGGAGACCAATCACTTCTGCTGGATCAAAAACATGTCGAGACTTATATCCTCTGAGATTAATAATCACCAACACAAACGGCATTTTTGCTATAGATGCTTAAACTCGTTTCCCTCTGTAAAATCACTGGAGAAGCATATCGAATACTGCCAGAATAACGAGGCTGTCAAGATTGAGATGCCAATCAGAGTAGACGACGAAGGGAATACTTTTCCCGTCTATCTCAAATTCAATCATTTTCATAAGAAGATGAGAGTACCCTTCGTTGTATACGCAGATTTCGAATGCTTCACAGAGAAGATAGACACCTGTCAACCCAAAGAGGGTAAAAGCTTCACCAACCGGTACCAAAAGCATAAACCCTCAGGTTTCTGCTATCTCATCAAATGCTTCGATGATAACCTTCTCTCTCCCAAGCTTGTAAAGTACACAGCCGAATCTCCAAACGATAATGTCCCTCAGTTATTTATCGAGTCTTTAGAGAAGGATATCAAAGACATCTACAACAGGTTTAAAATCTCGAAGGAGATGGTAATGACACCGGAGGATGAGATCGAATATATGAATTCAAATATCTGCCACATATGTGAGGGTGAAATATTTGAAGAAGTTGATGATAAAAATTATAAAAAGGTTCGTGACCACTGTCACCTCACCGGTAAGTTTAGAGGAGCAGCACATAGCAAATGTAATTTAAAATACAGACTACCGAAATTCTATCCCGTAATCTTTCACAATCTCTCCGGTTACGACAGTCATCTATTTATCAAAAACCTCGGTAAATCAGAGGGAAATATAAACTGCATACCCAATAACGAGGAGAAGTACATCTCATTCACCAAACAGATCTTGGTGGACACATTTATAAATGAGGAGGGAGAAGAGAAAGAGGTCAAGCGTAACATAAGATTCATAGACTCTTTTAAATTCATGGCGGCCAGCCTCGACAGTTTGGTAAATAACCTACCGAAAGAGTCTTTTAAAAACCTTACAGAATTCTATAGAGACAACCGATTAAACCTTCTCTTAAGAAAGGGTGTCTTTCCCTACGATTGGTTTGATAACTTTAACAAACTCTCTACCGATCACCTTCCGACGAAAGAGGCCTTCCACTCAGTACTTAATGACAGTGGAATCTCAGAAGAGGATTACCAACACGCACAGAATGTCTGGGATGTATTTGACATGAAGACCATGAGAGATTATCATGACCTCTATCTTAAGAGTGATGTTCTCCTTCTCTCTGATGTCTTTGAAAACTTCAGGGATGTCTGCATGGAAAATTACCATCTCGACCCGGTATTCTATTACACAGCGCCCGGACTTGCTTGGGATGCATGTTTAAAAATAACAAAGGTCGAACTGGAGTTGTTGAAAGACTACGACATGTTAATGATGGTAGAGAAAGGAATTCGAGGGGGAGTCTCTATGATTTCGACGAGATACGGTAAAGCCAACAACCCTTACATGAATAATTACGATCCCGATCAACCAACCAAGTTCATCTCTTATCTCGATGCAAACAATCTCTACGGTTGGGCAATGAGTAAACCTCTGCCGACTGACGGTTTTGAATGGATGAATAGAGAGGACTTGAAGAATTGGAAGAGTACGCCATGCATACTTGAGGTCGACTTAAAGTACCCTGAACACCTTCACGACCTGCATAACGACTATCCGTTGGCTCCGGAGAGACTTAAAATAAATAAGGTTGAGAAATTAATTCCCAATCTCAATGACAAGACAAAGTACGTAATTCATCATGAAACCCTCAAACTCTATCTCTCTCTCGGATTAAAACTCACCAAGATTCACAGAGGGATCACATTCGAAGAGTCAGCGTGGCTAAAGCCGTACATCGATCTTAATACCGATCTCAGGGCAAAGGCCTCAAACGATTTTGAGAAAGACTTTTTCAAGTTGATGAATAACTCCGTATTCGGAAAGACTATGGAGAACATCAGAAACAGAGTCGACATAAGATTGGTCACTCGAGAGAGTCAGGCGAAGAAGCTGACATGTAAACCGAACTACCAACATCACACAATCTTCTCTAAAACTCTTGCGGCCGTTCATATGAAAAAGGTAAAGTTACGCTTTAATAAACCCGTCTACCTCGGCATGTCCATCCTCGATCTGAGTAAGACCTTGATGTACGATTTTCATTACAATTACATCAAACCCAAGTACAGAGAGAATGCTAAATTACTATTCACAGACACGGACAGCCTTGCCTACGAAATAGAGACAAAAGATTTTTACAGAGACATCTCCTCCGATGTGAAATCAAAGTTTGACACGAGTAATTACCCGAAAAATCACCCAAGCGGCATACTCACAGGTGTAAACAAGAAGGTCATCGGTATGTTCAAAGACGAGGCCGCAGGTAAACAGATCGCTGAGTTTGTCGGTCTGAGGGCAAAACTCTACTCATACAGAGTTCAAGAGTCATACGAGGAGAAAAAGTGCAAGGGAGTAAAGAAGGCAGTGATAAAAAAGACCATCAGTTTCAACGATTACAAAAATTGTTTGTTTAATAATAAACCCTCTATGAGAAAGATGAATGTTATCAGAAGTCATCTACACACCATATACACAGAGACGGTTAACAAGATTGCTCTTTCTCCGTTCGATGATAAAAGAATCATACGGGAGGATAACATTCATACCTTCGCTTACGGTAATTATAAAGGAGGCAGCTCGTTATGTGTCGGCACAACCTGAAGCTCCTCCCTCACAAACGATCTCTTCGGTCCATCGAGAAGATAATATAACACAGGTTGATCGGCAGAGACCACCACACGAGTTATATTATAAACCTCGAGACTCCAGATCGGATCGGTCGCTCTTCTTCTCTCTCCTCCCTCATCCTTACCGGGAGAGAGAAGATACCTTACCTGAACCCCTGAGGGCAACCTCTTCTCCTTTACGCCGACAGGTCTTTTATAACTGTATGGTTTTATGTCGACCTCTTTTGTGGTCTGAAGACCTATGGCTTTATCAGGTTCCTTGCCTGTGATCCTAATGACCTCAGAATTTAACGCTTTCATGACCGCAGGCAACCTCTACCCAGACTCTTGATCTCTCGTCACTACCAGAGCTTTGCTCTTTTAACTCATGCGCGTACTGATGGCTAAATAATCTCTCTCCCAAAGTTCTGTTCGCTCTCTCAACAAATGCCTGAGCTCGATGGTTACCCGCTTCGCTTCTCTGTATCTTTACACCCTTTCTCTCCATCAATCTCATCACATGACCCATAAACTCTTTACCGGGATCGACAACTAATGTCTTTGGCCACTTAAGCTTTCTCGAGTAGATCCTCTCAAAAGCTTTTGCAACCTCTTCACTCTCTTTTGATGTTAACGCCTCAGCATATTTATATCTCGATGCTACATCGATCACAACCAACGCGTAACGATAAGTCTTTCGTCCCACCCTGTCATGAGGTAAAAACAGAAGATCAGCCTGTTGAATCTCATTCGGTCTATCTACAGTCCAATGAGGCCTCGGTACATACTTAGGTGGAGGTAAATAGATCTGCCAAATTGCCTGTCTCTCCAACCAATCTCTTGCCTCAACCTCACTCACTTTGGCCTTACTTGCAAGTTTGAAAATCGCAGAGTACCCTTTCCAATAACCCTCCGGGCTATAGTATATTTTTGAAAGATTACTCATTTAAAAATAATCTTTCTCTCTTTTAAAATGTCGCACGCTATATCTGAGAAGATCAATCCTAACCGAGTACCGAGAGAACCGTTCGGCTTGAAGTCGGAGTCCTCTTTGAACAGGATCACATTTAATCCGTCATCAGCGAATCCCTGTGAGAAAATTAGTGTAAACATTCCCAAACTGACAGATAATGTGGTTATCGTACCGGGAAGCGTCTCTCTTCTTTTTGATTTGAAAGTAGGGGGTCATACCAACAACACCCTCGTGAATAACGTCGGAAGAAACCTCGTTGAACAGCTCAAGGTCTCATTCGGAGGTGAGAAACTACAGGAGACAGTGAGATACGATCTATTTCAGACCTATCATGACCTCTTTCTTGATGATCGTGATGACAGATTGAGGCAGGGAATCTCATCTGAGAATATGAGAAAACTTCGAACGAACGCAGGGGATAAGAACACCTCTGACGCAAAGGAGGTCACTCTCGCCGCGATTCACAACACCAAGTACAGAGTTCCTCTCGACCATCCTGTTCTCAGTGATCACGGATCCCTCTATCCGAAGGCTCTTCCTCAACCGCTAATCTTTGAGATAACTCTTCCGAAGGTTGATGAGATCGTAAATCATGATAAAAAAGAGAAGGAGAAGACACCGCCGACCTATAAACTCACAAACATTGAGTTGGAGTACTCCATAATATATAGTGAAAACCTGTCTCGTGAGGCTGCCTCTACCTATCAGGTGGGTAAAGGATTCTTCTACGAGAACGTCTTACTTCACAAAACGTTTCCCATCTCAAAACCGAACGACAGTGTCATTAACGAGCACGTCAATCTTCCGAGAAGGTCAATGACGGGAGTACTCTGTCTGTTCGAAGAGGATTATAAAGAGGGAGAACGAGACTCGGAGAAGTTTGTCAATCCTGACATTAAATCAGTCAAAATCAACATTGACTGTATGCCCAACCGACTCTACTCAAAGGGGATGGTACCGTCTGAGTTTTGGGAGGCTATTAAGAGACGAATGGGCGGTTCAGGCAAGGTGAAGGAGGAAGATTTCTATTCGGACAAGTTCGGTCTGTGGATCGATTTGAGAACTTTCCCTGATAACGGTATTCACGGTGGCGGTCTTCACGTCAACAACACACGAGACGGTGTTAAGTTGGAGATCAAATGAAAAACCTCAGGAACGGGAAACATCACCTGCCACATGTTTGTGGTTGCTGACGCGTTGATGGAGATTATGAACACGGAATTAAAGTCGATCATGTACTGAAAGTACCATAAACTTTGTAAAATATTTTTTAACAGACCAAAACTATTTTAACAGACTCAAAAATATTTATATTAAAAAGACCATGAGATTAATAAATAAATGAATGAGTTACGAGATAAGGTACCGTTTCACATGATAATTACCGGACCAACGAACTGCGGAAAGACAAATTACCTTATAGAGCAGTTACGAGGTCCGTTCCGAAAGGTCTTCGAGTACATTGTCCTGATCTGTCCGACCTATGCGAAGAATAAGACCTACCACGGGTTCGCCCGAGGTGATAAACGCTTCTTAGTTCTCTCTCCGGATTCGAGTAACAGTGATGAGATTGATTCTCTTCTTATAGACGTATCAGAACTATTCTCCAGTACAAACTCCTTCATCATTCTCGACGACTGCGCCGTCTCAAAAGACCTTAAGCATCGCTCTAATAAATTTATCGACCTAGCTTTCTCCGGTAGGCATGACGGGTTGAGTGTGTGGGTGTTGACGCAGCAGTTGACCTCGATCGCGAAACCCTTCCGTGAAAACGTCGCCTGCGCGGTAACTTTTCACAATCCCTCTCAGGTCGGCATGAAGACCCTGTTTGAAGATTACGGAGGAGATTTAGATGGGGAGACAAAGAGAAGATTCATCAAAATGTTAAAGGAGGAGAGATACGCTCGACTCTGTCTCTGCCTTAGATATCCTTTTGAGTGTTATCTCGAAATACCGGCTTTAAGAGAAGTGTGAGTGATTAAACAATTTAAAGGTTTCACCAATCATATTCATGATGGCAAACGTTGAAGATTACATCGTAACCGAAGGTGACGTTATACCCGAGGAGATTAAGGTTCCTGAGGAAGACGATCTCGAAGTGAAGAGAGAGTCACTCGCGATACTCGCCTCTCTCGGAACGACAGAAGAGTTTATCGGTAAAGCGATGAGTCTGGGAGACGTTAAGAGACTCTCTCCCAAGCAAGTGGAAAAGTACTTTAATAGATACAAGACGGTTATGGGTAAGAAAGTGACGGGAGGTTTGGTGGAGTCAGCAATCTCCGCAGCCTCTGTTCTTATCTCCTATGTGATCCCCGTGGATGATGTTGAGGCTCTCAATGAAGACTTGAAGAACGATGATTTGGTCAGGCGTGAACTGTCAAACTTCGCAGGTCTCTTGGTTCTGAAGGGAGGAAGATTGGTAGCGTTAGCTAGCGGACTGTTTAAGGTCGCCAAGCATGTAAAATTAAGACCGACTGAGGAGATGGTCAAGGAGAATGAAGAGTGACTGAGTCTTAATAGGCTGTTAAGATTAACTAAAAACAGGTTCAGCGGTCTGTTGAAAACAACTTTAAAGATTTCTTATGACGTATTAAATATGCCAGATCACAAAGTGAACATCTCTAAAGAACAGAAAGAAAAGTTCTGTTCAGCAATCGATAACAATGAGGGCGTCACCATAAGATTTAAACATAAGGATCTTATGGGTGGTGATAATCTCATCTCTTTTACTGAACAACAGTTTAAAAGAATCGCCAACGCTTTTGATAAAGGAAAGGGAGTTACCATAAAGATGAGTGAGGATCAGGTAAAGCAACACGAAATCCTTGATGAAGATGATTATTTCTTATCACCGTTCCCGTAAACTCTTAAGCTTAACTAAATCAACTACATCTGTTGATTTAAAGACAACAAAGTACATTACTAAAATGTCAGAAGATGTTGAACAGATCACAAAGACCCCAATTCAAGAGAATGTTAAAGAGGAAAAAGATCCCAAGAAGGTCGCAGCCGGAAAGAAACTCGCTGAGTATAATAAAAGGGCGAAGGAGGCGTTGAAGGAGAAGATGAAACGTGAGGCAGAGAAGGTTCCCGAGGAAGAGAGAGAGATGGGTGAGTCATGGATTCCTGAGGTTTCATTTACAACCGTGATCTCCCTTGTCGGAATCGGCTTGACTGCGATCAATATGTTTATGAGTTATAGAAAAGGTACTCCGAGTGAACCTCCCCAGGTTAGATTACCTGAACCTCCCCCTGCCACTACCTCAAAAATTCCTGCCGTCGCAGTGGGTGCGATCCCCACCCATAGGATAGGAATGATTTAAAGATCTTCTCTCTCAAGATAAATGTCGAAAGAGAAGATCTTCAAGACTATCTATGACGCCTCTGTTTTAATCGGAATCTCCTCAGGGTTCGGTTACTTTATCAATCTGTGCGATCCCTCATCAAGTTTAATCGACTACCTTAAATGGGTAGGAATCCTCTCCGGTAGCCTCTATTTAAAAGATTATATGCAGAGAGAGGAGATACTGAAGAGGATTGATTCCCTTAACTCGAAGAGGGATAAAAAGACTAAGAATCTCGATCTAAAATCAAAGAGAATTATAAACCTTGCCAATCCCGTCGGTGACAGAGATGGCGCAAACAGGAAATATGTTGATGAGAAGGTGAGTAAGAAAGGAGATCTCGACATGGGTTCATATTCGATAAAGAATCTGAAGAAGGCTAAACCCTCACATGTTGATTACGCAGCTAATGTCGATTATGTTAATAAGACCGTTGACAAAAGCGAGTCGATCACCCTGCGAAAGATTAGAGAGATTCAAACGTACGTCGATGAGTCCGTTCCCAGAAAAGTCTTTTATAAAGGTTATCCACACCATAACAATGAACGGACTATCAAATTTTATGCAAACGGAACAGAATCACACAGTCGTTACACCAGACAGAGTGATCCCTCTGATTTTGTTGTGAATGAGGGGGACGAAGAGAGAATTATAATCACAAATCCTGGCGTCTACTCTATCTCTCTGATCGACGGTTTGAAGACTGAGTCAGAGGATGATAACGGAACTGTTCAGTTTATTTTAAATCCCGCACCCTTCCAGAGTCTGAATGATGATATCAACATCACAGTACCCAACTCAAGCAAAGGTTTCAAAACGTATAATTTCATCTCTGTTTTAGATATATACGAAAACACCTCATTAAAGATACAGACCTCAGATGCCGGCACCCTTTTTGACGGTTTGGGTTCAGGATATAAGAAGTTCGGATACATAATGTTAAATAAGATCGATTAAAGATTTACTCCCTCCATAAAATGTGGAAAACTCTCATTCTCGCAGGAAGTCTGTTGCTGACGCAGGCGGTGGCAGCCGTCATATATTTAATGTTACCGAAACAACACTGCGTCTGCGGAGTTAAGATACCTGAGGGAGGGGGAATGTGTAAATGCGGTGAGTACAACAGTCGGGTGGTTAAAAAGAGAGAACAGGAGTTAAAAAGAATCGAAGAGGAGAAGAGAAAGGGGAATGATTACGACACATTTCTGTAAATCAATTTAAACATTCTCTCCTAAAAGTAAAATGTCAGAGAATAAACTCGTAAAGACCGTCACTGATGCCTCTGTTTTGATAGGTCTCTCTGCAGGGGTCGGTTACATTGCGAAGAAGGCTATAAAAGAATCATTTATAAACGACCCCTCAACCGGCCTAATTAACTACGGTAAATGGGTCGCTGTCTTGTCAGGAAGTATGTACTTGAAAGAGTATCTTGAGAAACAGAAGATTCTACCCTCTTAAAGTTTTATAAATAATCATTTATAATGGCGACCATTGCGTTAATGATCGGTGGAGCTGTGTTGAATGCCACAGCGTTCGTCGGGGGATCTTATCTGGCAAAGTATCTGAGCGGAGGGCAGACAGATACAGAAAGAATTAGACACGACAAGGCGATAGAGAAGTACCAAAAAGATTACGCAGCGTACCAGGAGAAGAGACAGAGACTGTTGGATTGGTATAATCAGCAAGAGGAAGCGGAGCATCAGGCTTCACAGAATCTATCGAACACTGATGAGGCTTTTAAGTTATATTCACAGACACATCCTGATTACTCTCTTCAGGAACCCAAACTATCTGATTACTACAGACCGAATGATGACCAAAAAATGGGTGAGATGGCCTACGTTGGGGGAGGGATGTTGGCGTTGGGTTATGTGGCGAGCAGATTTTTGTAAGTGGTGTTTTAATTCTTTACTTATCAATTAAATAATTTAAAAGATTCTTTACTTATCAAGTAAAGAATCATGGATGTCGACCCGACAGAGACAGGTGACAGAGATAATCCTTTTGACCCGGTCGATCCCGGTGATGATGATGAGGGTGAATCGATACCTATGACCTCGACATCGACAAGAGATAGAGGAGGTTACGGTAATCACGACACAGAGGAGACCTCTTTTATTGATAATTGGGATGACAACACTCCTCTGATACAGAGAGAAGAGAACAGAGATGAAGCTTGGGAAAGAGTCAAGAGAAAGTATCCGAAAGTAAATCCTGTTAAATCCCCTTTCACAGCCTCCCTTGACAAGTTTGATCGAGTGGTCGTCAGACTGAAAAGACAGGGTGGTAAGATTTACCAACTGTTCAAATCGGATGGTGAACCGAACGAAAAATTACCAAAGACCATAAAAGAGAGTCTCGGTCCCTCTGCGGAGTAGGTGATTACATCTAACGAGAACGAGATAACGAGGCGAAGAGAGAAAGTCAGAGATCTTGAGTCTTCTCGTAAAGAGGCCGGTCCGAGTCAGATAGAGAACATCGATCGCAACATTGATCTGCAGAGAGAAGAGATAGAGAATCTTGAGAGGGAGAATGAAGTGATAGAGGAACGGTTGTCACTCAGAGATAGAGTGAAGGCCATCCTTAAAAAGTACGGTTTTACAGCGTTCGCTGTTCTGTCGGCAGTGGGCGCTGTCATCGGTGTGATCGTATCTAATCTGAAGAGCGGTCTGTCAAAACTCGGTAAGGGTGTCGGTAACGGTTTGAAAGCCATCGGAAAGAAGTTGGGAGAGATACTTCCCGGAATGGTCGGTGCGATCGCAAGTTTCATCTTTAAAACAGCGGGTGAGGCCATCGGTTTTCTTGCAAAGAATGCGTGGTTATTGATTTTAGGTGTCGTTGTCTACTTTGTCGAACAAGTTAAAAATAAGCAGAAGAGAAAGTAAATGGAGAGTTACAAAGAGATATACCCTCAGTTGCCGAGTGATAATACCCACACCGGTGATAACTTCAGATTGAAACAGTGCGCAGATTGGCTTTCCCTTCTCTAGAAGGATCTGCATGATCGAGAGAATATTTATAAAAAGTATAAGCGTGCAAGGAGTGCTCTTTTAAATCTGTCTACAGGCAGCGGAACTCTGTCGGTTGGCCTCTGCGGAGGAGGACTGGGTACAGGACTTACCGGAGTCGGTCTTCCTGTATCGGTCGCCTTGGGAGCTGTCGGGGGTGTCTGTGCCTTGACGAGTGTGGTTACGGCGAGTCTGGCAAAGATCATCTCAAAGAATGTGAGTAAGCATGAAAAGACCGTCTCTGTCTGCCAAGCAAAGATAAACACGATAAAAGACATCGTCTCTAAAGCGTTGACGGATAACAGAGTAAGCCATGAAGAGTTTGTTTTGATAAAATCAGAGTTTGAAAAGTACCATGAGATGAAGAGATCGATAAGAGAAAAAAACAAAGATCAGCCTCCACCAAAGGCAGATGTAAAAAAGATGGAGGAAGAGATTCGTGCAGAGATATTAAAAAAACTCGCCCAGTCAGAGTAAGTTGTAATTGCCTGATAGTGGTTGCTGACGCAGGAGGTGATGAGTCATTTAGAGATCCTCCCTATAATCCCTACTTTGTTTAAAAACATATTGACTGTTATATAATGAGCAAACAGAAAGATGATGATAAACCTTTATGGAATAAATTTCTCGATCGATATCCAAATGCTGACCTGTCTAAATTTAAACACGGCGTTGATAGTTACGATAAAAAACCGTACGTAAGATTCGTCGGTAGAGATTGTTCAGAGTATGAAGTCTTTGATAAGAGTAAGTTTATGTACAGTCTGTACTTTCCCGATGAGATGAAGAAAGCGTTGGGGCTTCCTGTAGATTTTCCGTTGGAGTTGACACTTAATCCGAAACCCTCTTTATCGATTCCCGCGGTTGATTTCAGAGAGAACCGACCTCTCAAAAGCCTCAGATTGAGAGAGCAGCTAAGTAAACTTCAGATCTACGCTACGCCCACAGATTCTTTTTCGATACCTGTCAGAGACATCTTTACGAATACGGTGATTAAACACACCTCTTCAAAAGAGTCGCATGAGTGGTTGGCCGGTCCGAATATGAAGTATTGGCCGCAGCAGCTTAACTTTGCCGTCTGGTGCGCAACGACAGGTTGCGGGGTAAGTCTACGTCTCTTATTAGAGGAGAAGATGGGAGGAATCGACTTAACCGACAGTGAACTCAAACTTCCGCCGCAGATAAGAGCTATTCTCTGGTTTCACGTCTACTTTACAATCAGACGATTATTATTTCAGATGGGAGGAATACAGAGTTCGATCGCTCTGCCCGGTGATCCTCCCTTTAATGAAAAAGATAACAGATACGACACTCCTTCTTATAAGAGAATCTGTAAAGAGTTTAATGTACAGACTGATGCTGACTTTCGCTGTCATAAAGGAGAGAATCACGGTTTGGGATCAGTGTACATTTGGGTCTCATACGAAGGACCGTCTAAGGCCGGCTTTGACTCTTCCTATCCTGGATTTTTTAAATTTAGCGATGAGGGGGGTGAAGGATCAAAAGGTAATCTTCTGCAGTACATTTTAAATGAAGAATCTGCAGATCAGTATGAATACTTTCTCACACGTGTATCTAACGGATTGACTAACGCTGGTCAGGCTAGACTTAATCAATCCATCGAAGCGTTAGTCTACTGTGTATTGGGTGCGCAGGTAAACGTTAGAAGCAGCATTCTCGGAAACACCGGAAGTGCACAGGAGGTTCGTCAAGAGTTTCTCGTGTTATTAGAAGATGCGATTAAACAGCCGGACATAAGTAAGAGTGTACAGAGATTTCAACTCGCTGTGCAGGAGGCCAAAGTTAAGCTTGATTTAGCCGTCTCTCCCGGTACGTGGTTAATGCCATCGAGAATGGTGATCAATACAGAGAGTACAATAGGTTATAACAATAGACTGAAACGTGTTGAACCATCCATGAAATTGGGTGTGAATACGGATGTTAATTCGAAGAGCGGGCCGGTCGGAATAAAGCATAACCTCGGAAAGAGTAAGGTTTCACTTCCTCACACTTCGGTTGCGAAGAAAAGGGTTGATGCTAAGAAGGCTGAGGAGGTAAAGAATGAGACTCCGTCGACTAAACCTCCGCCGGCTAAGCCAGAGACATCGAAACATGAGATTAATCTTGCGGTTTTGACAGTCGTCGCCGGCGGATTAGCTTGGTTTATGTTTCGATAAAGGAGAGGTAGGTTATTTTTCATAACTTGGGTTGAGTTATGAAAAAGAGAGAGTTGGGTTGAGGTTAGTCTGTTTTGTTACACTCTTCACATTTAAACTTTTGTTTGCCGTGAGGACACTCTTTACACTCTTCACAATAACGTTTATATTTAATGTGTGGGCAGATCTCACTTTCGGGACAATCTTTGCAAGGTTTATTCTTTCCGTGAGGGCAGATTCCGCTACCTTTACAGTCTTTACAGTATCTTTTATTCTTTCCATGTTGACAGATGCCTTTTCCTCCACAGTTTTACATGTGTACTTCACTCGATTATGCTCACAGATGGCGCTGCCTTTACACTCTTTGCAGTATCTTTTTACTCTTCCGTGTGGGCAGCATCCACAGTCTTTACAACTATAGATAACTCGATTATGAGGGCAGATCTGTGATCCTTTGTAATCCTTACAGTAAGGTCTATATTTTCCATGTATGCAGATCCGCGACCCTCCACACTCTTTACAGTAGGGTTTATCTTTTCCGTGAGGGCATCTCAGTCTTCCGTTGTATGGGATTATATTTGGATCATCAAACACTGTTTTATCAGGTTTTGGTAACTCTTTTACCGTCTCTTTAGGTTTAATTGGTTTTGTTAAAGCTTCGATGAGTTCATATACTGCATTTTTGATAGGATTAGGGTTTATTACACTCTTTACGGGTGCTGCCACATTAGAGGCAAGATTTTTTATTTGTGATAATCTTGATGGTGCGGGAATCGGGATATTAACCTCCGGTATGGGTTGGTCATTCGTTGTGTCATCTCTGAGGTCAACCACCGTACTCAACGCCTCGATTAACTCAGCTTTTCGCATTTTATAATAACCTTTGACGCCTCGCTCTTTGGCAAGGGCCTTCAGCTGTTTTACGGTCTGTTTCTCCATTGATTGATGTAGGTAAGTGATTTTTCTAACTCATTTTTTCTTTACATAAATTCAAAAACTGTCCTGGGACCGGCCGTCCTATGCTACTATTGCAATGGAAAACACTGGAGTGACGAATGTAGAAAGTTCCCCACTGTGACAGCCAGAAAAGAAAAGATAAAGGGACACTGTTTCATATGCCTGAAACCAGGCCATAATCAGAAAGATTGCAAGTCAAACAAGGTGTGTGCTCATTGTCAGCAGAAAAATCGTCACCACAGAAATCTTTGTATTAACAAGTTTCCAGAGAAACCGGCAGAAACTGTAAACACAGTGACTGAACCGATATCCACCACCATCACAGCAGAGAATACCCTGCTAGCTTCTGATGAGCATGTACTAATGCAAACAGCCACCGCTGAAGTAGAAGATCTACAAAAATCAAGAAAAGAGACTGTCCGATTACTTCTGGATACAGGTAGCCAAAGAACCTACATTACTGAACAGCTGGCAGAAAGACTTCAGTTGCCAATGCGAGGATCTGAGACCCTAACAGTCTACACATTCAGCTCATCCAAACCCAGACAGCTGCAGACTCCTGTTACTGAACTCAGGTTGTTAACCAAAGATGGATCATCCCTGCACTTGAGAGTCAATGTTGTCCCCAAAATAACTGGTACCCTGCAAAGAGCAAGCTTTGATACAAAGAACATTGAACACCTTCTTAAGGACATTACACTTGCTGATTCAATCCCAACTTCCAAAGAAGCCGCCAGCATAGAGCTACTGCTTGGAAATGACTATTATTGTGACATTTTTTCTGGTGACATATCAATGAAACAAGTTATTCCAGGATTGAATCTTATGGCATCCAAGTTGGGATGGATTCTGACAGGCAGAATTAAGTCTCAAGAAGCTCAATCTGCTCCTTCTGTGTCAATGCTCACATACACATCCAGTCCAATCAGAGCACATCTTGCTGCACAGGAACTACCTATTGAACATACAACAACATTGGAAGAATTCTGGAAACTTGAAACACTTGGAATCAGTGAACCTATGTGTGTGAATGATGATGATAAAGCCCTGCGGAAATTTAATGACACTGTCAGATTTGAAGATGGGCGTTACCAAGTAACCTGGCCCTGGAAAGAGGAATCTCCCTCATTGCCAACCAATTATGACCTGGCAATGGGAAGATTGAGATCCCTTGTCAATAGACTCATGAGAAACCCAGAACACCTGACAAAGTATGATGCAGTCATTCAGGACCAATTACAAAAGGGCATCATTGAAGTTGTACCTGATGAAGATTCCGTAAATACATTGAAGCATTACATCCCACATCATGAGATAGTGACACCCGAGAAGACCACCACCGCCAAAACCAGAAAGGGAAGTCAAAGCCTGAATGAAAGCCTACACCGCGGCCCAATAATACTGGAAGATTTGTGCGGACTACTGATGAGGTTTAGACTTAACAAAGTCGCCCTGGTTGCTGATGTCGAAAAAGCTTTTCATCAAGTGGGACTTCAACCGGAAGACAGATATGTAACAAGATTTGTTTGGTTAAAAGATGCCACAAAGCCAACCCTGGAAAACAATGTCCAGGTACTGAGATTCACCACAGTCCCATTTGGAATGATATCTAGCCCATTCCTGCTGGCTGTAACAGTCAAGTATCATCTGAACAGAGCAGATACCCCAGTAGCCAAAAAGATTTCAGACAATATGTACGTGGACAACATGATCACAGGAGTTGCCACATCAGAAGAAGCAGACGAATTCTACAAAGAAGCAAAGTGCCTTTTCCAGTCCTCATCAATGAATCTCCGAGAGTGGGCATCAAACTCTCAAGACTTCCTCCAGAGCGTCCCAGAAAGTGATCGAACAAGTGGAGACACTATCAAAGTCCTTGGAACTACCTGGAACATGAACAGTGACACAATTATTATCAATGGATCTCACACTTCATCCTTTCAAGTCACTTCCAAAAGAGAAGCATTGCAGTCTATCAGCAGAATTTATGATCCATTAGGTTCTCGCCAGCCACACTCAATGGAAAACTGTTCATTCAAGAACTTTGGAAACAAGAGTTAGATTGGGATGAAACACTCACTGAATCACAACAGCAAGAGTGGTACAAGCTGCATGAAGACCTTAGCCCGCTGTCCTCCCTGTCCATACCTAGATACATAGGAGGAGATGAATACAAACTGTTTTGTTTCACTGATGCTTCAGCCAAGGCATACTCAGCAGCTGTATACCTGTACTCCGCAGTGGGCAAAACCGCCAATGTTAACCTGGTATTCTCCAAAGCACGTGTTACCCCAACAAAGCGACTTAGCATTCCAAGATTGGAACTATTAGCGGTTCTTATTGGAACTAGATGCCTAAACTATGTGACTGAACAACTCCAGTTACCAGTGACTGATCGGACACTGTGGACAGACTCGCTGTGTGTTCTTCACTGGATGAAAAGCCGCAAACCCCTACCCGTATTTGTCCAAAACAGGCTGAAAGAGATAACCTCTCACAAAGATATCAAGTTCAGATATGTCACCATGACCCAGAATCCAGCTGACTTAGCCACCAGAGGTGTTTCCACAGAAGAACTCGTTAACAATCAATTGTGGTCGCATTGACCATCTTGGCTCGGTGATCAAGAGACCAAGTGGCCTTCATGGGACTTTCAACAAATTGACGAAAACACATTGGAAAAGATGGCCAAACAGCCTGCTGGTCCACAGATTATGTACGAGACTTCAGCCCTGATTGAAATGGATCGCAAGGAAGACCACTCTGACAAGCCAGTTGCCCCGTTTGAGCTGAATGAAAACTATTATTCTTCCCTAACAAGACTTCTCAGAGTGACGGCATGGGCCTTACGATTCATTCGAAAACTTCAAAAGAAGAGTACCGAGAAAGAAGAACTTAAAGCTGAAGAAATAAACCAAGCGAAAACCATGTGGGAAAGACAAGTCCAGAACAGCAGTTTTGCATCAGAGATTAAAGCAATCAAGAATAATACAAGAAACAATCTGAAGAGTCAACTAGGACTGAGGATAGATGAGAATGGAATCCTTCGCTGTCATGGCAGGTTGATCAGAGAATCGAAGAACCACGCCTTTACAAGCTTAGTCATCAACAGCTTCCATGAAAAGTTGATGCATGCTGGAGTATCCCATACGTTGTCAGTTATCAGAAGAGAATTCTGGATACCACAAGGAAGAGCAACAGTGAGAAAGGTTCTCCTGAACTGTCGAAGATGTAGAAGACATCAAGGAGGGCCATACAGAATGCCCCAGATGGCTCCGTACCCAGCCTCAAGAATAAAAGAGTCATCACCCTTTACATATACAGGCCTTGACTATCTAGGACCCTTGTATGTAAAAGTGAATAACGAATCTTCAACACACAAGGTGTGGGTCTGCCTATTTACCTGCTTAGCAGTCAGAGCTGTTCATTTAGAAATCATTAATGACATGTCTGCAGAACAATTCCTCCTGTGCCTTAGAAGATTTATCGCCAGGCGTGGCAAGCCGAAAGAGATTACATCGGACAATGCCTCACAATTCAAGCTAGCCAAGTCCACTGTTGATGAAGCATGGAAGTTTGCCACCACTAGCTCTGACATGCAAAGTTATCTGGCAAATGAAGGAATCAAATGGACCTTCATCATTGAACTGCCCCCCTGGATGGGTGGCTTCTATGAACGCCTTGTGGGACTTGTGAAGCAGGCTCTTCGAAAGAGTATTGGAAAGATCTGTTTGAACATTGTCCAATTGGAAACCATTCTTACAGAAGTCGAAGCAGTTGTAAATTCACGACCATTAGTGTACGTGGGAGCTGATCTGAACTCTGGATTCGCACTTACCCCTGGTGACTTTCTTAGTCTAAATCCAAAAACTGGTGTACCATGCCTAGCAACAGAAGACGAACAGCCGCAAGATCCAGACTTTGTTGAAAGACTAAGTTCTGCACAGAAACTTCTGGAAACATGGAAGAAAGGCCAAAAACATCTTAACACGTTTTGGAAACTGTGGTTTGATGAATATGTGCTGAGTCTACGAGAAAGGACGCAGAAACACTTGAAAGCCCCTACAGTTCAATCCAAAGCTCAACCCACAAAGGGAGACGTCGTGCTTCTGAAAGAGAGTTCACCAAGAGGAACCTGGAAGTTAGGAATGATCGAAGAGCTCATTACAACCAAAGATAATGAAGTACGAGCAGCTACAGTCCGATCAGCATCAGGAAAGTTGCTGAACAGACCATTGAACTTTCTGTACCCTTTAGAATGCTCAGAAGTGAGTGAAAAACCAACCGAATCGGACGAACCTGTTGGTAACGAAAAACAGGATGACACAAGCAAGCAGAAGAGTAGGAATGAACCTGCTGAGAAACGCCCTTTTCGCAGAGCTGTGATCGAAGCAAGAGAAAAACTAAACGAACTATTGAACACCTAGATGCATGTTTAAGTCCGTGTAATTATTTTTTGAGGAGTTTTCTCCGCTGTTTCATTATGCTTCAGAAAGACATTGTCAGTTTTCGTTTGACCTGACATTTAGCAAAACTTGCCTCGGGAGTGTCATGGAGAAATCACTCCACGAAAAGCAACATTTGCACAGTCCCGCGTGTATTACGTCACTCGGGATTCCCGCGAACACGTGAAAGAAAAGAGAGGATTAGCAGCCGCCATGTTGGCATGATGTTGTGTTACGAAGGAAAGCTAAAATAAAACTCGCCCAACGCGACAATATTAGAGCATCAGGAAAAAGATTAAAGGTACGTGCTGTTGTGATTGAAATAAAGCCAATTGCGTCAACCTCACACTGTGGATAGTGATGTAACTTAAAGGAATCCTCTATTGTTGAAACAGGTCATCATGTGACGTCATAGTTACAAAATAGTGGCGCAGGGGAAATTTAAATCCAAAAATGTTTGATATTCCGTAGACTTAAATGTTTTTAAAGCTTATTTCAACAACGTTTTTAGTTAAAACAGCATTTCCAATATTTTAACGGCAATTTCTTTCAAATTAAATTCGCCTTTAGGGCGAAAAAGCGAATAAACGAGGGATTGAACGAAAAAACGAACGAATGAGCGAACGAAAGAACAAACGAACAAATAAGAATATACTGCCGGGATTGGAATATTTCTACGTACGATTGAGAATGTCGTTTTATGTTATATTAATACCGTGAACTGCATGGAAAAACATACTGTCTGCTAGCAACGTCCCGCAAGTTATCTCTAAGAGAGATCACATTTAACTCTTCTAGAACGGTTATGAATTCTTTGCGCCGTTTACCATTTCAGAATAAAACTGAATGGAAAGAATTTTTACTTCTTCTTTCAGTTCTGCACTCTACATACTACATTACTTGACAAATAAAGAAGCCTCGACTGTGCTCTGTTCTGTTGTAAAGCACGCAGGGAGAGGCGATAGCACGAAAGAAGTGTCTTGAGTGCTATCGCCGCTTCTTAAGTGCTTTACAATAGAACAGAGCACAGTCGAGGCTTCGTTATTTGTTTTATGATAAAGAATTCATCATTTCAGTGTCCTTTTCCCCACATTAGATTCTTTTCGTTTCCAAAACGATTCAAAAGTGTCGTCAGCGTGCTTTATACTCTCCTAAAGCACGCACATTTCAACCAATCACAACCCTTGTTAGAATGATTTGATTGCCTAACGAGATAACACGTGTCAGTCACAAACTGAACTTGAGCTTCACTTATGGTTTCGAGTGGAGATAGAATGCTTCGAAGTTCACTCACTTTTCAGTTCAAAAATAATGCTGTAAAATCTATTGTGCAATGAAATCTGGCCGAATTGGGGCTTTACTTTACCAACATGACAATTACGAAAGAAAGAGCTCAAAGCTTGCGGGTGAAACTTTCAAAACTGCTGTGCTGAGTTTGAAATGAAGAACAGATGTATTCACGTATGAGGATTGCCCGAACTGGCGAAAAAGTTGGAAAGATTGAAGTGCGTCCACTAAAAGCGTCGGAGAAAATGTAAGAGCAGCTTTTAAATGATCACTCGAAGGGTGAGCGTTGTAATTCAGTAATTATTGATGTACGCTTCGCTGAGATGACCGGATAGATTGCCATATGGAATGAGCGCACTCTCTATGTAAGTTTTCAATACTTTTATTTGGCCATTTTTACAAAAATAAAGCTCGTTTAGAAAGACACAGACAGCTTATTTGTTGATTTCTTTCGCTGTTTTATTTGTAAAGTGTAATGACTGCCTGCGTGATCGGATATAGCGCCGTTTATGTTACGCTGTACAGGTTAAAAAACTTTTGTTTATATCGCTACTTGATTGCTTCATTTTTACAGGTAGTTTGTCGGAACTTAGAATTACTTGTAATTTACGTACAGTTTTAATACTACTGTTGTTCATTGCGGACAAATAGCTCGTTTTCTTTGCAGCTAAAATTTCGTTTTCTTTTGTGATGCCTAAGTCAAACAGAAAATGCTGCTTTAACCGGCTCGGAAATGCCAAAGGAAAAATTCGGAAAATCGTCTGCCATTTTGCAGATGATGACGTGAACTTCGTGCATTGTACTCTCATAAAGCACGCTGTTTAAACCAATTAGAGCGCGCGTTATATCGAAACTATATTATAAAGTATTTTGCATTCATTCGGTCATGGTATATCAATTAGCGCTCGCTGGCCTCATCCAATAAAATCCAAAATGAGACTGAGATTTGAACTACAACACATCAAACTGTGAACCTAAATTGTATGATAAATCACTGTTAGACAAAATTGAGAACCTTACCATATCCCTTGGTATTGAAATACCACAATGATTGGGACAAGATACTGGGAACTTGCTGCACTGTTCAATATGATCCTGCAAAAGAGAATTCATGCGCGGTATATTACGTCTTTTTATGTGCGCGGGAATTATTTGTACTTTGCTATCTACAAAAATTATTTGCATAGTACTTTATTGTGCATGGAAGTCATAAGTCCCGTGAAAATGGCATGTTATCCCCATGGCTCTCTCTCCCATTGGTGTAGCTTCCTTGAAAGTACACCACGTTTCGAGGTCTTTCCATAGTAAAACATGACCAGGACTACCCTCCCTCCCTGAGCGATCAGTGTTCATTGCAAGAACTACCAGCGGAGTTTTTATGTTGTCTTCTGGCGTCTTTCTCCTTCACATTAGCGTTCGTTCTTTTCCAGGACTCCCAAAGAAAAATTTCCCGTTCACCAGCGGCACTCTGTGTCGTTCATGGCTTCACCGGAGTGTCGCTCCCCATCTCTAAACCCAGGAACAATGACGGCAGGCGGAATAATATAGTACAATTCAAAGAAATCTTTGTTCGCAGTCAAAGCTGCTTTTCGACATTTTAGCGAAAACAAACCGTCACAAACACAGAAACCTCTTCTAATCCAACCGAAGCAACTCGGATACGCTTGTTCTTTGTTGTTCCTTACAACTAAGATACCGGATCGACATCATAACCCTCACTAGTCACTGTCCTCTTGGCGCTCGGTTGTTACTCCGAGGTTCGCCATTTTTTTCGTATTCTGAAAATCTATATAATTTGCATTTATATTTTAAACTTGAATAACTTCAAATCCCAATTTTTGGCTTGTTCTTTACATTCCTAATTTTAAGAAAAACATAAACTGACTAAAGGTGTTAGGCACTTTAATACTATTACAGTATCTTTTGAAGACGTTGCTAGGGAAACCTCAGTTTGTGGTAATTTAACACAACTCATGAGTACAAGAGTACGTTGTTTCTCAACTGTTTAGGAAATAATTGGGCTAATCAAATATTGGTTTACCTGCATCTGACACTCTGGTTGTTGCTCACTGCAGTGATCACACTCAAGAATCCTCCACGGGCACTTGATCATCACGTGATTCTCGAGATCTTTCCTTTGCATTGTCACGTGACAGTTTTCGTTGGTACATGAGACAAGTTTAAAAAGGCAAGATGTCAAGTGAATCTGTTTCAAAAATAAAACATATACTTCGGTTAAAGGTTTATTTTATTATTGCATTTTAAAAGCTTCTAAGTTCAATTCACTCCAATTCTTACCGAATTGTTCCTTAGTTCACCAGTCCAGTCACAACCATCACTTGGACATTTGATGGCAAGAGAAAGAATCTTCCTTTCCGTTGCTTTGTCAGGGAAGACATCCTAACAACATCATGAGAAAACGATGACAACTCTAATCTAACTACGATATCCAAAACTGAAACGTCATCAGGATACCGTTTTTAATTCGGTTTAACTTCCATTTAACTCAGAAATCAGACGGGTCACATTATAATACGAAATTGCAATACGAAATACGTAGCGGTCTGTACATACACAATTTGCATAAATGGCGTCGGCATTTGAATAACATTTCTTACATATCCTAAGCCTCACATTCACGTAAAAAAATATTTTGTCTATAAACATCCACACGAGGCTTAGGATGTACAAAGTATTGTTGTTCAAATTTGGACGCTATCTATACAGAAACACCGCGGCTAAACGCACTGCGCATGAGTAGACAACTTGACATCCGGTCATCTTTTGATTTCCGGTCCCCTATTTAAACCAATTACGTAAAGGCAACATTGCCGAGCGCGGAGTTTAAAAACAAAAAAGGAGGAGTTATGAAATGAAGGTAGGGGAAAAAATTATTCTTTGACAAGTTAATTCCTTTCTTTTATATCATGACAAGCTTTTGCACCAAGTGGTTCAATGTTTGCACCAAGGCTTTAAATATGTTTAAAGCAAGCCGCTCGCGCCCAACAGCATTTTGTTTATTCGTGGTTTCAGGTGGTTTTCGTGTTGTTGTTGACATGCCTCGCGCGGAGCGAGAATTGTGTTAAGAAAGACGAAAAGAAATGTGGAGGTCGTATCTATAGCTTATCAACGGAGCTAGCCAGGGTAGCTCAACTTCCAGTCGGCTCCACAGTTTGCCGTACCCACTGGGATGAAATAAGAAGAAACAGCGAAAGATGCTCGGTTCCCCGTGCATCGCATTCGCGAATTTTGAGGAAGCCGTCCATTCCGACAACACTTCTCGCAGTTTTGGATGCCGTTGGAAGAGAAAGAAAGGAAGAGTATCGTCCAGGGACAAGGTGGTGTACCGAATGCTCGACGCAAGTGGATATTCTTATTCCCAGAACGACCGTAAAGACGACCGGAAGTTCCGTAAGTGCTGTAAAACTGGCGCATGCGTAGACGTTCTGCCGCGGTGTTATGTACAGACTAAGACATTTACCTTGTCTTGGTCCAGACCCTCCCTGTCCGCAGGACAAGTTAAAGATTGGTCTTGCCTGTTGAAATGTGTTTAGATAATAAAAATGAAAATGAGTTGTAGGCTTTCAAAACTACCTTATGTATCTAATATTTTTATCAACATGAAATGTCTGTCGCAGTGATATATGAAATGCAATTGCCATGCATACAGAAAGAATTCTGGCTTCAACGGGATTTGAACCAATGAGGTCCACGTTACGGGTGCGATGCTCTACCAACTGAGCTATGAAGCCAGACATCGGGAGCAAGGTCAATTGTGAATTTATACATGCACCCGTGATAGTGAATTAATGTAATGGTGAATATATGAAATAATGTATGTGAACTGCGAAAGTGAAATGAAATTAATAAATGACCGTCACAGTTATGAAATGCCATTTAAGCAATTGAAATTTTTAACCAGAAAAAGAAAATCAACAGTGAGAATATATATATTTTTTCGCTTTAATTATTTGATAATTGCTGTCTAATTAAACATGTAATATAAAAAAGGTGATACAATAAGCAACATGATATTGACATTACTTTTTGACATAACTTTTTGAAACTGAAGCCATAATGAGCTATGATAAGTACTACAACAGCTCGTGTAAAAAAACATGGTATGCAAGCAACTTCCTAGAATCTTAAAGGGATCTACATAACTCTGAACACTGATACATTTTTTATTGCTCCACTTTCAATTTCTTTTAAGCACCCCCCACACAACCCCTCCCATCCTTTATTTACATGCAAATAATTTAAACAATGCAGTGTTGAAGAACTACTATAATTTATTGTTTGTTAAGGGGTTTCACTAAAGTAAGCAAGTACTATGGACACTACGGGGCTCGCAGCGGAGTGACATTAGGGACTTTAAAGGGACACTGCCACGGACATTTTTTGGCTTTTTTTCAGTAAAACGGCTCCAAAATTACGACTAAGTACTTTCAACCATGTAGGAAATGCTCCTAGAACGTAAAGGGAAGGATATCTAGCAAATTGTTGAAAGAAGAGAGTGACCGTAAATAGCATTCATCAATTTTTCTCAACCTCAAGGACAGAACTTGAAATAGTTAGGCTGACTTTTTAAAGTTGAGATCAAAAGCTGCCGATGGTATCACAGAGATATCACTCTTTATTATATGGACGAGAGTGTTTTACTGGGAACTAAACCACTCGTAGATTCCATACGCCACTCCATCCGGGACCCGAGTGGCGCATTTTCCGTATGACACGCTTGCGAGTGTCATATCGCTCATTGACGTCACGATTCGCGCCATTTGTACTTTGTTGAATGAACTTGGTTTCTTGTGTCGTTGTCGTACAGGTTTGTTGTGAGCAAGCATCGACAAGCAGGTTTAATTTTTTTATTTAAGCGACGAAAAGGAATGAGTTTTCCGAAAAACGCGAAGACGAGAACATGATAATGGAAACCTTGACGATTTCAAGGCTTTTAGAGAGAATTCTCCGCAAGGAATTGCACAAAGTCAAGATGTTGAAAAGAAGAAAACAAAAGCAGTTGAAAACTATCGGCCGACAAGACATTGACGCATCACATTCAAGTCAAAGTCAGTGATGTTTTCAATTCTTACGTGTTACGATATTTAGTTGACAAATATTACATGTATTTTGTTTGATTGGAATCTAGTTAGTGTTTCTATATCCTGGACACGGGTGCTTAGTATTTTCTGTGAAGACGAACGGTGATTTGTAAACCTTGCTCGATTTTCCTAAAACAATGAAATAAAAGTCGGCAATTTCAATTACATCTGGTCTCCATATAATAAAAAGAACATTACACGTTGGCTCAAAGATATGAATTTTATGTTCTCGTGGCAAAAACGACATCTCACTCGTTCGCTGCGCTCACTCGTGAGATATCGTTTCTGCCACTCGAACATAAAATTCATATCTTCTCGCCACTGTGTAATATCCTCTATATATATTTAGGTTCAGTACACTGGTATAGCAATTTTAAGAAAGCTTGACCACTGTTTATAGGTTTCCAATGGTGTGAACATATTTTTGGGTTGTGGAATTTTGAATTTTTGCTCGTGACAGTGTCTCTTTAAGATCCGAGACTCGACGGCTGTAAGACGCCGCTGGAAGTAAATTTTCACAGAGGAGGCATGTTACGCATGCTCAGGCCTTTGTCCCAATGGAATCACGTCGTGCATTATCGTCCCCAGAGGCCACGATCCTTCTGGTCTGCGCCAGGAATCGAGACGTCTCGATTCCTGGCGCAGACAAGAAGGATCGCGGCCTCTGGGGACGAGAATGCATGTCGTGTCGACAACGTGAAGTTTGAGGTTTTAGTGTTGCGAAGAAAACGTGAGTATTTTCCCTTTTAATTTGCAAAGTATGCGGCTTTGTTTACTGGTACATGGTTCGAAACAGTTGCTTACGATTCTGTTGATGCATATAATTTGGAAATACAATTTGCGAAGATATTATTCCGACTATCTTCAACAGTGTTTCAAGTAAACAAGCTGATCGGTGGAATCATGGTGTAACTAATACCCCATTCACACCAAAGCTTAAACATGTTTAAATGCTGACAGTGTTTAGTTAAACACGATTTAAAATTGTTTTCTTCATGGAAGTTGCTGACTGCCGTTTATCGACTTCAAATTTGGTACAATAAAAGCACAAGTTAGAGCATACTTGAACCCTATGTAAAATTTACTCTGTCAGTTGTCTGTTGCTGGTTTTCATTTTCTTAAACCTGGTTTAACTAAACATGTTTTGTTGGTGTGAATCAGGTATAAATCTTCTTCCATTTCTGGGGTCGTCAAGAAAGTTCTTTATTCAGAGCTTTCGAGAGAAGTAAAATGCTTCCTTTCGGAGCAAGAAAGATGTAAATGATTGACTGGTAATTTACTTTCACGCTTTGAAATAAAAATATTTACAAAATTTTAACCAAGTGCATCGCATGCAGTGTTTACCAATTCTGTTGTGCATTTGTTATACCTGATTCACACCAACAAAACATGTTTAGTTAAACCAGGTTTAAGAAAATGAAAACCAGCAACAGACAACTGACAGAGTAAATTTTACATAGGGTTCAAGTATGCTCTAACTTGTGCTTTTATTGTACCAAATTTGAAGTCGATAAACATCAGTCAGCAACTTCCATGAAAAAAACAATTTTAAATCGTGTTTAACTAAACAGCATTTAAATGAATGGGGTATTAGTTTAGAATACTCCAGTACACGCCATTTTTAATTATACTTCTTAAACGAAAAGTACGTATTTATTTGTTTAAAACGAGTCTTGAATCATCGACGTTGTCTTGTTCTCGCGTCAAGCATCTTAATGATAACTTTACCTCGGTGAGAACGGCGTTCTCTTCCCAGGCCAGTTATCGGCCATCGCGTTCAAAAGACGTCGCGTCTCGGATCTTAAAGTCCCGAAGTTCGTGACGTGGTGGCATGCATGTGTCCAACAGTGTAACAAACAATAATAGGATCTAAAAAACAGTGCGCCAACGAACAGGGAGCTTGTTTTTCTTGGCAGCAACTAATTGTTCAAATCAACCTTTTGACATAGGGTAAAACCGCAGTGGATTTGATCTGATAATCAAAGATATTCAGTGGCAGAAACTGGCGCCAAACGAAAGGAAAGGAAAAGAGATCAAGAGCTAACGGTCACGCGAAGGAAAGAATGAAGGAAAACAGGAAATGAACTTTGAACTGAGCAACATAATTTATGAGAAATTATTTATTTATTTATCTTGTGTAACCCATCTTGGATTTTGTATTTTTACCCGTCGGATCTTATGCTACAACCTCCGATTTCTGTTGCTTTCTGCTTGTTTTATGATTCATGCAACTTATTCCAAAATGGCGGAAAATACTTTTGCCTTCATGTTAATTGGCCATCATTGCCTCGAGCGCATCTACAGAATTCAAAAGAATCTTTGGCTTAAAAGGAGGCAATGAGGTCCAATAAAGATGATGTCAATCGTTTAACGTAAAATAATAAAATGCATCGTGTAACGCCAAAAGCTAGACATAAATTATGATCTGACCTTGATACAGACCTCTCAACCTCAAAGCACCAAACATCTGGAGAATGAGTTAAAAAGAAAAGTCTGGAGACTTCAGTAAAAATCTGGAGATAATTAACCGGCCGACAAAACGAACTAAATCAGGTGCTAATCATGAAAAAGTGTTTGTTTCAAGTCCTTTCCTCTGTGAGACTGAACCACTGGAAGTGCTCTCTTTGCCTAATGAATATTAATGCAAATGTCCACCATGACGTGAAGAAACATGACCAGAATGCAAAAGACTACACCTAATTTGTGTTCTATACAGTAAAATTCCGGTTACAAGCCCCCCGGCTTATTAGCTCCCCCGGTTATAGGCCCATTTATAAGCTCCCCCGGCCGGATAAGCCCCTCCGCTTATAAGCCCACCCAAAACCCCTTACGAAGTTGTATAAACCCTGGGTTTATAACCGGAATTTTACGGTATATGGTCATGGATTGTGTTTCCAGCGAACAGACTGATGACATACTCTTCCTATCTTTGGATTTGTACAGAATTGGCACTAATCAACCATTTTAGCAAGCCAAAAATGAAATAATACAAGGAAACTGTATCTTACAGCTTGTAACTGTTCATCATGAGATTTTTGTGTCTCATTGCGAGACCGTGAGATTGAACTGAAAACCGTGAGTCTCATGACAAACTCGTGACAATGATGTCAATGATGTCCTTGATCGGCGAGCGCATCAATAGAAATCGAGGTTTACACAAACTTCAAGACTGAAGCATTTTATATGACTAATGATTATTAAAAATATCTTTCCATTAAATAGTACAACTCTTATGTTGATCCAAATCGGCGCAGAAAACTGCAGAAGGTTTTCTCATCCTATAATATGCAGTAAGCTAAATTTCACTTGCAACGCAACTGATATGGATAAGCGAAACCACTATTGAAAGCGCAAGAGTCCGTACAAACACTGAGAAACTTTAGCGCAATTAAAAGGATTAAAACAGTTTGATTCTTGTTCTTTCGCTTACATTTCTCAGCGTTTCTATGAAATTTTTCTTATACCTGAGTTAATCGAGTGCACTCGGCTGCTAAACTAAATAGACAATTTTATATCCTGGAGATACCGCACCTTCTAAAATGTTCCTGAAGGCAATCTTTACAAAATCTGTGGCCGCATCTCGTCAGAACAGGCTCCTTAAGCGGCGAATGACATATTAAACAGAGAAGGTCATCTTCAACAGCTTTCACGAAATCCTCGTCATAACCCGAAGGAAGCTTATTTCCTGGCGCTTCCGCCATTTTGGAGAAGCACTCGAAAGTGAAAGCTACGTGGGGTCAAAATAGACTTGCGTAAATTATGACCTTAAATTATCTTAAGCCCAGTTGAGATTGTATGACTGTCTCGCGGAGGTTGCTACTCTGGGTGTTCGTTAGTATAAAGCTGAAAAGTCGTGATCGTGCTTGGGGACGGACAATTAATATTGCACGAGAAAAGAAGGTGAAAAAAAAATGGTGCACAAGTATACACGAGAAAAAAAGTATAAGCAAGCCCCACCCGCTCTTGGGATTTTTATAATAGGGTATTGTTTTTTAAAAAAGGAATTTAATCTTTTTAATCCTTTTCGGTTGAGCTCGACTGGTTGAATTTTCTTCCTCCCCTATACAGTTTGTTTTGTTTTCGTAAATTTGTACTTACTAGAGGTTTAATAAATAAATATATTTTGTTACCAATAAAGTGGAAGGAGAGTATGCTTTGCCAGTCACCAAATGGTCAATGTCTGGTTCCTCTACCACAGGCCATCATAATGATACCACTGCACTCCTTCCCTTCCTGGAGTGCTCTACTATAATGGGCCCGACTATAGAAGGGAACAGCCTTCAGAACATATCTAAAAAATAATATAAGGTCAAGAACTGCATGGTGAAACACATAAAAAGTAGCTTTGATGACTGTATAGATATTAAACATTGTAGATTGGAATTACGTTGTGGGTAGAGGAGGCCAGTTTCCCCAATGTCAGTATAAAGTAACAGTGGTTCGACTAAATAGATCTTGTGGTAAGCTTGGAGCGCATTGTGGAAGGCTCTGGAACCAGTAATAATGCAAGTGCTGTTAGCGGTACCGCTGATAACTTTTTTTTAACCATGCATGTTCCCTGTGTCATGTTTGTTGCTGCTAACGATCACTTTTCTCTTCTTGCGCCGAAGTTGCATGAGTTTCGAACAGGTTCGAAACTCCTGCGATTTTACCGCCGCTAGTTTACACGCGTGCAAACTCGCGGCGATTTCTTGGCGATTTTATCGCCGCACAGGAGACTTCATGCAGCTTTCGGCGCGACAAACTTGCATTGACTTGCGCGCCAAAAAAAATCGCCTGTGTAAACGGCCCTTTTCACAATTTCAAATATAAAAAGCCCAAAAGTATTTTTACATTTATTTCAAGCAGAAACGTTGCTCTTTCGTTGGGTTATATTTTCATAACACCAGATCGCGAACCGAAGTGCGATTTTAACTGCCATTTTACCAATGGGAATACCTTGACAGGAAACAACGATTTTTGAGCTGTGCGAAGTTGCATTTCGAACTGTCAAACTTTGTTGTCTTAGTAGCCCAAAACCTTTATTGCATATCAATATTGAAGACGGGTGTTGTGTACACACGTTGTGAGAGCTGTCAAACCGCTATCGTCGCCGTTCACGTAAAAGAAAAAGTCTGATTGAACTTTCTTTTAAGAAATAGTTCCACTAGACCTTCATTCCGGCAAAGTTTGAGAATTTTCTATATTTTTATTTTTTCACTTCTCCAGGCAATATTGCTGATGCCCGCACTTATATCTACTCATCGTACTCAGATAACATAAATACTTTGTCCAAAGAAACGTTATTGAGTTTAATGAAAAGTATCCGTACGAATTTGCTGACAAAGTATTTTGTCAGTTCTGCTGTCTCTGTAAGGAAGGCAATTATTAACTTCATTCCACATTTGGGATTTACTCAACAGATTGCATTGATTGACAGCAACGGAAATCTGCTAAGAGACTCAAGTTTTCCCAAAGATAAGCCTGATGACCAATCACAGCTGACTAGCTCTAGCCATACAAATTTTTATGCTGCGTGTGTACTGGGCACTATAAGTGCATGTCGTGTTGCTGCTCTTCCTTTCGGAAACGGTCGATGCCATTCAAGCAATTCGTAATGGACGATGTCAAATCTGCTCTCTTTTAGGCCTGTACTAGGTCGGAACTGTGTTCGCTGGATTATTAGATGAAATTAAGCCTAGATGAGGCGATTATTAGAATTACATTAGTAATGTGTAGGTTGGGGGTAGGGATAGGGAAAGGGTAATCTATTATAGATGTGACCACAGGCATACCAAACTCACGACTCGAGAAATCGATTGAATAAATGATTTATGTAAGCGTCCGAATGAGTTATGTAAGCGTATGAATGATTTATGTAAGCGTATCGAGTAGGACGTGACTACTTGAAGTGCGCGGTGTTGTATTACAATTTAGACCGTTGGAGATTAGAGCGCTCTATAAGACTTTGTCCTTTTGGGCTGTTTCATCATTTTTGGGTGGTTTTCAGGTTCTAGTCGCACCCTTCATAAGACGAAGTCAAGGCTGGACAGAGCCATTACGAACGAGCCGTGCTGCGAGGCCGTTTTCTCGCGAAAATTCGAATCATTTATTCAATCGATTTCTCGAGTCGTGAGTTTGGGATGCCTGTGATGTGACAGTTGAATAAAGGTACCTTATCTAATTACATTTTTCGGCGGTTTGGCGATTCAACACAGTGGTTTAGTGGTGAGGAAGCAATGCTCCTTTATCCTTTGTTTATTCATTTTCGCGTGTCGATTGATGCATGTCTCTCTTCGTTAGGAATTTAAAACTTTGCAAGGAAATAGTTTAAACGATGTAGCAGTTAAGGCAAAAACTGGGAAGATCTAAGGGCAAGAGCAAAGCTGACTCGTTGATTTGGGGAGATAGCGAAGTGCAGCTGTCAAATATAAAGTCGCTAAGAACTTGGAAAATGCTGATTGGGAATCATGACAGACAAAGTACTCTGAGTAGTCTGGATCTTTTTGTAGCACCGTATTCTTTTCCAGAAGATGCTGCAGCGATTGGCAGGCAGTATCCCCACATGATGGATGCTTGCTAAGGATGCTTTCACTTCAAAACGCGAGGCTATAAGATCGAAATCTAGATTCATCTTGCGCGTGGCTTTCGCACGGAGAAGGCTGGAATCAATAGTGTGACGTCATCGCTTTCAAAACGTTCTGTTTTCGCCGTCTGCACGAAAATAAGAAAACACCGTTTTCAAAAATATCTACTCCTGAAAGCGTTTTCCAAACGTCGTGTTTTCTGTCACCGTTTTCAAAGGACGGAAGGCCCAGGCCAATCCGCAACGAAAAAATTGCGCTTTCAAACGGGGCCTAAGGCCTCGAGCACTTGGCACAAAAAAAACAATGCTACTTTTAATTGTTGTGTTTGTGTACGTATTCTTTTGTTTTTCTTCAGTTGAAACAATTTATTCACGAAAGCGAAACGAAGCCACCAGTCTAAGATTGAGTATTATTCGGTGTATGACGTCAACTGACGTCATTGCATTCACTTCCATGATCGATAACTGAAAATCATGATGACATACATCATCATGACGCGCATGTAAGGCAAATAAAACGATCAATATCCAGAAACTGACAGTGATCGTCAACAATAAAGAAAAGTCAAGTCAAGTGTTTGGGAGTCTGTCCTGTTGAGATGTCAGTAGTGGCTTAAGAAGCAAACTAAAATGAAGTAATCTTTCCAAGTGCGTATATTTATTGCAACACTTAATATAATCTTCTACAATTGAAGAATTGAAAACAATTTCCGTGTTTCTAGCGAGTCATAGCCTGCGAGATGAAATCAAAGATCTCTTCGAGATTCGACTATTTTGCATAGAGTATGCGTTGGGGAAATGTTAGTATTGAAAGCGATTTGCGATGCATTAACCCCGGCGTATCTAATCGAACAGCTCGGTTATCGAACTCAATCGAACACCAATCGTTCGATTGCCGAACTCAATCGAACATAATCGAACTCACAATAAAATTTTGCCAATCGAACACAATCGAACGTTCGATTATCGAACGATCAGTAACCGAACTCAATCGAACGTTCGATTACCGTACCCTTGTTCGATAGGACAATATTCACATCGCATGATAGGCACGTAGTCTGAAGAAATTCAGTCTTAAGGTCAAATCACTGCTAGCTTTCCCCTTCCCTTTTCACCCGGCTTTCAGTAAAAATGTCGAAAACGTCAGGAAGCTACATCCAAGGAGACCCGGGAGGACACTGCACGTATCAAGATTTCGTGTAGTGTAAAAGGCTACCAAGAATGTCGGTTCAGTTAAGATGTGGGAGAAGAATTTCTCATCTATAAGAAGATTGGCTCCAATCTTTCTGTCTGTCTAAGTTCTGTCTGTTTACAATCACATCGAAGATAATCATATAAGCCATTTCTTATCAACACTCACAGTACATCCGGGAGTACATGCGTTTCAATCGTTGACACTGACTTTGTTCTGTTCTGTTTCAACAATTATATTCAGTATGAAGTTATTTTTCTTTATTCCCATTAAATAAAGGCTGATAGTGACTATACCCTACGTGTTTTACTAGTTTCCGGTCCGCGCGTCATTTTAACAACTCGCAAAAACACGAACTTTTTCTACAAAGCCAAAACCAAACTTGAAGACGGTGAAAAAAATTTCTTCACCTCCACGCGTCATTTTAACAACTCGCAAAAACACGAACTCTTTCTACAAAATATAACACTAGTTCAAAATACTCTGGTGAAAGGTAGGTTTGCATTCTGTAGAACTGTCACTGGCATTTATTTAACCACCAGTGGTATTATCTTGGTACAGAAAAGCGGTAATTGGGGATAATAATTTGCGAATCATGGTGCCGTGAGATAGAGGAAAACTACTGAATTCCTTCCACAAAATTAACACTCAGATTGCTTTTTATGGAGTATGCGTTGGGGAAATGTCAGTATTGAAAGCGATTTGCGATGCATTAACCCATTGACTCACAGTCCAGAAGGATTTTATTAGCGCGCACCCACCCCCCGCCCTCCCCCCCCCCCAAAAAAAAAAAAAAAAATTCCTGGCTCTTTTACGGCATTTAACACAAACGTGCGAGTGGGAAAAATATACCATATGCGTACTAAATTCAGACAAATAATTCCTCTCTGAAGTAAACGTTTATTACAACTAGACACGCTGACCTTGACCTTGATAAACTGATCCGAAACCAAACTTGAAGACGGTGAAAAACATTTCTTCACCTCCACGCGTCATTTTAACAACTCGCAAAAACACGAACTCTTTCTACAAAATATAACACTAGTTCAAAATACTCTGGTGAAAGGTAGGTTTGCATTCTGTAGAACTGTCACTGACATTTATTTAACCACCAGTGGTATTATCTTGGTACAGAAAAGCGGTAATTGGGGATAATAATTTGCGAATCATGGTGCCGTGAGATAGAGGAAAACTACTGAATTCCTTCCACAAAATTAAAGGTCAAATGAACCAAAATTTCGAATTTTCTTTTTTTTAGGCCAATTTGCTGATTAAGAACCAAATAAACATATTTCGAAGTTTCAAAGGAATTGGACTTTGCAAAACAGAGAAATTTCAAGTTGAAAAATGCTTAGTTTTGGCCTTCATAATAGTAGAGCGCTCGGGGAAATTGTCGGGAAATTTTCGGAACATAAAACTGTGACGTCAGTATTGGTGCGCTGTGAAATTGCGGGAAATTCAAAGTCTTTTAGTGATGAAGCTCACAAGAATGAAACATCATGGTGTTTTGTGCAGCACTAAACTGCTTAAATTATTCTAAGTCGAAAGTAAGTACGTTTAAGTTTCCAGCAAATTCAAAGCTCAGGAAACAATGGGTTTTGAAAATGAAAAGAAAAGAATTTCAGCCAGAAAAAAACTCTCGCATTTGTGCGGTTCATTTTACCGAAGACTACTTCAGAGAAAATCTGGCAATACGTAGGTTTCTGGGTTCTGATTTCAAGCCGCTAAGACTCCACCTCAAAGAGGATGCTGTGCCGCGGACTATTTTTATTTTTTGTTCGGAAAAGAAATCACGGGGAAGAATGCCTTCCGAATCACAAAGACCCCACAGTCCGTTCGGCTTTTGCTAAACGAATGAAGTTAGAGGTATGCATTTTGCACCTTTCTTATTCTACCTAGAGCTTAGATAGAGTATTTGTTATGATTGTTAGCACTTTTACTTTGTTGGTTTGGCTGGTCATAATCAAGCATTAGAATTTGAGTTCGTTAGTTCAATATCCTCGCCAAATAATTTGCTTCCATGCAAGTGCACGTGCTTTTTGACGCGTATAAAATTAAGCTTCAAATGTTGTATTTATGTTGGGTTTACAACCGTTAATTTCGAGCCCTAAATAACATGTACCTGCTAAATAAATATGGACCAAAAACCAGCTAATACAAACAGAACTCACAGTGTCCGCGGGGACAGTGTGTTAACGCTCAGTATTTATTTCAACACTGAATTTTCCTTCAGCTGAAAACGACACGAATTTATTCATTGAAAGTTTTACCCTGCGTGATGCTTTGCAGTTTCGAATTTGCATTGAGAAATACCCTTTCATTCAAGTTAAATTTTTGTGTACAAATTTATTTTTGTGTTTTGTGTGACTCTCGAATATAGCAAAGAAACAGTGAATTCAATCTAAGCTTTTGGCCACATCCTAGGATAACTTCGCGCTGCATACCGATCCAGGTTGCAAGCCGCACACGTCCTGATAAGAATTACGTGCAAATCCAAAAAGACTGCATTTAGATTGGGGTATATAACAAAACTGATTGTTCTATACCAAGCTGAGCAGACTGGTGATTTTTAAACGCCATCCAGTGTTTGAAAACCTCCTATATCGTACAATGCTTACAATTTTACTCAGTGCTTTGATAATTATTAATCTTTGAAACTGGATTACAATGTAGTAAAAAATATAACAACCATGGTTAAAAAAAAGCTTAGATTCTTTCAGAATTACTTGAATTACTTAGACTGACTCAAACTCTCAAACTTTACATTATTCGCTCTCTAAACGACGATCGTCTCTTCGATCGCAAAGCCGTGAAATAAAACTATTACGTCACAAAATTCAAAGCTCGATCCATTCCTTCCAAAGGAAGGTAAATTAAAAAGTAAAATCGACATATATGTTTATGACACTGTCTCCAGTGGGTATACAGTATAATATTCGATTAAAGTTGCTCAGTTTCCATTTGTAGCATGAAACGTTTGCATGAAATAACTAGCTTGAATAGAACATGGTACAAACCGATCAGCTATTCCTTGTGAATAAGTATTTTGTTGGAGGATTTACCGAGTTCAGGAATCTAAACAATATTATTAGTCTGACAGCCGTGAAATTAAAGATAGTTCCCGTCATAAACCTTTCTAAGCCGATCATTTGGTTGCTAGGTTGCTTAGAGCTCCTAGTATATCTTAGCGAAATTAATATACCGGCAAGCAGGTTATTCCGCAGCCAGTTGAGCCACGAACGCTTTCTCAAATGCTCGTGGCAAAAACTCGTGACAACAAAACACATCAAACAACAGTTTCTTCTCCCCGAAAGTAGGGCTGTTTATTAGCTTTCAAATACAAATATCATCTTCTGCATACAAAATTACTATTCACCTGAAATTTAATTCGTGGATTCCTTGAACTCCTGGCAGCATAAACATTGTCTTTCTTGTTCGCCTTCCAAGTTAACACAAATATCACACTCGCCCACGACATATTTTCGCCTCCTCGTCTCGCTGATCTCCACATTCAACAACGTCTTCTTCGAATCCTAAGCTTTTTCCCATCGGTTCAAATGAATAAGACTTCAACTTAGCCGTAATGTAAGTTTTCTACAGTTGTCAAAACGAAAGATTTGGTTAGACAACACGAAGTGCACAAAACATTGAACTGAAGAAATTTGCAAGTGCGCAGTGACGTAAAAACACGTGAGCTGACATTCCTTTTTTGGAAGTAACCGGAAGAAAATACGTTCAAAATGGCGGACGTTCAAATGCGAAAAAAGACTACAAGTTTTAACCATTTTCGTCAATTTTGGTAGGAAAAATTCGCTTTTACTTGTTGTTTTCTACAAATCTAAGCTATTTCTATGATTTCCAGTGGTTATATAAAATATGAATTCTGGTCTTCCGTTCTCCTTTAAGATTTAACCAACGTTTTAGCACTTTTAGCTCTCCTCAGCGGTATAATTAAGATATTTTATGGAATTCTGAGCCAGACTGACCAAAACGTTGTGAAAACAATCGCTTTATATGGCTCCGAATTGCTCGTCAACTGCGCTTTCTCATACATTGATCTTACGGAGAGCTATTTGTTTGTCTGAGTCACACCGGGGGATCAAAATTTGTGACGTCATTAGTGCGCAGCGCTAAACGCTTCAGAAGCCTAAAATTCCAAACGTAAACTGGGCAAATGAAAGAAACTTGAAGGAAGTTTTGTTTTAGATAAATTCTCATTTCAAGATGTTGCTACTAATGTATCAAAGCTTCAAAATTCTGCATATTTTTGAAGCCGTGAGATCCTGCATTATTCACGCTAAAGCGTATTGAAGTTTAATTTTAGCCCGACGGCTTTTTGTAGTCAATTTTTCACTAAGGGGCTTTACCGATCCTTCTAAAAATTCCATTTAAGTTCGAAGCAATATTGTACATTACCATTTTCCTGTCTGAAGTCTTGAGAAGCTGCATTAAGTCGTGATCAAGTCCGTGAATTGTGGTCAAAACAAAAGATTGCGTGACGAGCTAAAAATACTTCTTTCAATGAAGACGACAAACAATAGACTTGTAACAATAGAAAATAGCATTGGCCAATATCCTCTGACAATGAAGATTCGCAGCAGCTTTTAAGCATGTAAAACTAAGCGATTCAATCGATGAATAGCACAGATCTTTGAAAAATACCTACCTGTAGTTTGCAAAAGGCTAGACAGGCTAAATGACGAGCGACGAGTGAAAATAATACTTCGGGATCGAGAACTGCTGACGCATTCCTATCCAGTGACGTTTTTATCGCCCACAGCGAAAAGTATTCCCTTGACAAATTAAAACAGTCCCTTGAGAGTATACAAAAATGTGGGTCAGAGAGTGCCAACCCAATGATCCCAATTCTGACCATTTTCCTTGTAACCAAGCAAAATAGTCGAAAAAAGGAAACTTACCAGTTATTGCGATAATCTAAATGTAAATTTTGTTCGCTCCCGCTTCAAGACGCAATTCCAAACAGCTGGTGCAAGTTGTATGTTTCTTTAGAGCTATAGAGATACGCATGCTTTCTTACATGTCAAGCTGTCATAGTCCGTTCAAACTTCAAGCGAAAGAAAAAAAAACGGTTTAATTTATTTAACAAAATTTGAAAATTCCTTTTCAGCAAAAATGTAAACTGATGTCAGCTGCTTGCATTCTAACATACAAGTACTGGATGTCTTTTTTTTTAAATTATGCGCAGTTCTCACTGAGTACAGCAAAAATGTAAATTATGTTGTCTCCCGCCACAAGACGCAAACATCTGCTGCGAGTTCTTTGTTTTTTTAGAGCTATGAAGAAAAAGGTTTGTGCCTACACTTTCTTACATGCCAAGCTTTTTCTAGTCTATTCAAACTTCAATCCGAAAAAAAAACTTTAATTCATTTAAAACAGAATTTGAAAATTCCTTTTCGACAAAAATGTAAATGTTAGTTGCTTGTATTCTAACATACAAGTACTGGAGGTTTTTTTTAAATTATGTACAGTGCTCTCTCTGTAGTTCTGGCTACACGTGAGTTGTTGCTATTCCTTTCCGAATAATTTAGAACACTTGGTTTGCCGAAGTTAGTATAATTACTACAAGTTAAAATGGCAACAACCTTCTATACATGACAGTTGTCCGATTGAAGTCTCTTGAGCAAACGTGTGGAAGGTTTCAATCCAAATGAAATAAACTCTTCAACATGTTTCGTATTTCTCTGTTTCTTGCCCCGTAGAACATCTGAAGGGGCTACCCTGAGCGGTATAAATCAATAAAGGTTCTTTGTCTTTGTCTTTTGATTAATGACAAGATCAAGAAACATCATGTAGACACCAAACATACGCACATCACGAGCCACGTGCACTCCGTGTGACACGAGAAGGTCGAGGATCGCATTTGGGCCCCAGCACAAACAGAAAAGGACCACTATCACTGACACTGTGCGAGCGATATGCACATCCTGTCCTCTGAGCTCCTGTGGGTTTCTCATAGCTCTGGAGGGTCCCGCACGTGCAAGCTGTGATGGGTCTCCGCTCAGGGTATTTTGGCTTTGTAGCTGCAATGGATCCTCGTTCTTGGCAACTTTTCTTTCTACCACGATTCGTCTCCTATGGCGACGAATAGCTTGAGCTATTTTAACATGACAGGTCAATATTATGAAGATGCAATAAGAAATTAGCACAAACGAGGTGAAGCGAAATGATCTGTGATTGTTTTCGGAGATGGAACAGAGCGACTTGAACGGAACAAACTGATATTTACCCCATCCAAAGAAAGGACCACTACAAAATGTGATCGCGAAGCACCAAATGAATACAATCATGAAGATCACAGACTTTCTGTAGAAGTAATTTCCATAGCGGTTTGGCTTGACTATCTTAAAATAACGATTGATACCAATCGCTGTGAGCGTGAAAAGACTGGTCGCAAACAAGACGATGTCGAGAAAAGCGTAAAAATGGCAGAATCTTTCTCCATAGGCCCACTCTCCTCTGACTATTGTATTGATGAGCATGGATAGCTGCGACACCGCCAGCAATAGGTCAGACACAGCTAGATTCACGAAAAAGGCATTAGGAATTTTGCGAAGGTTCCTGTTCTTGTAAACTGCGTAACACACGAGGGAATTTCCACCGACCGCGAGGATGAGGAGAAGGACCGTTAGGGTGACTTCTATGGCGGTTTGTACTTGTGACCGGGAGGGCACAAAGTAAGGCGACGTCTCCATTACTCAGAACAGTGTCAGCCGCTAGGATTAATACTCTTGTGGGCAATACTGGATTTTACGTACTGGGCAAGCAGTTTTATGGCCATGTTTTCTGGCATTTGAACACAGAGCACGTCTTGTAGACAGGTGAACGGGAAATTCGGTCCGTAAACACTCGGCACACATACCTGACAGTTTATATTGTTTTGTTGACGCCCAAGTACCTGCTATGTGATAAAGCATTTTCATTTATTTATTTGTAATATTTGCTTTTATGCCAAAAATTAAACGGTGTCTCCGTTGTTATTGTGGGCGCACTTGTCCATGACAAACTTTGGGTTATAACTTTTTAGGTTTTCACGCGATGGCTGTGAAACTTTGGGAAAATGTTCACCTATCATTCGGTAATAGTTATATGAAATTCTACTGAAGAAAAATATTTTTAATTATATGCCGTTAAACCGAAACGCACTTTTTTTTCAAAATCACAAAATCAAAATTTTGCTGATATTTTTTTGCTAAATTTGTGGAATCAGCTTATATTGACTTAAGGTGGCTCCATAGGGTAATAACATATGATGTGGCGCACTAGTGTTATATTTTGAAAACTGCTTTTTTCATTCGTTTTCACTCCCAGTTCGCTCAAACTTATATGCAACGATGAAATAGTGTTCTACAACCATTTCTGTTAAAATATAATATAGGGGTTGAATTCGTGAATTAAGAGTACCCAAGCAAATGCGACTTTGAGTGTTTATGTGGCTTTAAGTGCAATTTTCCTCAATTGCCTTCGACGAAATCTTCCAAAATGTTAACATACATGGATACTATCCGGAAAATAATTTTAAACAGAAAAAGTAGGGGGTTGTTAAGGCAGCTTCTTTGTTATTTGCAAATTTGTGTTTTTTCCCTCTTCATAAAAACTGGTCTTATAGATTTTCGTAAAAAAACGAATGATACGTGAAGGAAAATAATTATAACCTGTCTGCCAACTTTTACGAAATTTCACCGAAGGAAGCGCGAGAAACATTAGACGAAAGTTGCCATTTTTGCCCCCCAAATTTGTAACAATTACGTAACAGAATAGAAATTCACCAAGATCGCTATTGAGCATGCGTCAACGTTGAAACCACTAGGCCCGCTTACAGTGTTTACTGGGCGTTTTATGCAATTCCATGATAAAAATCTAAAACCTCAAAATATTTGGAAGTTTACACAGCATTTTCTTTTCTTAAAATTCTACTGCGGATAAAGATTTCCTTTGAAATGTTTAACTCAAATCCGTGGTTAAACACTTTTGCCTGAGCTTGCGTCAGCGCGCGCGCAGTATGCGAAGGCTCGCATCATCAGCGCGCGCGTGGTTATAAAACTCTATGGAGCCACCTTAATACAGTCCATAGCCAAGTTTCAGGAAAATCGTTGGAGCAGAAGAGCGGAAATATTAAGGTCATCTAAATTCAACACTAACAGTCTACTGAAAGTTTCTACACTCGCTTGAAGACGAAACAAGTCACGAACCCAAATTTGCTGAATCAGAGTGCTTAGCCGATTGTCGATCGTGCGAACCCTTAAAAAGTATCCGCTAATTCTGTAATCATTGAAAAATGCTCTACAACCTACCCCAACCTCCAAAGTTGAGTTTCCGAAATTTTCAGTCTCGAAAATTATTCAGCCGTTTTGTGTTAAATTCCTTCTACATGAATTTCAAGGTTCTGCAATATTTTTGCATCGATTTCTAATTTGCTGCTGTGCTGTGCTGTGAATTGGAGAATTATCGTTGGGATTATAAGCTTCTCCGCGACTGATCCATGGCGGAGCAGACGAGCAGTTTTGTTTATACCTAAATGGTAGAAATGCTGCCAAAGGGGAAGAACGATGTAATAGTATGCTTGCAGTAACTTTGTGAACTGTACTACTTTTTGTCTCGTGTCGTGTCGTCATGACGTGGTCATGACGACACGAGAATATGCGAGGGGGAGAAGGTGTATTCCAAGGTGCATTCCATGCGCATTTGCTTTGTGAGGCCGCGGAATTTTCCCGCCATGTCAATATTTTTCCCGCCATGTCAAGATTTGCTTTGTGAGGCCGCCGGATTTTGTGCGCGCGTGCGCGTGTTGTGAAAGAACAAATAATTTTTGTTTATAAGTAGGAGTTCAAAAATATTGCTGCATTGAAAGTTTTTTGCTTTTCTGCTGGTTCATTGTAATCGTTTGTCGATTGGGAGTGTTTATTATAAATGGCTTTTTAATTGAACAGAATTGAACTTTAATTTAAGGGAAAATCACGGCGTAGAATGTAAAGCAGTGAAAGAGATGTATTAAATTTGAGCAGTTTTATTAGATGAAATTTTTGTACATTTTTTAAATGGAATGATTGAGACAATTAGGAAAGAGTGTTTGATTTATGAACTTGCAGCGAACGCAAATTCTTAGTGGTCCAACAGGCAATATAAATGGAACAGAAATAAGGCCCCTTTTAGATGGCGACAGTGCCTATTCACTGACGAACTGGCTAGTGAAACCCTACCCGGACAGAGGACGCCTGACTCAGGAGCAGAGAAAGTTTAAAACCTAAAGTTCGGTGCGCTACGATCTGTAGTGGAACGAGCATTTGGCATGTTGAAAGTTCGTTGGAGAATTGCGTTGAAAAAGGTTGGACAAAAAACGAGCATCCTAAAAAAGACTATGATTGCTACGTGAGTTTTGCACAACAATTGTATGTATCGTTTCAATAACAGAAGATAAACGATTAGATAAAGACAATTACTTTGATGCTAAATCTTTAAAAATGTCAACTATGGCGTTTGTTTGTTCCATTTGCCTGCTCTGGGCATCACGGAACATTTCAGCTGATCGTTCAAATTTTGCGTTGTCCTGTCCCATACTCTTTTCACACATTTCAATAAAAGAACTCTGCATGCCAGTCTGGAGTCGTACTTTCTCCCCTTTCTTTACTCAGGATGTTGAAATAGGGGAAGCCTTCTTTAATTTTCTGAATTCCATCTTCTCCAGTCGAGCGAGATCGCTGCTTGAACTCGTACTCTAGATTCTGCTGCCGTTTCTTCACCTGCTGTAGCATTCTCTGGCTTTCTGGACACCTTTCTTTATACGAAGAATAGATATCGTTCCAGATTTTGATTTTTTTTCTTTGTGAAACTCCCCACAGCTTACTGAATTTGGGGGCCCACGCTTCAAGAAGTTCGTGCGTTTCTTTCTCAGTCCTGTCAGCAGACTTAACGCGAGGTTTTTTCGTTTTGTGTTTGCCGTAGCAAGTACTTCGACATCACTTGCAACTGAAGACTGAGGCGATGGCATGCTTCTTCCCAGTAGAATTGGTGATCATCGAGAAATGTTTATCAGTACGCTGAGATAAAATCATTTTAAGTCGGCTGCATTAGGGGGCTAAAAAAAGCCTTAAGCTTGACTTATCTTACAAACATCTCAAAAGTTAAAGGGCAACTCTTGGCTAGAAAACTATATTTCAGTAAAAGCTTCCGAATGTTTCCAAAATTACACAGGAAGCCAAAAATTTGAATTCAGAAGCTTTTTTACCGGTTAATTTTAACGTAAAACTTCGTATTTTACCGCTTTTGTGACATTTCGCCATGAATGCTTCGATTATGATCACGAGATGTGATACGTCACAGGTGTGGAACCGCAACAAGTCACGAACATGGCTGACTCAAATTCTTGCAGTGAGAGCTCAACTTCTGCTAGCGACTCCACTGATTTTTAGAGAGCTATAGGAGGGGATATGTCAGGGGATGATTAAGAACCTTCTATGGTATTTGAACCCTGGCGTTTTGAGCCTCCAGGGAAAAACAGCGAGACAGAGAAAGGGAGTAAAATATCGAACCTCCTCACCGCCGACGGCGACGAATGGTGAGTGAATTGAAGTCCTAAATGTACAGTTTCTTTCTCTATTACCTCGGCCAGTTGTTTGTGAGCTAAGTCAAACCTGAAAAGCCTTGTTATTATTTGCATGTACGCGAGAAGCTTAATTAAACATGCTTTTATACAACCAAACTGTTTGCTGCATTTTGTTGTTTATATTCGGTCTTCAAATATTTTTGCTCATGTTTATCACAGTTATCACAATAGTATAGGTTTTGAGCTTCAGCCTAATGTACACTATCTATCTTGTGCGTTTGAAAGCTTGCAAATACAGAAATGCAAGTTAAATTCTTTGTCTCCTTCGTGTTACCGATTTTTCTAAATTCTGCTCGAAAACGAAGAATTCTGCCGGCGAAATGCCAGCTACCGAAACTAGACTATAATGCTCGAAATTCTGCGGCAGATTTTATCTAGAACATACTCAGGCTTGCAGTTAAATGTGGACAAAACTCTGTTGGGTCTCTTCACTCCTTTTGTTGGGAGAAGGGAGTTTGCGCTTTCTGTAGTTGAAACAACTTGCCTCGAGGAAACTTTGTTCAAGGTTGTTCGTGCATGCTTGTATGCGTAAAACTGTTGTTAACTGATTACTGCCACCGGGACTATTACACGAACCTGCAGTGCGTGATTTTATATTTATCGGTATAATTAAGCTGTCATGTTTTTATTTTGCAATTTCTTATCTTTTGGCGAAAAGCACCCCCACGAAAATCGAAAATTGTGCTGTGTTTGGCTCCTTATTACTTTCGCGTTTGCTTGCGTTTTAATTAATGGTTTGCATTTGAAATGGTCGTTGCGCTCTTCGTGTCTTACAACTTTTGGCATGTTTTCCTTTAGTTATCTCGTCAACTGACATCTGCTCGAATCTGCACACGAAACTCTTTCGTGGTCAGGCTAGGGAGGGTGAAGGGAAAGAGCATGACACGCTTTCATACCCGGGTTTCATGCTACACCCCAGGTTGCCTAATTTACAACAATTGTTTCTCAAAAGGAATCACAGAATAAGTACTTCACGCAACACTTCTTGTCTTAGTTATCCGGATATTGTTTTATATTTGATTCCCCATTTCTTCGCATAATTTTATATCCCGCGAGAGCGCCTCTGCTAGCGCGCGGGGTAGTGGCTTCTTATTGCGCAGTACTGACTTGCACGCAAATCACGCGCGCCTTTCGAAGGCATATACTTAAAAGAAACACTAGATTTGCTGGTGGGAATTGCTTTCTATTTTGCCAATTAATTCTCAACAACAGAATCAAAATATATCGGTCTGTTTCCGAACGCGTGGATTTCGCTTACATATAGGACATATAGAGGCTCAGTATTCCTGCTCATAAATGAAGAGATTTCTGACAAATTATGGGAGTCAGCACTCGCAGACCCTTTTGAATTTTCTATCTACTCCAGACAAAAGGCATCTTTATCACGATATGGTGCAAGAGAGGATGCATCGTATTATAAAGCTATGTACATTTGCTGACCTTAGAAGGCCGATCAATCTGACGGATTTGTTTCGTTTCACAAGCACATGATTTACTCTTTTTAAGTTTATTTCCTTTCATATTTAAGCACTGAAGCACTACCTTTTTTTATCTTGGACATCATTGAACAGCATAGGGTCTTTCTCTCCTTGTCATTCTCATTTATGAAGAGAAGCTTGGCGTGTTTTCCTCTTATCAGAAGTAAAAGCAAATCTGCCTTCCACACCTGTGACGTAGCATCATGTGACGTACCAAAATCCGAACGTTTTCAAAATGGCCGCCAAATTGGCGTAAAAGAAAATTCGTAGTAAATTCATTTTGGCCGATATCTAAAAATTTTACCTTCTAAAGATTCCTATTGCTATAAACAACTTATAGAAAAAATAAAAAAATCGGGGTAAATTTCCCAAGAGTTGCCCTTTAACAAGGTCAAAGACAGACCTCACGCTAAGAAACCCAGATAAGAAGATGTGGCGATATTCGGCCGGGATGGGAGCTGAAAACAGGAGCGGTAAGCGGGAATTTCAAGAAAGAGCCGGAGCGGGATTTTGTGTTTTTATGCAGTCGCGATGCGAGAATCTTTACGGAAAGTTTTTTCGTAACTGCATAAAATGTAATTAACAAAATTTGACTGGAACAAATTGCTTGATCTGTGTAGCGGAATAGGTTAATAGTGTAGTGTGTCAAATTTATATAGTTGCGGTTACACATCGTCCTTTTAACATGGTAAAAGGGCTCTTTACCTCGGGAAACTCACAAATAGAGAGGACGTTTTTTTGGTAAAAATCATAAATAATATGTGCTCTGTCATTTTGTTTTTCCGCGTGCTTTGTAATTTTGTTTTCCCGGGTGTTTTGTCATTTTCATGGCCTGGTCACCATTTTTATTTCCCGCTTATGAAAAAAAAGACTAAAAATTATCTCAGCAAAATGTTCCCCCAAGGTAAATTTATGGCGGTGTGAAAAAGAACAAAAGAATCGCCTATGAAAGTTACCGAGGCAGATAGGTAGGTTTTCCAAGTACCCCAAGATAAAATGACCAATCGCGAGGCAAACCTCAAAGATAAGCAAATAAAATAAACAGAGAAATTTGAAATTAAATATGATGGCGTGAGGTTTAGATTTCCTGAGGTCAACTTTGCGTGTTCAAGGCAGCAAAAACGTGGTCTTTCTTAGAATCATAGCTTGATGGCTTGCTGACTTGTAAGTAAATGCTATTTTTTTGGAAATTTGGCGTTTAAATACAACACTAGTCAAGGAAGATCTATAGTGCGTTTTCTTATATGTATTTCGATTTCATCTCAAGGTTTAGAAAAATCCAACAAAGAGATTTATATGAACGGAGTCTTCGCCTTCTATTTCTTCGCTGTTTGAAACACTGACATAACAAAGCAGTAGAGGACTGTCGAAACAGTATAAATAATAAAAGCGAGATGATGCTAAGCAAGCACCCTCGAATTACCCATTTTCGCATTTCGCGCCGAAAACAGTATGAAAAAATTGACCTTCGTAAAGTGTTAAGTGTGTGACCGCAAACACCTCGGTAACGTATTCCCGCGGTGAGTTTACCTTGGTGTTATGTACCTTGGGAATGCTATTTGCCTGGATATGTGTAAAACGTTCGTTACAAACATATCTGCATATGTTATTTCTGACGAATGAGCTTGCGAAGAAGGCCGAAATAACTATTTTGCCGGCACAGGACACAACACGGCCTGGGTCCCAGGCCGGTGCATTATGGGTGGTTTACCAGGGGTATATAAGGGGGAGTTTAGCACGTGATAGTCATCTAGGCCTCTGAACCAGCCCAGTTCAGGGCTCCGTTTATTTTTTAGTTTTAGTTTTTCAGATTATTCTTCGCCTTGTTGTCGGCTAGCCTTGAATTTATTTGTAAAGCCTCAGTAGGATGGGCTACCAATTGTTGGAGCGTGAGCCATGGTTCCTACCCAGATTTCCTGCTTCTTTTTTGCCCACGGGGTTTTTTGTGGCAGGTTTTTTCTGGCCTCCGTGCTAATCGCGTTTTCATTGTATGCGGTTGCTCAGCTCCGTTAGTTTGTTTTTTCCAACTGATTTGTATTTATATTCTTGACTCGGGCTTTTGTAGCCGGGGTGTTTAAGTTTCCGTTTTTCAGTTAGTAGCACAGTGTATATCATTGTATTTCAGTATGAATTCTATAGCCCTGTCGGCTGTTGGTAAGGAAGTTTGAAGCTTCTGCAGTTCGTTAGCCTAACTGGCACCGTATTGTATTTGGGGGTTTTGGTCCAAAGTTGTGGACTTCCCAGTCGCAATTCGTAATTTTTAGCCTTACTGGCACAATATATTTGTTTTCAATGAACTGATGAACAGCAGAGGGCTCCCTAGCCTAATGTGCTATTGTACAAGAAGTTTGTTTGTCTTGCAAGTTTGCTAGCCTAACTGGCACCATGTTGTATTTCGGGGTTTTGGTCCAAAGTTGTGGACTTCCCAGTCGCAATTCGTAATTTTTAGCCTTACTGGCACAATATATTTGTTTTCAATGAGCCGATGAACAGCAGAGGGCTCCCTAGCCTAATGTGCTATTGTACAAGAAGTTTGTTTGTCTTGCAAGTTTGCTAGCCCAACTGGCACAATATATTTGTATATACAGGGGATTTTAGTCCCCAGAAAGTTCGTTGCATTCAAGAGATTTTAGTCCAAAGTAGTGGGCTCCTCAGACTTATGGCAGTTGTACACGAAGTTTGTTTGCCTTGCTAGTTTGTTAGCCTGGCTCACATAGTGATTTTGTCTTAGGGGTTTTTTGGTCCTAAGTAGTGGACTCCCCTGCCTTACTGGCAGTCAGTGATGTAAAGCTTGTTAAGTTCGCGTACTTACGCAAAAATATCGAGAAATAGCTATGCATTGCCATATTCATTGACGTGAGATGGTTCGCAGGAATCCACAAGGACGCTACGTTAGTGGCCAGCGGTGACGGTTTTTTCCTATCAAGAAGCAAGTTATTGAGTGTGTGATGTAACGTAGTTTATATTAGTTCTTGCAGTTGCTGTATCGTGGTTCGGGTTGGTTCTTGCCAGGCCACCTTCCTAAATAAACTTATTTGTCCTTAAGCTGTGTGCTTATTTGTTGTGAAGTGGAGGTAAAATATCTATTTTCAGCGTTTTCGTCACAAGAAACATGTATGAAATACTCTATTTTCTGATATTGTTCTTTGATCGTTAAAAACGGACAATAAATAACAAAAGAAATGGAAAACAGCGCAAAACGTCGGCGCAAGGAGGTGACGTGGGGGACGAGTGCTTCGAGTAACGCTCAATTCCTGTTGCGTTCAGTTTGCGTCGGAAATAGAGAGGACGGACGTTTTTTGGTAAAAATCATAAATAATATGTGTTCTGTCATTTTGTTTTCCCGTGTATGGAAAAAGAAGACTAAATATTATCCCAGCAAAATGTTCCCCCGTCTCTGCTTTCCCTATCCCCGGATATGGTAAATTTTCTAAGAACACCTATTTTTTTAGTGGTGCGAAAGTCTTTAATGAACTTCCTGTTAATATTGCAAGCGTAAATAACATACAAGCTTTTTGCGGCTTAGCAAAACATTTACTTTTATAATAACTATTTAGTAAAGTATATTTTAATCTCTTTTTGACTGACACGAGACAGCCCAAAGGGCCTTTGATTCTGTTTGAAATGGTAAGGTATTGTAAAATTGAACTGAGATTTAATATTTTAACAAGCGATTTATGATTAAGTCTGCCCAAGATCTCAGGCAGGATGCGCTTTCATCTATACTTTTGGTCATGTATGGTGGCGCACAGCACTGACACTGGTTATCCAAAAAGTTTTACGCCAGGCTACTCCCCCTGTTGCGTGACACACAAAGTTTCGCGCCTTCACGATGTCGGTTTCAAGTTGCAACTCACAGCAGTAAAATTAGAATGAAGAGAATTTCAGTCGATTCGAGTGAACTTTTTCACAAATTTTGCCTTGAAAATCAGAGTATTTTACTGTTTCAGTGTACTTTTTGCGCGCTGTAATATCCAAGATGTCACTTGTTTGAAATCGTGCTTCGCGCCTGGTCACATATCAAAACGCAAACCAACGAGGTCGACAAATCGGCGCACGCTTCTTAGACCTCTTCATAGTCTGGATTACTGGTTTATGGTTTGGGTACAATGAAAATTTGCTCGCACTAAAAAGCAACGAGAAGTGAAGTAAGACCATGACGAAGAGGAGTGCGAACGACTGAAGTCTGTTTTCTCTAAACTGAAATATCCCAAGCACCTTGTTGACTCCACTGTCAAAACCTTCCTAAATTTAAAGGTCGCTGACCAGCCCTCATTACGGTCCAGATCTACGACAGAAAACACTACTCGGGTTGTCATACCCTTTAAAGACCAGGATTCGGCTAATATCGTGAAGACACAGTTGAAAGATCTCAGTGTGAAGCTGCAGACCAGTGTTCAACCGGTGTTTACGAGCCGCAAGATTGCCCAGGAGTTCCCGACAAGCGAACCTAAGCCTCAGCTCATTGATCAACAATGCGTTGTGTATAACTTCAAGTGTGACCAGTGCGATGCTGGTTATGTCGGTTACACCCGTGGCCATCTGTTCGTACACATTGATGGACATAGAAGCAAGACCTCGTCAGTACGCAAACACTATGATAGTAGACACGCAGGCAGGATTCCGGATGACCTTCGCAATTGTTTTAGCGTGTTGAAAAAATGCCACAACAAGTTTGATTGTCTCATTAATGAGATGTTACTCATTAAACAGTTACGACCGTGTTTAAATGTACAATCAGACTCAGTTCGCGCTAAAGTCTTTGTCTAACTTATGCAAATTAGAAACTCTGAACTCTTAGTTACTCTTGAAATCGCATATTTAATCAGTTTCCCTTGACAATGGCGCCAAGATGTCGCCGAAACGTCGGATTTATCTATCGTTAGTTTTTACCTGTATATGTTTAACTAAATCATTGTTGATTATAAAAGATTAGCAACAACAAAAAAAAAAACAACGGAACGATGTTTCAGTGAGTGGCACCAATGTTTTGAAGTATGTGACGAAAAGAAACTAATTCATACTAAAAGTACAGGTGTGAAATAGAATAAATTAAATTGTAAATGTTCAGTGTTCATGTCATTCCAGTGAGGTGTCAAAATACTTACAATGAGAGTAATGGTGCCAAGATGACACCGAAATGTCATTATATTTTTGCATTGTGCCTTTTAAAAGCTTTGAAGAAACAAGTAGTGGGAATATCGTCACATGCTCCAAAAGGCGATGTTCCGACGAGGGAGATGATGATTATGAAGTCATTGCGCAATGCATCGTTTAAATGGATTCATTAAAGTGAGTGCAGTGAACGCACACATTTACGGTGGTTGTTTCTCTCCAGCGAAAATGAATTTGCCACACTTTCAAAACATTTCGTGAAAACAGCTGCTTTTTCCACTCGCTTAATGCAATAACTTCCGCCAATGAGAAGCAACTTATGGTCATTCGTCTGACAAGGCTGTCAAGTCAGAAACAAGCTTGCCAGACTTGCCACGGCGAACGGGACAATGAATGATTTTTTCCGTTTCTTGACTCTTGTGGACCTTCAGCAAATGACCCAAGAGCAAGTCCTGGAAGGCGAGTTTCCTTCCTTTCAACATTGAAATGCAAAGCATTCAGCTAACGTTAGAAATCATTTCCTTGGGTTTCCATTTGGTATTCCTTGCTTCTACAATCAGCACAACTTAACGACTTAACGCATAAACGCAGTAATGAAAAGACTCGGAAGGGCGCACATGCGAGCTTCGTCTGCATCTTCCACCATTATTTAAATTGCATTAACACAAGGATCACATTGAACTTCACTGCGCATCCTGAATCTTCCAAAAATCTGAAAGATTAAAATAGCCACGTAAATTTAATTGCAAGAACACGACCGGATATATCGACATTCTTTTGCCGTGTTTTGCTGAAATAGGTGATCTCAGTGAGGATACAAGCTGATACACGTTCCAAAACTACCACTTGAACTCAACTGTTTTCAAGATATTTGGGCTGAGAACCCAAAGCAAGAATGACCAATTTGACAGCTAGTTGAGTCGAAAAGGAGGTCGAAAGATTTCCTCACCTCCGTCAATGCAAATGAGTTTTAATTATCACAAGAACTCTTTTGAATTCTCTTTTCTTTTTGACAAATCGCAGTTACAAATTTCATTTTATCTATCTCAAATGCCGCATGTCGTCAAGCAAATCTCTACCAGTGGTGCACTGATAGAGCCTTTAAGGTTTCTGATAACCTTTTCGGGTGACGTTCGGAAAATGTTTCATACGCGCGTCATTTTCGGTGGAACCATGGATAACTATATATCTATGGAAAGGTTATGAAATGTAGAATCCAGATATATAAAAATATTGGAAATTTATTGCTTTGGTTAGCGCGCCCGAGCCTTCAAACTTGAAATTATCGATGTTCGCTTCGCTGAATTACCCGCACCCGCGTTATCTCTTACATCAAAACAAACTGCACTATATCGATCACCACTTGATAGGCTATCAAAGTGTGTCGGGCATTTTGGATCTTTCGATTGGTTTCTGAGAAAATAGGCTCTAAAGTTGGCCAATAGGAAATTTTTCGTTTCGCGTCACGCAAAGAGGTGTCACAGGAAAAATATTTCGAATATTTTTAAAGTCCGACACACTTTTGTGCACCAATATCTCACGATCATTTTGGCCAAATTTCGTAAAAATCCAACAAATCTACATACCCTATTAATTCATTTGAAGAGAGGTTAGTCGTGGAAAAATAAACCCCGAGTTTTTGGGCCGAAAAGATTTTATTAGTTTTCACACCTTGTCAACGCGGGTGTGAATGCGGCCCGTGCCGCCGACCAATAGAAATTTAACATACAGCCCCCTGATATCGTTTGTTACAAAACAGTCTCGAATTTGCGGGAAAAGTTATTCGCCATTGTATTTGTTATCCGTGGTCATAAAAACGAAAAACGAAATCGGGCGCGCGGAATTCGAATGCAACGAGGCAAGGGGGTAAAGGCCGCTCCGAAAAGCAAATCTTTGTTCGCTTTCTTAGGCCGGGCTTTTTCTTACTTTTAACCCAGGGTAAACTCTCACGTTTCTGCTTATTCTCAATAAATTCGCCTCACATTTCTCCTCGCATGGACCACAAATAAAACACAACCTCTTCGTGAACTCATTACGTAATTGGAGCATCTCCGGATGTATTCCCTCGTGAAACTCACCGGAGGTCCGAAGTGTTGACATGTCATAACACCTTTGGGGATTAACTTTTTAGTCACGCAAAACACAAAATTTGCAATAACTCTGCTAGAAAACTTCGTAATAAAATATTTTTTTTTAGAAAAGAAAACCAGAAGAGTGGGCTATCTAATGGTAGGTTTCTGCAATTTTGCAAAATCCCACCCCGAAAAGGCTATCAGTAACCTTAAGTCGGTCAAGTAGTGTCGTGGTTTCAAGTAGTAAAATTTATTAACGTGTCGATGCCACATAGCCTGGGTTAATCCCATACTAATTTTAATTCTATAATAGATACTTAAATATATAAAACAGAGAATTTAGAATAATTAAAGCTGTATAAAATAATTATGATGAGCAGAGTGAATAGCCCTTGCAGCCATCGTTTATGAGTAAACTAATATCGCATTTGTGTATCTTTTTTCTAAAAACATTTGTTTTTGCTGATCTAATGTCAGGGGATAAGCCGCACAATTTAGGATTGAGTCTTGCTTATCGCTAATCACGGACAGATTTGTAGAAATGTTCGTTCTCACTTTGGACAAATAAATTCACAGAGGGGGCCACACAAGCGGTGGGATTGTTTGTGTTGGAAATATTGAGAAAGGGAATTATAGTCGTTAAAATATTGTATACATTTTAGCTCAAAATAAACGCAAATCTACCTTTTTTGTTTATTTTGTCGTCTCTGCGGCTCAAAATTGCGAATTTCAGCGAATTGAAGGCCTTTGCGTTAACTGTTGCATCACGTTATAACAGGAGAACAAGGATGGAAAGCAGATTTTAGGCCGGTCCAGTGCCAAGCCGATTTTGACGCAGAAATTGGAATTGCTCGACTCCCAATCAAACACCACAGAAACTAAAAGGGTGATCCTTCAACTCGTGTCATTCAATCGAGAATCCATTTAAATCCAAGCGCTAACCGCTGAGTAGAAAATCCGCAATACAGCTCTTTGAAGAGACCAACATCCGCGGCTGTGTTAGCCTTTGTGGCAGGCGTCGAAAGAGAAGGGGAAGGGAGGAAAAGGGAGGCTACGGATTAGTTTTCATGTGCCAACGCCGGAACAAAGAAGACGGATCACCCTTTTAGTTTCTCTGGGAGTAAATTTTGATCAAAGGAATCGAAATTTAGTTCGAGTTAGCGGGGAATTCGAGTTATCCAAGTTAAAATGACTAAAATTTGTGTCAAATCCTAGGGAAATGGAACTTAGTTCGAGTTAGCGGGGGAGTTCGAGTTAACCGGGGTTCTACTGTCAGCAGTTTAGACCACAACAGCTGATTTCTAGTGTTCTGTGTTTGTAAACCGTATGAAACTGGATGGTTTACAGATCTTTCCGGAAAATCTATTTTATGATATCACCAGTTCAACTTCATGATCGCTCGTGCAAAACGTTGTCTGGCACCTCAACTTTGAAGCTTGATGACGAATCATGTAACGTTTAAAACCAATTTGAACATGTCTTTTGTTTAGATGATTCAATTTCTCGCCTTCTCTTTAATTCAAATCTGGCGACTGTGTTCGAAAAAACAAATTCTGATTCGAACATTGATCAGCGCTTCTTTTTTTAATATAAAGATGAATACATTCTTGAAATTGATTAGCGGATTCAAATTTCGAATAATCAATTCATTAATGTACTCTAGGGGAGAAGGCGACTGTAATAACTAAGTACTGTACGCAACTGCAAAAACGATGAAATTCAAACAGGTACCTGCCTTAGCTTAGGAGCAATACATGTTTGCGCTGGAATTTTTCAAGTTAAGATCGGCTTCTATTTACGACTATTATTTTGTCTCTATTCGCAACTGTTTCGAATTTCGAACTATTCGTCGCTGTTCGCAAATATTCGTCACTATTCGCGACTATTGAACGACTATTCGCGACTATTCGAACTATTCGCTATTTGCAATTCGGGTTTTCCAGACACCCGCACTAAAAGCAAAGCAAAGAAGAACCTCGAGCGATTGTAAACAAAGTGAGTATCAATATTGCACACTGATGCGGACTTTATCAAATTGCAAGTTTGATAAACAATTTCAGGTTCGTATCAATTGTCATACATTCTTATCCAAATGTTTTATCGTTTCTGCTTAAACTCCTGCTCATACTTAGCAAAATAGTCGTAGTCTCAAAGAGGACTTTGATTTGTTAATCAGTCGAGTGTGAAGCGAAAAAAGCGCGCGCGAGTGTAAAAAATAACCACACCACACGAGTACTACGACTAACATACGGGTAACATACGAGTAACACACAGAACATACGGGTATGTGGTGTTTTAATCCAGTGGATAGCGATATCCATCCTTTGAACAACTGGGGCCACAAGCCACACGAAAGTTTCATCTTCAGCTCCTCTACCAAGCTTGAGAGGCAATTGAAAAAGTAAGTTGACGTTTCGAAGCCCGACTTAAGAAATGAGGCAGATTTTTCCTTCCAAACAGTTCTATCATCCCTTCTTCTTCTCTAACCTAAAATTCATAGCCGTTTGTTGAAATAAAGAGTGTGCTTCTCGTAAAGAGGAGGCTCAAAGCGTCTACTCTGATTTATTCGCCTCTTAAATGTATATTGGCGGTGAAAAATCCACAATCGATCAAGTACTTAAATGACATAGAACTAACTAAACAGAACAATTGATCAGTACTTCATTGACTCTTGATTGATTAATTCTGACAGAAGCGTCATTGCAGGCGTTCCCACTACCTGTACCTAAAGTGTAGCGTGTGGGTTTCTCCTCTTCCCACGGTCCAGGCCAAGAACCCTAACATTTCCTCCTTAAGGTATTTTTCATTTGGGCTGTAAGTTAATTGAAGTTCAGTGAAAGTTTTTGGTTGGCCGAAGAAAAGTTCAAGCCTCGAAATTGGAAAGATTCTTCGGTACCTCCCTGCGCTTGGCGAGTTTACGCGTAAAGACGTCAGTAAGACACTACCTCTCTGGAACCTCTATTTTCATTCGCCCGCTGTAAACACTACCTCTATTGTTATTCAGGGCTAGGGGCATGGTTATGATCTGTTATCTATTGTTTTAAGAACCATTGAAGTAACTCGTTCCGAGAGGTAGTAGGCGACCCAAAGACGGAGCTGATTGTGTATTAAACGCAAGGCTACAAGTTTGCTCCTCGAACAGTGTGTAGTGGCCATCGCTTACATTAAATGTTGTTTCGGATGTTCTGAAAAAATAACTTCAAGGGTGACGTTTGTATCGTTTGCTTAAGGCACAGTTGCTTTCGGCAATGCCTGTGAAAAACAACCACCCACAAGAAGGGACACTTCCATACTAAATTGTCAATCTCGTCTCCAGAGCCCGCGTTACCCTTGTCCAGCGAAACAGGACCACTGGTCTAGGGGGACGCGAGCTCTGGGAACGACATTGGGATGTTTGTCGTCTGGGTTAGGTAGGGGTTTGTTAAAATTACAGAGTTTGGTCTCACTTAGTGTTTTTAGAACAGGAGGCCAATATTTTTTGCACGTGAAGTAACGCTATAATACAGTGTTGGCCGAATAGACTGATCGGGCATGAAAAAAGAAGGTATCTTCTATGCGTCAAAAAGGCTTGAGTCAAACCCAAATTAGTCTCCTTTAGGGGTTTAATTTAAATTTTCCTAAAGAGCAACGCTGGCGTCCCTGTTAAGTGAGAGCCCCTTGCCCCGGGGAATAAAACTGACCAGGGAATTTGTTATAGTATCTATGTAGTACAGTCACTCAGGAAGTTCTGAATTTCACCAAGAAGAGCACAAGAAAACCAACCTCAACCTTGATCTTACTCTGGATATCACATAAGCGAAATTTAGTAATTAGTTTGTTTTAATTGGACCCAACAGAACCAAAATCTTTCAGCAACGATCAAATTTCATATTTATACTTTGTTCCCTTTTCTCATGTTGAAAATTTGTGCTTCGCATTCGCAATCTGTTGAGTTCGCTTATCATTTACGCAGCGTCGTCCTTTGCTAAAGTAGACTGTGGGGCAATTTCTCTTTTGCTTTTAAAGCTATTTTCGCGTTTGAACTTTAGAAAAAAAAAAACGACTGCTCGCAGTCCATCTTTGACAACTTTTGGTTGTAGACAAAATTACATTTATGCGATTTATTGAACCCTCAGTGCTTGAAGAGAAGCCCTTGTTCAAGAGCTCACCATAACGCTTGGTTTCTCGAAAAAAAAAAAAGTAAAAAAAATCTACAACAACAACAATATAATACTTAGATGACAATCTTATGCAAAGGTTTCAAAACGTTTTCACTGTATTAACCTATCAAGCACATTCAGTAATTTAGTATTATGTTGCAAGAGAAAAACCCAGCCATTTTCAGTCACCAACTGCATTGTAGAATTAAGAAAAGCTGGTTAGCGTGACTTCAATCAGATCGCGTGACGATGCTCGCGTGACTGACATTTGTTGACAATCACGGGACTTACTCTTCGCGTGACTTCATCGCAAGTACTGGTGCTCTACTGTTTCTTGAGGAGTATCAATTTGACTATTTGTCACTAGCGTTGACAATGAATGCCATCACAAGCGCGTGTCCTCATAAATGAAAGCCGCGTTCAGTTGGCCTGTTATTGGCATTTTTCCTTTCAAATGGTTGTTATTCCTCACCGTAATTACCGGCGTCTGTTGCGGGGAAGCGTTCAGTTCTAAATCTTCGTATCTTCGCCTTCTTATTCCTCTGTTACGAAATGTCGTCGTCTGCAAGCTTTGCCGGCGTTCGACAGCTTGCCTACAAGTGAATAGAGATTTGAATTCTTCTCGAATGTCCAAGTTATAAATACTGTATATAATTGGGTTCGCAGTTCCGTTGCAAAGCATTAGGAAAGCCGAAATTGCATTGTAATACGGCCCAAGCTTCTTGTAGAAACCGAAATGAACCGATAGCTGAGAAATCCAAAATGGTATGAAAGAAATGTAAAACACAAAGACCAGCATTGCTAGCATTTTAAGCGCTCTGTGTTTTTTCGCTTGCCCTCGCCGCTGAACTTCGTCAAGTTGAAATCCAGGCGTTTTGCGGAGCCATATTTTAACTGCAATCGCCGAATACAGCACAAGCGTGATTATAAATCCAGCCGCAAGCAGTATTGTTTGAAATATAAACCATCTCACGACCTTTTCGCAGGTCAGACAGACAAAGCATGTGGCTCTTCCATCAGGATGTACTCGAAGATAGGCGAAGAAAAACAACGGGGCGGAATAAATTCCACTGACGAGCCACGTGGTTGCAATAATAAAATACGCACGTTTCTTCGAAACAAACGTCTTCATTGGGAAAAATATCCCCAAAAACTTCTCCACAGCAATGGCCAGAATTGTGAGATTCGATGTCAAAATTAAAACCGCAGAAAGGAACACGTCAAATTGGCACAAGAAGCTTCCAAAACGTCCTTGGATAAGCCACGCGCTGTTCAACAGCATGTGAATACAGATCATAGGAATCATCTCCACGGCAAACAGCAGATCGGCTACGGACAGATTTACGATGAACAGATAATGTACTTGCCTTCGTACAATCTTACCAATCCTTCTAATAGCTTTGATGACCACTGTGTTTCCCACCAAGGAGAACACTACCATAATGTAGTAAGTAGACGCCAATATGGCTTGAGTTTGGTGAATTGGTGCCTGTAATCCATCTCCATGTGCGCTTACATTTGTTGGCGAGTGGAAGCTTACATTCGTTCCGTTGTCGTAATTCATTGTAGACAATTTCAACTCACGTTTTCACTTTCCAGATGTTAAAATATATTCAAGACGCACGCTGTTCATTGCGTGTTCGTTGGGGCGCATTCTGTTAATATTTGGATCGATCTTATGTTACATATGTAAATCGGCTTGAACTGGGATAAAATGTCATAACACAACACACACCAGTTTTCAAGGAGGGTGGTAAAGGATTTTTTCGGGCTTTTGTTTTCTTCGTGAATCGTGAGATGGGTATTTTTTTCTGTCGTGAAACGTGATCGGGCTGGCGAAGGGGATTTTCATGGATTTTCGTGATCCGCGTGATGAACAATCCAGAAGGAGGAGATCGTTTTGTTTAGATGATTTAGAATATTACAACTCCGTCTAGTTTTATTATTATGGTTTCCCTTCTACCATTGCGTTCACGCTCCATTTGATAATACTATGAATATTGTTCGCAGGTGTAATCTAGCACTTTTTGTTTGACACCAATTGAATTGTCGTTCGTACTAGCGCATGCTGCTCTTAGTAAAATAAATTTGTCAGAATTTATGAGATCTTTTGAGATAGCTGTCGATCGGAGCCTTACCACCCTCTTCAAGTAATTAAGTGGAAAACGGTATGGTAACGACCTGGGAACTAATGTAACTCCGTGCCCCCTCCCCCCCCCCCCCCCGCAATTTAGTCATCAGTTCTTTCATTAAATTTTACATCCATCGCTAAAAATGAAATGCACAAAATGGTATGAAAGAAATGTAAAACAGAGATGTATAAGAAATTTTAAACACAATTACGTTGTACGTATACAAAAGGCAGGAAGCACCTTGATACAGTTGAGATATGTCAACACTATGGACGGTCACTTCCGAAAGATCTACCTTATTACATGAAATTTTCACGACACGTTAATTTCGCGAATTTCGCGATTTAAAAAATCGCGAAATTTAAGTGACGCAAAAATTAAATGTCGCGAAATTAACATGACGCGAAAATTAAGTGTCTCACATTATGTCATGGAAAGGTTTATGTTTTGAAAGGATGGGATAAAGCTGGAATGAAGGATAAAGGATGTTTTCAATGGAAAAGAAGTGATACCGCCTGTTGATCCGTACTAAGACATTTACGCAAACAATTAAACAGCATCAGTCATGAAACTAAACGGCAACATTTTCTCTTTGGAGTCTGCAGAAAGAATATTTCATGTTCGTGGATAATGAGGTCAATTGACCACTAAAAACGTGACTTGAATTCAAACATTAACTACAAACCGTGCCTTGTAGACACGGTGAGAACGTCTTTCTTGTTACTATTTACATAATCAGTTGCGTTTCTGTTTATTTGGACATTGATGATTAAGTTGTTTGATCAAATACAAATGTTAAATAACATTGACAAAGAAGTAAAGTGTGTCTCACTCAAAAACGCGAAATTAAAGTGAGTCAAAATGCAATATTTTCTCAAAATCGCGAAATTAACGTGTAGCGAAAATTTCATGTAATAAGGTAAAATAAGGTATCCTACTTACAAGCTTTATTTTTGAACAAATACAAAAATAGATACTGGTGCTTTTGTAGACTAAATTTCGTCACGTTCCTTCAGAGCATAAGGTTAAAAGATCAGATTTTATTTCAGAAATAGAACACATGTTCCGTGTTTCTATCGAGTAAATGAAACACGAGTGGAAGTTTGGGAGAACGAGAAATGCTGTCGGAACACGAGCCGATAGGCGAGTGTTTCCACAGCATTTTCGAGTTCTTCCAAACTTTCACGAGTGTTTCTATATCTCGATAGAAACACGGAAAACATGGTTTCTATTTCTGTTAGGAAAAACCGGGAGAAGAATTAAATCCCTCGTTTCTTTTGATCATCAAAATGTAAATTCTCTTTGCTCGCGCAATCATTATATCAACAGCTCATGCTAGTTCTGTGTATCTATTTGCTATTTAACAATTAGATTATTCGCTCTCAATTTCTATGAGGTGATAGTTGATTCGGCCTGCGGCCTCATCAACTATTACCTCATAGAAATTGAGAGCGAATAATCTAATTGTTTTAGTAGAATTCTAACTGAAATAAACGCAAATAATGGTTTCTTATTATTTTTCTACGCATTATCGAACTATTAAACGCTTTAACAAAATCGCACGCATTGAATTGTCCTTGGTAAATTTGCAGTTGTTTACGCGCGTGCACCCGTTTTTCAATAATTTCAAGCTTTTAAAGTCAAGAAACCGCTACTGTCCTTCTTTTAGCCTTCTCGGGAATTTTTTTATCCATTTACATCTAAACTTCCTTCCAAAACTTCGGAAAAACGATAAAAACGTCGCATTTTGTGGACGACCTTCGGCAACTGCACACTAATGGCTGATAGTGTTCAATAGCTCAGCCAATCACATTGCAGCATTTGCATTAGTGTACTAGTAGAATTCTACTAAAGAGTTTTAGTAGAATTCTACTAGTATATTTAAAATGCAACTGCTACAGCCTGATTGGCTGAGCTATTGAACACTATCAGCCCGGCATTAGTGTGCAGTGGCTGAAGGTCGTCCAAAGCATGGCGACATTTCCCGTTTCTCCGAAGTTTCGGAGGAAGTTTAGAAACATTATTGCAAAATCCAATCCCGTGAAGACTAAAAGGAGGAAATCCACCGTTCCACGAGTTAAAAACGTTAAAATTACTGAATAAACTGATGAGAGTGAGTTCACAACTGAAAGTTTCAAATGAAAATTCAGTCAGCGCGCGCGATTTTGCTAAAGGGTGAAGTTTAGTTCACATTGTAGAAAAAGAATTAGAAATTATTATTTGAGTTAGAATTATACTAAAACAATTAGATTATTCAGTTATCACCTCATAGAAATTGAGAGCGAATAATTTAATCTGCCGAATCAACTATAATCTCATAGAAATTGAGAGCGAATAATCTAATTGTTAAATAGAAGTACGGCTTTTAGCTTGCGCTAATAGAAGGCTCTAAAGGGTCTTACGTTTGAGCTGTTTTTGTCCGAAAATTGGGTCAAAGATTTTGCCAGTAAGATATAATTTTGTCTTCTTATCTGACTTGGGTGTCGTTTATTTGTTTTCAAGGGCGTGTCACGGGCACTCCAGGACCCCCCCTCCCCCCCTCCCCTTGGCTACGCCCCTGAACCGGAGTATTAGTTAGCGCAGTTGCTCTCCGAGCTTGTAGGGTGTTCCAGGTTTTTGCACTGGTTGGGGCCAGACACATAATAATTGGGTAAGACACATAATAACTCTCACAGAGCCTCTCTCGTCTTCACACCCAGGATCAGTATAAATGGGTAACGCCGATGTGTTGGGAAAACTTCAAAAAATGTTGTGGGGTAACCCTGCAATGGACTAGCATCCCATCCACGAGGGGGTAGTAATACTCCTAGTCGCTTCGAGTTACGAAAACTGGGATAAGCCGGCAGAAGGTTTTGCACCAACAGGCTCGTTAAAAATTTACCTTACCTTTTTTAATATTAAAATGACACCACCAATACTGAGGCAATCTTGTTTTTTTAATAATACCAGTAGGCAGTTTAATCTGTTAAACAACAGTTTATTATTCAATACATCGTTGGCTTAGTTATAATATGCATAATACCAATGATAAAATCTTTCCGGTTAAGTAAATTGCTTACAAGTGTATAACTCCGGTCCATCTTCAACCCTATCCCATGATTCCAAGTTTGAGGATAGACTCGGATGAATCTCGCTATTAGCTTGCTGTTTAACTTTCGTGTAACCACTCGAAAATAGTCCGAATTCCCCAGGAATACCTGTAAAGAGAAATACAAAACAAAAGGCTATCTGGTCAAAACATCACGTAAATACTGAGCTCTATCCATTAGTACAATTAAGACGGCTTTAAATACCGTCATTTCGTAAGCTGGTTTTAAAAAGAAACCTTTTGTTCACCTCCCTTGAAAATAAAAAGGCAGTGTGACAAAGATTGGGGAATGAAAGCCCTTCTTTAAAGTCATTCATAGCTGAGTCTGGGATGGGGAAGATGGGGAATCTTTTTTTGTCTTAGATCTGAAACGGGGAATTAAAAAGAGGATGATGAAAACGTTTTTTTGGGGGGTAGAAAATGAAATAAGCTAATCACTGAGATGTCATTTTCCGATCGAGAATGAAGGGAATGTGTTCTTTTCGGGTCGAATCTAGTCGACAGTATTGGACATGGATGTCTTTTGTTTTGAAGCCAGGTTTTTACGGTTTAACTGAAACGACTTCTAAGTCCAAAAGAGCGCTTTGCCCGATTACCTTAACTTGACCGCCTTCTTCGTACATCGTCCAGGTGTTGCCATCATTCGAAAAGCTGAGCTTGTATGTCTTGACGTAAAGACTGAAGCGTTTCCCTTGAGTTGCGACAGCTAAAACCATTGTAGGAGTTCCCAGGTCAACCTGAAAATAGTATTGTTACAAAAGGGTAAGGATCGACCAAACCTGGAAATCGACTGGGTGCTGTTTAAAAAAACCCTAGACCACCACTTGTGTGCGTTTTTCCGACGGCGTTTCTCAAAAAAGCTGTATTTGAAGAACACAGGCTATATATTTGTTCATGAACACCCTCTGCTTTCCTTGTGTTACTATTCTTCTAATAACAGGGACCTTTGCGGTAAAGGCATGCGCAGAAGATAAGTCTGCATTACATACTTGAGTTCTTTATACGAACATCACATGCTTTTCTCTGCGGTACGATTCTTGTAGACTTTGTGGTGACAAGTTAACCACAGTTAATTAAACTAGACCACAGTGCTTCATGTGAAATACGTTTTGATGCGGCACATTTCATAAACTGAAAAACCATTCCCTTGATTAATCAATAATATCAGTATTACAATTTGTTTTAAAGAAAGGCAACTACCATTGAGGTCGCTGTGTTAAAAACAACAACAACAACAACAATAAATCAACAATAGATGTTGTAAATATTACACAACGCTTTTGCAATTAAATATGCAAACCTTGTACCGGGAGTCTTGGCGCAAACTTTCTAACGACCAGGAGACAAGCATTCCAGCTGTGCTGCGTTTTTAAAATCCTTCCGGAAGGATGATTTTTTGATTTGATCCGTTTATTACTTTGCGAGAAACTACTTCCGTGACGGAGTTCTTTGTGTTGAAAAGCACTCATTCTGAAAAATGAGATAACCCATTACTTTTTCTGCTGATTTTTGCCAAATTTGACACCTCAGACAACCGGAAGCGGCGTGAATTTCGAGGTATTCAAGACTGCGTGTTGCAAACCTTTTTTAATCAGCTGCAGTTTGAATTCACGGCACAAATCGCTGGAACCAAGTTTCCGGTTTTTTAGACCCAATAATTGCATAGATACAATTACGAGAAACTGAATAACTAATTGAAGAAAACAAAAGTATCATGTTACATAAGTTGAAAGGAAAAACGAAAGTATCATGTTAGAAACGAACAAAAGTATCATCTTACGGTTGTAAAGAAAAGCGTAAGTATAACGTCAGCGTCTTATTGAGAGTGAGTAAGGCAAATAAACAAAAAAACATCATAGTTTTAATTTATTGGCCCTTTTACATTCTGCACTATCCTTTGACTCTCTGAGTTGAAAATAACCCTCAGTATACCCTTTAGAGGAAAATGTAAAAATCGAGCATTCTTTAAAGGTCAAATGCAACGAAATGGGACAATTTTTCTTTTATCCAAAAACCTGTCCATTATGGCAACACTAATCATAATCGACTCACAGAAATGGTTTTGTGCGAATTATGGTGCTCAGGAGATGAAAATCTGACGATTTCCGACGGCTTTACGAAAACGAACCAGAAATGACCGCGCTTGGAATGGAAACGAATATAGGTATTTGTGACGTCACGTGTGGCGAGTTTGTTTTGAATACATCAGAATCCTTGGGTTTGTTCGATGGATTTCCAGAGTTTATGGAAAAACCGACGAAGACCGTCATTCGAACTTTCAAAATGTCCAAATACAGCCATATCAGTTCGAACCACAAATATCGGGCAATGAATTTAGTCCATTTTTCTGGTGAATCCCACTCGGCGAGTGAACAAGATGGCGTTTATAATATCGAGAACGAAGAAATTGGCCAGGTAGATTGGTGAGCCTAATAAATACAATCACAACCGCTGTTAAGTCTATGTTTTGCTTTTGTGCTTCTATGCAATTAATTATTCGTCATTAAAAGATGATATGTATGTGTGTTTGCGTTTCTGGAAATCATGGTCAACCGGACTGCTGTCATGTCATGATCTTTTTACTGAAAGCCAGTTTTCTCGCTAGATTAATACAGCTTGAAGTATCTGAAAAAAAATCAGCTTTTAGCTTATCTTCCTCAGTTAGTTGAATCAGAGTTCTGCCTGGTATTTTGTGTTCTTTATACATCATGTAGCTGATTAAGTAGTAGGTTAGCAGCACCCCTTTACTTCCATGTAAACTGGCTTTTATATTATATACTTGATGAGGAGTTTTGAAATTACTTCTTCAAAAAAGTGGGAAACGATCTGATGTATGTTGTATAATTGATCCTCTGTGACTGTTTTATTTATCCTTTACAAAGATTTTGTTTTGGCACTTATTATCTTCCTAAATATTTGCTAAAATCTATGTATTGTCTTAATGGGATGGGATAGGGTTTTAGGGTGGAGTTTAAATTATGTGCCAAATTTTTTTGACAATAATGTATGGTCCTATGGTACTGACACAAGACACGTTACAGCAACATGTAGCAGGGAAAAATTTACTTTGCACACATGGTATGTGCCACAAGGCCTCCGCTGCAGATCCTTGTATGTACATCTGTCTTTGTCCATGTTGCATGTTGCTGGATGGGGTTGGAGGTTGGGGGTGGTATTGTGAACAAAATTTAATCAACAGGTCGTTGTTATGAGGTATAAGTGGTGTACATTTACTTTTAGAAAGCTTTTTAACATTGATCATATTGATTTTGAGGCCAAATCTGTTTCAACCACTGCATTGCAAGGGATGCTTACCCAGCAGGACAGGAGAGGGGGAACTCCCAAGGATTTGGCTGGGAGCTTGCTTCAAGAACTTCAAACCTGTACCCTATTTCAGACTAAACAAAGTGATTTCCCCTCCATATTCAGACATAGCACAGACAATGATCGAATACTATCCCAGGATGCATTTTCAATTTTATACCTTATACCAGACCAGATCTCACTTGTCAAGGGATGAATACAGATAGAGGCTTCTTCTAAAAGTATTCCCAATTCTAGACCAAGGCTCATAAAAAATGGTCAATGTTTCAGAATTGCTCAAAAACCATACCCTATGGCACCAAACATACCCATATAGCTTATTATGGGTGTATCCCCAAAGCTGTCAATGAGCAATTTTTCATAGGTCAATAGATATGGGGCTGAGAAAATTATGGAGAGTATTAGTTACAGTAATACTATTTAATGTGGTTGCCAATTCTCCTGATGGTTCATGATAAAAGTGATCAACAACAGCCAAGTGAAGTACCGGTAGTCTTGTCAGATTTTTGCCTTCGATTTCTCTTAATAAATACCTGGAATTCAAACTGAATTACCATTCAGGACTGTCACACATACCAATTTATTGGGCAGATTTGCCCTGATTTGCAGCTGATAATGAGTGCGAGGCAGTTCACCGAATAAAGAATTTGCAATGTAACATGTTTTAAATGTAAACCCAAAATGCTTCATCTTGGATGGATCGCCGTTTTCTAAAAAATGGGTAATGTGAAATGACGTATAAATACCTATGAATAATAACTAACAGATTACGGATAGGTTTTGTATGACCAATATTTATTATGGCTAAAAGTGTAAAATTCGTATATCGCAAAATCTCTTAAACGAGATTGGGGCGTAAATAACTCGAAGTTTTTTTTCTGCGAACCTTATATTTTCAGGCGTTCGTTATAAGATATTTGCTGCGAAGCCTTAGCGAAGCAGCAAAACTGTTTTTGACTGTCCGTGCGAGGGCCTGGGTGCTATATATATGCGACTTTACACTCGATCAGACTTTTTCGGTGGCGATGATTTTGAGAGGATGAAGTATGAAGAATCAGCGGAGTAGTTCAGTTGCTGAAAGTCCCTGACTTTTTATCGGAAAGCCGACGTAGTGCCGACGGCGTGCGGATGCAACAGTCGATCTTTTATTGACGATTCCGATGTGTTTTTGTGACAGGCGTTAAGGTCGCGCAGGACTCTTGCTCATTAATAAATTCATTAGCCATTCATTAACCAGGTTTTATATTGTAAAGCTTTAATTCTCCGAATTTTGAACATCGAACAAGGATATTAGGGGATGATGGAATTTTATCATGATTGTCGTTTTACTGAGAGATGTCCCTTTAATTTACTTTGACGTTACACATGTGACAAGCTCTTAAATGTTAATCTGCAGATAATGCGATTGTGCTATCTTTTTTTTTGGGAAAGGATTTTAAAAATTCGCTTTGACCAGGGTACAATAGAGCACACCAAGTTTAGGTTCGTTGCGAACCAACTAATGAAATTCTGTATCAGCGGAGAAAACTTGGACACAAAATTGCAGGTTGCAGGTTTCGAAGACCTAGGCTTCCGAGTCTATGTTTACAACAACGTGCGCTATATTCAAAGCTGTAAATCTAATTAAGATAATTAATTCGCCTCGTTCCAGCGCACGGGACACAAAGCTGTCAAAGCTTACAACAAAGAGCGTTTAGAAATATATTTCATGAATATAGTCCGTCGTCGCAGTTCGTGCATACTCTTTAAATAAATGCATACTAGTCATGCAACGCTTTCGAGTGGTATACTATGGAATATCCCACGAGCCACATGTATTTTATGTTGCATAACTAGCATGTATGCATTTATTTAAAGAGTATGCACGAACTGCGACGTTTGTATATGTTTGCATATTTCTAAACGCTCTTTGTATCAGTTATTGCACGTTGTCGTTCTCAACTTTGACAGCTTTCTCGAATTCAAAAATTACTAGGAGTTATTGGCTTCTAAGAGAGTAAAAATGTGAAATCTTAACTTTGAAACGTGCTATCTTCTTTTTGAACCTTAATGATGCCAGCTTGGGGGCTTCTGCAGTGGAAAATGACTCGAAAATACACTTATGAAAGCAAAACTTGCCAAATTCGAGCCCGACTGCTCGCTTATCAAAGAAGTAACGGCCAGATACTGACGTCACAATGAAATTTGAGCCTTCGGTGTTTTGTCAAACAGCACATATTTTTACTTGAGCTTCTTATATGCAATCACGAAATTCTATGGAATGCCTAAGTCCAGAAAACCGCTTTAGACAATCACAGAAACTTGGGAGTTAAAGGGTTAAATTATTAGCCTCAAATGATCTCAAAAGGTTAAACTCTTTTCATGTTGCCATGGCAACGGATTTTAACTTCATTTGGATCGTTTTATTGGTTAAAAGTAAACGCTCCATCGGGCTAGCTGTGATAGAATGCTCAAGCCTGGAAGACCTAATCTATTATTTGCCACCTAAACAGGACAAAATACTAAACGTTCTTTTTTTCAGAAATATTGCTGATGATTCAACAAATTGAACGGGATATCTATTGAGAGCAATGGTACTGAGAGTTCAAGCACGTGTTTTAAAGCACAAGATATCTCTTACAAAAAAGCGTATAGAAATAGATCTACCTTCGCATTTATTGGGCCATGGAACATACAAATATCCAGGAGCGAGGATGACATAACTCCAGGCAGAGGTTTTGCAGACGTAAAACAAGGCTGGAGTGTCAGTGAAATCAAAGCCTTCTTTACAAGCCAAGGAGCAAACTTTGCCATTGTTTGTTTTCACACAGGTTACTATGCCGTCGTTTGGAGGATCGTTCATCTTACAACATGCTCCTGAAAATAACAATAATTAATAAAAAACAAATAAAATGCCCAAAACTGGAAGTGCCCTGACCTCTTTCACAAACGTGATATTAAGAAATAGAAAACATGTTCCGAATTTCTGTCGAGTTATAGAAATACGAGTGGAAGTTTGGGAGAACGAGAAATACTGTGCGAACACAAGCCGATAGGCAAGAGTTTCCACAGCTTTTTCGAGATCTCCCAAACTTTCACGAGTGTTTCTATAACTCGATAGAAACACGGAAAACATGTTTTCTATTTCTTTTAGAAAACACTGCGAGAAAAAAGAATTAAATCCCTCTAGTCCGGGAGCTAGAGGCGCAGAAATGATTTTTTACACTGCAAGAGTACTGAAAAGATTTGACGACGGATTTCAATAGATTAAAACCTCCTCTTTAACGCTAGGTAGTTTGTGGTTTCAAATTGTGGTATACGTTTTGAGTTATTCCTATGTTTTTGTAAGTCGGCACGTGTAAAAAAGAGATTAACACGAAAACGAGGCCAATAATCACGGCTCAATATATTCAAAGGACTTCCTTAAATTACCCCAAAAATTTTACCTAGATATCTTATAATACTCTTAGAAGTCGATTTGGACAGAAGCAGCACCGCCTTATAAAGATATCACGTGATATAGGTCATTGACTCGTGCAAAGTAGCGCAGCATCTTCGTTCATTGTTAAATACTAACTAAAAAGTTTTGCCTGTGGGAATACAAAAACACATTTGCACGTTCAATATACTGTTTTTAGTCTAAAAAATATAGAAGATTTCGAAAAGATCAACTTTGGTTCCAAAAATTTGAGCAGCAGCTGTTAATCATATATTTTTGAGGAGCCTCGTTTTCAAGCTGAACGATGGTGATCAGTCGCGGATGAGATACAACTCAGACAAAGTAGGCATGGCAGTATTATTGTCAAAGGTAAGAGTCTAGAACTGTTGTAGCAATATTCTAACTACAATATTTGAATGTTCTTTTGTTTTATTTCTCCTGGTAATGTTTTCAATACCTAATTTTCGCACGCCGAAAAATAAGGCGGCAAAATGTTATCTTCCACATGTTATTATTATAATTGTAGTCGCAGGATTGACGCCGTCATACGATATTTTTAAGGTATTTTTCAGAATATTTTCAGAATTGTAAAACAGTATTGTGAATACGAAACAACCCTTGAAAGTGAATGCGTTGATATTTGTAAAACTGCATTATTTGCTGTATAGCTTACCGAGCTAACTTTCTTTTACGGAAATATTGAAATAATGATAAGGCACAAAATCTGAGCAGAACCAAGTAGTCGTACCTTCTAATATCTCCCCCAATGTCTTTATTCAGGCAGCAGCAGATAACAACGACATCAGCGAGGAAACCCTTGGTAGAAAGAACACTACGCATGCCACCACCTTAGCTGTGTTCCAAAGAAAGTCATTTGGTCCTGAATGCCAGCCTAAAGTAGTTGGTAATCACTCCGTCAGAAAAAGATTAATCGAAGGTGGGAAGTTCAATGATATCCTCGAATTTTCATCCCGAGTAAAGTGACCGCCTGTAACTATGTTTCTAGGAACTTTGCAGGATGAAACTTTCCAAGTAGCTGGAGATAAGTACCTTGCTTCCTGTAATACTGATCTGGTTTGGGCCTTAACTCGAATGTCAAGACCTTTACTACAAGAACCAGAAGAAGTTGATCAACAAAAGCAATCTGTTCCAATTTGGAGCGCTTTTAACGCATTTTTGTTTCCTGAAACGCCCTGCTCGTCTGTTGTAGGTTACTGCCCGATGCTACAGGGATCATCAACAGAACGTAGCACAATATACACTGTCCTGAAGCAAGTTCAAAAGATGTGTGAAGTCATTGGCCAGAAAGACGCAGTCATCACGTTTGATCAAGCCATTTACTCTAAGGCGAGACAAATTCAATGGTTTTAACCCGACGAGTTCAAGAACACGGTCATCCGTCGGGGGGGGATTCCATGTTGCTCTGAACTTCTCAGCCCTTCTCGGAAAGAAATATCGGAACTCCCGCTTAGAAGATCTTTTGATTGAATCTGGAGTGTACGCGTGAGGGCACAACGACGGCTGTGATGAAAGGAAAGCTGTACAATCGAGCAGTTCGGGCTCAAAAGATTGTAATGGAGGCCCTCTTTCGTATAATGTGGAAAGTGTTCCTGGACTGGTTGAGAAGATCGAGAGGAGAGATCCCTGCTGCGCTACTTCACATGAGACAACGACACATGTCACGTGATATCTTCACAAGGCGGTGATGATTCTGTCAAAATTAACTTCTAAGAGTATTATAAAATATCTAGGTAAAATTTTTGATGTAATTTAAGGAAGTCCTTTGAATATATTGAGCCGTGATTATTGGCCTCGTTTTCATGCTAATCTCCTTTTTACACGTGCCGACTTACAAAAACATAGCAATAACTCAAAACGTATACCACAATTTGAAACCACAAACTACCTAGCGTTAAAGAGGAGGTTTTAATCTATTGAAATCCGTCGTCAAATCTTTTCAGTACTCTTGCAGTGTAAAAAATCATTTCTGCGCCTCTAGCTCCCGGACTACTCGTTTATTTTGAACATCAAAATGTAAATTCTCTTTGCTCGCGCCATCATTACATCAACAGCTCGTGGTACAGTAGTTCTGTGCTTCTATCGAGTTTTATACAATAACCGATATACTACGCGCGTTGTGATTGGTTGATGCCTGTCATCTATTAGAGTACAGACACACAGATGCCGTCACTACGTGGTGTGACTCGCGCGCGTGATCAGTTCATAGTCCAAGTCAGTCTTCTCGGCACTGAGTTTTTGAAAACCTGCATCGAAAACAACAAGGGAAAGCTCAGCTTAATTGTAAATCTACATTGAGGAACAGTCTGCCAAATATTGTTCATCTTTCGAGACGTTTAATTGGGCTAAACAAGCTTGAAGTAGACAGTTAAATGTTTGTCCGATGCTCGAGTAGTTTCACGACGCTGCGGGAAATCCATGAATTGCAGTTGAACGCTTATTAAAGCTTACAGAGTTGAACGTACAAATAGAATAAAGAGTAGTTTTTTTCGTTGACGTTTTAATTTTCCTTCAAAGTACTATTCTCACTGCATACATAATTAGCCCGGGAAAGGCGTAAGTTCTGACTTTGAACGTTTATAACTTTTTCAAGATTCAACCAAACGCTACCAAACTTACGAGTTTTTCTAAAATTTATCTGGGAATAAATTGGTAGGATAGGTTGTTGAGTCTGGAACTTGACGTTACCATGGCAACGTCATTTTGACAGACATGTTTTTCCAAATTTGTAATTTTCGTGTTTCCATTAATAAAAATTAACTTTAATTCAACTACTTTCACCTCTTTTAGGTTTTTTTGCACTGTTTTATAGATTTTGAGTATTTTTCAGTAATTTTGGGCGGTTTTCTGATGTTTTGGAAAAGTTTTGAAATCCAAGATGGCGGATCCAAGATGGCGGCTGTTTGACATCATGATGTAATTGTCACGTGATGTGACGTCATCACCGCACGTGACGTATAAAAAAAGATAGATTTCTGGACATACTATATATTCTGTAAGTTTTATTGCGATTGCTTAAATATTCTGGAAGTTACGGAGGGGGGGGGGGCGGAATCCGCCCCCCCCGGTCTGAAAAGATCCAAAAAAGCCCGGTCTGAATAGGGTTAAACTTGTGTATTATTTTTCTTTGGGTGGGATCTTTGCCCTTGCCCAGTTGACCTCGGGGGGGGCCTCCTCAGTGTCTCAATTCCGGACCTAGTTCGGAGGCTGGGGTCAACAAAGGGCTGGGTTCCCTTTTTCCTCTTTCGGGTGTTTGTTTCAGCTTATTTTCATTTCCCCCTCGTTATATTTTAGGCAAATTATTCCTTGTTTGCCGCAAGACCCAGTACGGCCCAGCGGCAAATTAGTAGGAGTCGTTCCTCTCTGCCGCATTTCACAGGGAGCCCCTCCCTTTGTTGGCCCCTTGCCTCCTCTGGAGCTAGTAGCGTCCTTCCCAGGATCGGGTAATCTTGTTCATTTGCGCTTCTTCTACCCTGCTCACCTCACGGCAAGTAATATTCATAATAAGCTGTCCCCTTAGCAGGACCTCCTCGAGAAATCGCCACGTTCTAAGGTTGACCTTTAAGGAAGTTATCAGGGACGGAGTTTGTGTCTTCCGCTTTTTCAAGCCATTCAGAGGGAATTTCAAAGGACAGGCATACAATTCCTAATACCCCCCAACCTGTTCCCGGTTCTTCTCCAATCCCATAATACAGTGGGTGATCGCGGGGGTTATAGTTATTTGAAGCCCGGTAGACAGTGTAACACCCCCACGATTAGTTCTACCCCCTAACGGACGAGCCGTTTAAGCCTCGGTTGTGTCACGATTAACGATATCTCAATTTATGGATCCGTGACCTCTCTTTCAAGCTTGACCACCACTGCGTTTTCCCTGGTGACTTTCAGATCACTTGTGATGATAAGAGTGGTTATCAGTATGTCTTGCTTCATCCTTTGTCTTAAACTTATTTTAACTTCCAGTGGCATGGTTTCTTTTTCGTCTTTTGTACACTGATGGAAAGCCAGCGCTTTCATTTACCATAAACTCGGACTTGCAGTTTCGGGCGCCGCGCGGTCTCTTGGGGTCCCAGTTTCGCTATATATTTATTATCGGGAAAGACCAGTGCTTGCCCCACCTTACACCTTGTGCAACTCCGAGTTCTAGCGGAATCAACGTTTTAGCACAGTCACTGCCTTCTGACCAAAACTTGTATGTTTTCCCGCCATTTGGTTTGATTGCGCCCATTCGTAGATGCATTCTTGAGCAAGAATTTCACGGTGCGTTTACTTCCGTTATCGCTTATAGTTTTCGGGTGCATTGTCCAACACTCTAAAGCTTTTAGGTTGCTCCCAGGAAGACGTGACCCAATGGTTGGGCTGGAAAAGTGGGGAGGTCAAAAAGGATATGTGCAACTCTCAGATTCCTATGCATCTCTTACAATTTTAGAAAGCGTGTTCACCAGAGTAGCTTCTGATTGAGTAACCCCAGTTTCACATTCAGATAATTTGGAGGCCGCTGTATAGATCGCCCTGAAATAATATGTATTAGGGGTTGGGGTTTCTGAGTAATGGAAGGAATAGCGCTTAAGATTCTTTGTGAGAGTGTTGTCCTTTGGTTTTCCGTTCTCTTCGCCCCTCCTTCCGGAATTGACAGCAGAGTGTCTGGGGCAGGAGCGGGTATCCTCCCATAACTTAGCCTCCCGCGTCAGGGCTATTGTATACAGTGAGAATGATTTACTATTCTCACTGCATACATAATTAGCCCGTCGCGCGGGAAAGGCGTAAGTTCTTCAAATTCCAGCGTTCTGCACCTGCGTGCTAGTAGCATGATGCATTGCGGCCATCGCTTCAAATATCGCAATTTCTGTCTCCTCGTGGTCAGTTCAACGGAGTTCGGTAAAGTCACGTTAAAGTTTCGCCCCTCCCACCTCCCCTGGTGGCGGTCGATGCTGTTTCCTACATTTTACACGTCTTTTGCCCTGGCAGTCGCGGGTATCCTCCCATAACTTAGCCTCCCGCGTCAGGGCTATTGTATACAGTGAGAATGATTTACGTATTAAGACGGAATCCGCCAGGACTTCGAGTAGTTGTTGGAAAAAATTATGTACCAAAATTATTTACACCTTATTGCAAGCTTTTGTGTTACTGCTTCAAATATCTTATCAAAAGAAATCTTTTCTAACAACACCAAACATCGAAAACCAATCTCGAAGTTCCGCTGAATTCCACTAAATCGCTTAAAAGACGCGAGCTTTTGCCTATAGCTTGTGAACATTAAATGTCATTTTCTCAGGCTCTGATAAGAAATTGTTGTACCAAAATTATTTACACCTTATTGCAAACTTTTGTGTTACTGCTACAAATATCTTATCAAAAGAAATCTTTTCTAACAACACCAAACACCGAAAACAAATTTTGAAATTTCACTGAATTCCACTGAATCGCTTAAAGACGATTTTACAAAATGGCTGCACGTGAGAATTTCCCTATAGCTTGTGAACTTTGAAATTCATTTTCTAAGACTCTGATTAGAAATTGTTGTTGGTGTTATCAGTGATAATTACTTACATCTTTACCTTTTATTTAGGGTAGAAAATAACGCAATAGGATTTAAATTATTCTGGTACTCGATTTTTGTCCAACTTAAATAAATATTACTCGACTTCCTGGTGGATTCCGTCTTAAACTGTTTAACAGTGCTTCGTGTTAACGGATAACTTTGTTGTGAAATGAAAACAACTTTAGCTCAACGGTGGCGGCATTGTTTTTAATAGCAATTCTGAAGTCTTGTGTTATTGTATAAAACAAATAGGGGCATTTTGCCGTGCGTCTGTTCAGTTATAGATCACAGAAGACGTCAAAATGTGGCAAGAACATCAGTGACACACTCGGCTATCGCCTCGTGTGCCACGTTTTTGTTATTACCACATTTTTGACGTCATCTGAGATCTATAACTGAACAGACTCACGGCAAAATGGAATCTATTTGTTAAGGACGTTTGCGCTAATTGTTTTTGGCGCACCTGGAATCACCAACCCAGATTCTAGAAAGAATTGCAACAAGTCAAACAACGAGAGGATGCCCCCAGGATCGTTGGAAACGGGGGAAGGATAATCGATCACAGATTCACAGCACGGAATTGAACTTTGGACTGGATACGGACGACAGCAATATGAATACGGATAATATGGACTTGAACCTCGGAACGGACATGGACTAAGACAACATGGACACGAAGAACATGAATCTGGAACTTGGACTGGACACGGACTACGGAATTGAGAGGTACTAATGCTGTGGAAAGCGACTCAAGACCTATCATGGGCTACGTATTCTCCGAGGGAAAGTGTGCAAGAGAAAGGACCCTGCTCGCAGGTTGCATGGCCAAGAGACGTGTGGTCCAACTCCCCAGGAGGCTAACCACAGTTGGAGTTATACCACAGTTGAGCAGAGTGGAGAAGAAGCGAAGGTACCTGAAAAAAAACCCCAAGATAAAGTGGCCAAAGGCGAATGATACAGCGACATACGATCAGTTCGATGAAGAAGTGAGTAAACTAGTGCGAAGGTTCAAGGGGACGACTGACGAGAGGTTAGAGAAGCTAGCAGAGATTGTATATGAGGAAGGCTTGAGGAGGTTTGGCCTGGAAAAAGAGGAATCGCCAAGGCAGGGGCAGAAGAAGGGCGGACCATCAAGAAGAAAGAGCGAAGCTGATGAGTTGCGGAAGGCGAAAAAGAGGTTAAGGACGCTGTGGCTGAATGCTGAGGAGCATGAAAAGGAGGGCCTAAAAGTGTTGTTCGAGCGGTGAAAAGGCAACACAGGGATTTGTTGAGAAGAGAGAGGAGGCTGAGTCGAAGGAAGGAAAAGAAGAAAATTAGGCAGCAGTTCGTTAAAACCCATTTAAGTTTGCAAAAGGGCTCTTCGTGGAAAGTAAAAGTGAAAAGCTTGAATGTACGAAAGAGGAGCTGGAAAACCATCTGAAGGCAACTTGTAGTGACCCAAAGCGAGAGGAAAAGCTGCCTAGAATGGCAGGGCTGCAAAAAACTACAGCACCAGGTGTGGCATTTGACATGAGCGACATCAAAATGAAGGAAGTGGATGACTTTGTTAGGAAAGCTCGTGGCAAAAGTGATCCTGGAAATGATGTCATTAGCAACAATGTGTATAAGAAATTCCCGCTACTTAGAAACCATCTCTTTCGTCTCTTCACGAAATGTGGAGAAAGAAATCAGTAGCGGACAGATTGTGTTTTGCTGAAGGAATATACCTGCCGAAGGAGAAAATGCCCACGGGATAGCGCAGTTTAGACCCACCGCTTAACATTGACGGTAAAATTTTGCTTGGTATAATAGCGAAGAGAGTGATAGAATTCGTTCACATAAATGGATATGTGAACGAGTCGGTTCAGGAGGCTGGAATTCCAGGTATACCTGGGTGCGTGGAGCACGCGTTTGCCATCCGAGATGCAATACAGGAAGCAAAGACATCAATGGAAGATTTGATTGTGATCTGGTTGGACTTCGTGCCCCACGGTCTCATCGAGATGGCAATGGAAAACTTTTGGTTCCCAAAACTAGTGAAAGTAATGTTGGTGCAGTACTACAACAACTTTCGGATGCGATTCACGACGGACGGCTTTACGACTGAAATGGAGGTGGGAACAGCAGCTGGATGTACTATATCGGTAATCATGTTTGTCTTAGTAATGGAGATAATACTAAAATCAACAAACGCCGACACTGCTATGCTAAGAACGCCGTTGAGAGCATTCATGGATGACATCACTGTGCTTGCAAAGTCTACGAACGCTGCAACTCGCATCCTAGAAAGACTAGATGAACTGGTTACATGGTCGAAGATGAAGTTTAAGGCCAAGAAGTCAAGGAGTTGTTCATTTGTGAAGGGAAAGCAGAAAGAGATTCGCTTCTCAGTAGCTGGAGACACTATACCCACTGTGAGAGTACAACCGGTGAAGAGTCTAGGCAGGTGGTATAAGGGCACACTGAGTGACCGTCACCAAGAAACAGAGGAAGAGAGGCAGAGGAAAGAGAGGCAGAGGAAGTCCTCAAGGCTATTGATAAGACTAGACTACCTGGAAAGTTCAAGGTGTCTTCAGTTTGGACTGTACCCGAGCATCAAGGGTTGAGCGGATTGAACAAAGATGCAGTGTTTACATACGGAAATGGCTCGGACTCGGACAAGACAACTTAATAACACAGCACTGTATGGGAAAGTGGTCAACTAGAACTATCTCTTGCATCCATTTTTTGAGGAGTACAAGGCCGGTAAGATGAGAACGGTAATGATGTTGAGGTACTCAAAGGACCAGGCCATTCGAGAGGACCTTTCCGAGGTGCGTACTGGCAAAAAGTGGAATGCAGAGGAAGAAGTAGACAAAGAGATGAACAGTTTGAGGGATGGAGACATTGTAGGTACAGTTCAAAGTGACAGGAGGGGACTTGGTACGCATAACTTCAAGCTATTTTGCCAAAGCAGCGCCAAGGAGAGAAGAGATGCGGTTGTGTACTAGGTGAAGCGGGTTGAACGCGAGAGAAGGTACGTGCACTTGGTACAGTGTAGTCAGCAAGGACAGTGCTTGAGGTGGGAAGAGCCAGTGATTGAAAAGAAGTTGTTCTGGAAAGAGTTGTGGGCATGGGAACTGGCGCGACAGAACTTCTTAATGAAGTCAACGTATGACACGCTACCATCCCCAGCCAATCTTGTACGTTGGAAAGTGTCTAAAGAGAGTAAGTGCCAGTGTGGAGGGTATGGTACGTTGCATCATATCTTATCCGCCTGCCCCATGGGTCTGACAGATCGGTACACCTGGCGACACAACCAACTACTGAGGGTCATCGTGGAAGCTATTGAAATGAAGGTAACTGATATTAATCAAGCGAAGTTGCCCGTGAAGGAATGCCAAAGCAAAGTTATGTTTTACCAAGAAGGGAAGAAGGGAGCAACAAAAACATCACCAAAAAAACAAGTGGTGGACGAGAGGTGGTGACGATGCCAGACAAGTGATCCTGCTTGAATTAGCAGTACATTTGGAAGAGAACTTTGGAGATACAGAGGACCGGAAGTACAGGCGGTATAAGGAACTGATTGACGCTTGTAAAGAGGCTGGCTGGAATTCATAGTATTACCACCTTGCTGCCGATTGCCATGGGTATGTTAGCCGAGAACTGGCAAACTTGATGCGTGGTCGGTTTGGATTCACCACGACAGAACTGAGAACATTGGTAGCTGCTATACAACAGGCAGCAGAGAAAGCCTCATATTTCATCTCGTTGAAAAAAAAAGTCAGCACCAGCTCTTTTGAAGCCTCCTTAGGGAGGGGCCCCGCCATGGGAGAAGGCAGTTGAGGAGTAGGAGCCGAAACTGACTGCCATGGTTCCTCCTGATGACTTCTGAGCTGGATCCAAAAGCAGGCAACACTGGAGGCATTTTCGACGAATATTTGAGTATGGTTCCTCAGGTGACAGCAATGTGCAAATCGGCATTCAATCATCTCGGCAAAGTTAGCGTCATTCGTAAACATCTTACCTTCGATGCAGCCCAGCTTCTTGTTCACGCTCTCATTACATCAAAGCTTGAGTACTGTAATTCGTTACTATATGGTTTACCCAAGCACGTGACTAAACAGCTCCAACGTGTGCAGAACGCAGCTGCTCGAATTGTTTCTCTCTCGCCCAAGTTCTGTCATATTACACTGGCTTCCAATTGATCTCCGCTGAGGGAACTTGTCAAACAAATATAGGGCTGGTTGCCGTTGCGTTTACTTCGCTCGTAGTTTACTCTCTCAAATGGTAGGTGACCCCCAATTTTTTTCGATAGGCAGCTTTGTTTTGCGATTCTTGACAGATTGTTAACAATGAACAAAAAGTCAATGAGGGAAGTTTAAAAATTTCTAATGTTTTTATCCACGCGGCATCGAATCTTGCCCATCTTTCAACTGCTAGGCGAGTGCAAATGTGATTGCTAAGTGCTTATATTTTCTTTAAGGAACACCACCAGTTGAATCAATTTGCTTAATAGATCCACTTAAACAATATTCAGACGAGTAAAGTGCATTTCATGGATTTATTCGCGATATTTCTGAACAGACAGACACTGTCATCTCCGAAACGAATTCGGTGACCGCCCCCCCCCTCCCCATTTTTTTATATTTCTGACATGAGTGACCCATAAAGACACAGTGGTGAAAGTTTTAGAAAAAACTGAATGTTAGAAGAGTTTTGCGCGAACGTCCTTAACGTCGCGCTAATTGTTTATGCGCATCGTTACTGCGCACGTAATTCATGTCGCAACGCCACGTCATGCATCGAGCGCGCGCGCTGAGGAAATTTTCCAACCACATGCAGGGCGATTAGCCGTTGCGTTAACTTCGCTTGCAGTTTGCTACCTTACGTGGTCGGTGACCCCTACTTGTTTCTTAACAGATCACATTTGTTAACGATTATCTACGTTTTGTGAGAAAAGAGTTTTTTTGCCCCACGCACGTTCGAATTCCGCTTTTTGATCTTTTCGTTTTGCGTACAACGGGTTCAAATGCCTCTTCCAGAGCTAAGTCTTCATAATGTGACGAAGATCGTTTGCCTCCATTTACTCATCTTCGATATTTTAAACTACAAACCCTGTAAGCCATGCTAAATTATGCGCGCCAATTTTTCAAAATCAGGGTACTTTTCTACACGCTTTATATCTGAAACAAAGTTGAACACCACCATTTTTTTTGTATATCTGACACAAGTAACTCATTACCCGACCTCGGTAAAAACTTTAAAAAAATCTATCGACTGGAAATTTTCGCGCGAACGTCCTTAAATAGAAGTACGGCTTTTAGCGCTCGCTTCCTTACCTGATATTTTCTAAATACAGATGGGTAATAAGTTAAGAGCAATCGGGAAATATCCTCAAGAGAAAAATAACCGTGCACTTCCAGGGAAGTGGCAACCTAACATAAAACCCACCTATTGTAAAGATTTTTATTGTAATCCTCTTTTAATTAGTATTTTTTCAGCACCTAACTTTCACTCGAATTCACCTGATCTGCATCTTTCTAAAAGACTCTCTATCGTTTTTTCACACCTCGGCTAATTTTACAATGTACTAATTGATTATTATTTTCAAATCTTCATTTTTAACTCGCAAATACCTTAAATAACATTAAGCAAAAATCGAAAACGTTTATTACACATGAAACCCCGCCAAGGAGACTTTAATCTAAAATGAGTGAAAAATAGCATTTATCTATAATTCTCCTATAAGGAGATAACACATTGTAAGAGGTTGTTCGTGTTACATAAAATAACAGTTTTCACGCTTTAAATTGCCATTTTTCAATCACTCAGTAAATGTAATGCAGGTAGATACTTTTTTTACTAGGCATAATCATTTCCTGTTAGAATTGGTTTTAAGATTTGGGTTACCTGTGTGCAGTAGCTCACCCAGATACATTTTCAGCGCAAGCGCAATTAGTATTTACGCACCTGTTTATTTGAATATGACAAATTACAGCAGCTAGGTTAATACTTAACGTGACACAACGATTAGCCCTTTAATTGAGATCGGTAATATCAGAAAAAATTTCAAACTGGAAAAGGTAGAAATTTTCACGTTTCGTCAACGCTGCCTTCTCAAGAGTTGTGGAAACATGACAGTTCAGTTTCAGGAAGGGAAGCATGCCTACATTATGAATACGACACAAACACACACAGTACATAAATTAGATTCTGACAGGCTGTTTGAGGATTAGAGAAGTAAATGAAATTTGTTTGAAATTTGGAGTAATAATTTTCGGAAAAATCATTACTATTGTCTACTTTTTGTTGCCAGCGTTACCTTTTAATGTGTTCATTACGTTTGCTGATTAATCAGGAGAATATTTCACTGATGAACTAAAGAAACTAAGAAACCTCTAAAGCTAAGCATTGACACTAATCAAACATCTCTCATATGTAAATCACTAAAATTACATAGATTTCCTTGCGAACTTGATAAAAAGAGATAAACGTTCTAGTAACATGAGCAGTTTTGTCAATTTTGTTGCTTTTCTTTTGGGCGTAATGATATTATTGATGGACACATATCATCAAACATTTGACGAACTTGAAGGTAGTTATTTTATCAGCTTTCTCCTTCAGTCTAACGCCCCAAAATTTGTTTTATCACCTGTTGTTGCTTGTGATTGCAATTTGGTGTAATGTTGACATTACTGTCTAAAACGACTAGAAATGCAGAAACGGTTAATTAATCGTAAAAAAATCATAATTTTTGTCGTTTACACGTTTACTGAGCAAATGGCGTTGCAAATTGATCCGGAGGCTTAACAACGCATTTTAAAAGTCGAAGGCTGTAAAATGGCGAACAGCATTTCAGCGTTTACAGCATATTGCTTCCTGGTTTCAGTTTTTATTTCAGTTTGTCAGAGTTGCCCTTCTGGGTATGAAGGTTCGCCTTGCAAAGGTATGTTTTTCAATGTTATAATTTGTGGAAATAGAAGCTTTCCCACAAACTTTGCCCATTATTAGAATTAGTTGGCAATCAGATAAGGCAGCGTGGCCGAATGGTTTAGGTCGCTGGTGCTGTAATCCGAAGGTCCCGTGTTCAAGCCCTCCACCCTGCCACCAGCTGGATTTGTTTCACGGTCGTCCCGAGCTCAAATCCTCGGTCACGCTTTGTATATAGCCAACTGGTCTGCTTCCTTCCAGTTGGGATTTTTAACCATGTTATGTTCATCATATTTAAAATTATTTGTTTCCTACGTTTCAGTGGCATGCCTGCAAACTAGCTATCTCGAAGCTAAGTGCATGACCACTATAAACAATATTTACATTTTTTTTACATAACATTTCTACCCATTTCTCAGCCGTCAGTAAATTTTGCCGATCTCAGATCTTAACTATCAGTTAAGTTATTTCTTAGCTGACAGTTAAAATTTTGACCAATTCTTTGCTATAAGTTAAACCCCATTACACCCTCGAAATATAACATCTTTTGGTGGGAACGCAGTCGCTTAATAAAAGGTTTGGCTCTGATTTGTTTACGTATAAGTAAAGAAATCGTCCAACATAAAAGTTATCTAATAGACACCAGTTATATGGTATGGATCTTGTATACAAGAAAAACAAAAAAAATGAAATAAAAAACCAATGCAGCCAACCTAACTTCTTATTTTAATGAATTGTGTTTTAGCAAATGAAACCTATTTGGTTACTTTAAAGCTTCTTTTCCCTAAAAAGTCAATTTATTTTTTGCTGTGATTCCATTCCAACTTTCATTCACATATCGTATTTCAACAATTGAAAATGTTTTTTATAATATTTTTTTAGGACGATATTATTTAACTACAGAAATTTTACTCGGTAAAGGGACTATCTTTGTGTTTCTAAGTACTTTCTGTTCAAGCCCGAGTTTTCTACGAGAGAATTGTCAAATCGCCAATTGACAATCGGAAAAAGAAAACAAAGGTGGTTAGTCTAATTATTTTAGTAGAAACTCTATTGATTGCGGTCCCAAACCTTCAACTTATTTTGTGCATTTTTACGCTAAACATTAAAATCAAAAATATATATTTCTTTTAAGAACAACACACGATCGTGTTCTATTTAAAAATTACACTGCGAGCTCGAGTTTTCTATGAGCAAATAGTAAACGAGGCGCAAGAAACCCTGAAGACTCTAAAGGATTACAGTCCAAAAACCTATAATTTTATGAACTTTGGGTCAAAAATCAAGAATTGTCCCTTCAAAGAGCGAATAGAAAACAATGGGAGATAGTAATCAGATTGGCGGATTTCCAGTAGAACACAACTGAGTTTCCACTGATAGACCTGATAAGCTGTTCCGAAATTGAGGAGTGCAGAGTGTGTAAAAAAATAATAATAAAAAATACTTTAATACAGAAATATAATAAAGATTTTAAAATGGATTAACAGATCATCGCTACCAAGAATATTTCTATCATTCAGACTGTATTTCCAGACGCAAATTATTTTCAGGATAATAGCCTATTTCGGAGATTTTTTCTTTCTTCCTTCAGATATTTTCTATTTCGACCGCCAAAGGCCTGAACTCTGAAAAATAACTTCAACAAAAAGACATAACATATTGGTAATTCTCTCTCTATATATTTATCCTACTATTTTTTTCAAGTGCTGCGTACTGCACAGGCAGCCAATAGGATACGACTGAAAATAAATAAAATGATCTAAAATTGTCAAATGTTTATTGTTTCATCAATCTTATATTACATATTCATATGAACTTTGAAAATTAGCATAATATGCTAATTCTAAAATTGCTCCCAACTATCAAAGCGAAGCGAAAGGTAGCACACTCGAACCGCCAGAATGCCGACCCGTGTTCATGAAATGAGCTGTAATTCTCAAAGTTTGCTATCTTCCCCTCAAAACGCCTCAAATTCAAAGGCTTCGATAGTCATTCTATAAATACATACCGAAAAAGTGCCCAATGTTACATCCTTTCCCCGTCAAAACGACAATAATTTAGTGGTAAACCTCCACGAACCATCCGCGGCCCGAGCGCCTCTGCAATTTTTCTCATTTAATCATATGCAATTTGGAACCACAAAAGCCACTTTCTAGGGGAGGTGTATGTAATGTCGCGTGCAACACATGATGAAGTGTAATCAAATCATGTGCAGCTCATCCTCCGAAATGGTGGTATAGGTACGTTGACGACAGCCATGTTTGCCTCAAAAAAGACCACGTGCAAGAGTTTCACGATCACCTCAATTCCATCGACCCGAACATTCAGTTCACAAAGGAGATCGAGGAAGACAACAGGTTTTCATTCCTGGACACAACAACTTCCAGAGTCCGTGGCAACGTAAAAGGAAGCGTGTACCGAAAACCGACACACACGGACAAGTACCTTGATTACAATTCTCATCACCCAGCGCAGCACAAAAGATCAGTCGTAAATACACTGCTTGACAGAGCACAAGAAATTCCATCTACAAATGCAGAGCGGTCTAGAGAGAGAAAACACGTCATCAAAGTGCTAAGAGATAACAACTACCCTCTGCGTTTTATCCAGAGTTGCAAGTCCTACCACAACGCTCCCCGCCGCGATTCAAGTAACGACGTCACTTCTAGCGCTAGCGTACCGACAACGTCAAATTTTGTTGTCCTTCCGTACGTCAGAGGTGTTTCTGAGAGAATTTCGCGAGTACTACGTAACAACGGCGTTAAAGTGGGTTACAAACCTTTAAATGTCATGCGAACGTGTTTCCCGAGACCAAAGGACAAACCTTCTACCTTGCGGTCCAGAGGTGTGGTCTACAAAGTCGGGTGTGTTGATTGCAACTTCGTGTATTATGGACAGACGGACAGAGCCTTGGAAACAAGGTTAAAGGAACATAGAAGAGCGGTTCGGGTTGGATACAACAATTCCAAAATTGCACAACATGCGAACCAGTTTGTCCATAGTATAGACTTCGATCACGCGACTATTGTAGACAAGGCTCGTAATTTTCACGAGAGACTTTTTCTCGAGGCCTGGTATTCACAGAGAGATAGCAACGCGGGAAACGAACATATTGACATCCCAGATATTTACAAATCCCTCGCGTAGTCGCGCGCAGTGATCGTTCGTTATGTCTTTGCTTGCGTAGCACGCGCAGAATTGTGAACCGTTAGAAAAAAAAAAGCCGTCACTCAGTTGGCTTTAAAAACAAACCGACGAAGGCCTAAGTTTTTTGGCCGAAACGTCTTAAAAAGTTTTATTAACGTTGTTTCGAACGTTACAACAACAGAAAGTCAGCGTCGAGCACAATAATTTACATTATAATGTCTATCCCTGACTGCAATTTTAGTATTTTCAAAGGAAAATATCACAGGTTCTTACACCGAGGTAAACCCCAATCTTTAATTCGTCATTTCTCTCGTAGAAAGGTAGCAATACATAAAACAGGTTATAAACAAAGAAAAATATAAATGGCTTCACACAATCGCAGGAGTGCTTGATGCAAGAGCGAAATACAAATTTAAATGTAGAAACTGTCGGATGACAGTTACTCGAGTTTCACGGACGAAGCGATCATCAGTACTTATTTATTTAATTAATTTCTCGTTTTGTTATATATATTCTCTACGTTTATATTTTTATTTTAAAAGCAAGGTAGATTAGTTATTTGTTTGCATAACATGTGACATCATATTGTGACGACCCTGAGTCTGCGCAGTAGCGAGGTCAGTCACGGAGTCAGTAGTAACGCAATACATATCTTGCATATCTTCGATGGCAGCCAACAATGTTTAAAGGAAGAAATCGATCGTTCTGGAGTTCTGATACTCACTTTTTTCAAGAGAAAAGGACTATGATGAACGAAACACGCTAAGGAAGAAGAATCAAGAGGATGTTTCGCTTAAGAGTTGATTAGTTGCCCTTAGGAACTAAGAAACGTTTAGCTGTTAAGTAAGACAAGTCATTTTAGTGCGGTTTCACAACATTTGCCCAACTTCGACGTTGTTTCGAACGTTACAACAAGTCAGCGTTGAGCACAATAATTTACATTATAATGTCTATCCCTGACTGCAATTTTAGTATTTTCAAAGGAAAATATCACAGGTTCTTACACCGAGGTAAACCCCAATCTTTAATTCGTCATTTCTCTCGTAGAAAGGTAGCAATACATAAAACAGGTTATAAACAAAGAAAAATATAAATGGCTTCACACAATCGCAGGAGTGCTTGATGCAAGAGCGAAATACAAATTAAATGTAGAAACTGTCGGATGACAGTTACTCGAGTTTCACGGACGAAGCGATCATCAGTACTTATTTATTTAATTAATTTCTCGTTTTGTTATATATATATTCTCTACGTTTATATTTTTATTTTAAAAGCAAGGTAGATTAGTTATTTGTTTTAATGATACGATTTTGATTTAGACGTTCAAAGGCTCATCTTGTCGATCCTGTTATTATGGCTCCTTCTTGGTGTAGAAGACACAGGACACGTCACAACAGAACACTGCCTCGCAAACCTATTGTTTTTATTGTATTCCTTGTTCTTTTGTCCTTTTGTTCTCTATTGTTATAGGTGAACTGTGTCTTCTACACCAAGTAAGAGCCGTTATTATTGTTTACATGGGTTTACTCAGAGGCTTCCATCGGGGAATTTATTACGGTTTTTTATTTTTATATTTTATTCCGTTTATGGACTCCTTTAGAGGAAACTATTGTTTACTTATTGTTGCAATTATTAAGGGACCCTTGCTAGGATTTTGTTACGTTGAAATCTTTTTTCGTGTTTATTTATTTATTTATTTATTATTATTTTTTTATCATCTGCAATTTTTTAA
>OY855910.1:30115858-30183358 GCA_963693305.1 Meandrina meandrites
ATTTTATTTCTTTCAGACGAAAAGAGTGGATCCTGGGGAGAAGTTTAGCAGCGGCCCCTCTCCCTCCCCGCTGTTATTGGATTCCCGGTGGTCCGTATTGCGGGCTCACGACAAGAACATATTCAAAATGGCGACGATGGCAACGAGTTCTATAGTTTGAGTTATTTAGTATAGTTTCGCCGATGTTCTTCCTTCTTGACGCGATCACAACGAGTTTCCAAACACAGCGTATTCTTTTTCTTTTCGTATTCCCGATAAAGAAGAATATGTAATGAGGAGAAACGGCGAGGGAAACGTTTCGCAAACATGTCTAACAGAAACTTACAGGGACCTTGAGGTAAGCGTTTCTCATTGTACAACGATTTGATTTTGAACACTGGTTTAAGCTTATGTCTTAGACGTTTATCATGTGGGATGATTTATAAAAGTGCTCAGGCCCGTAGCCAGGGGGGGGGGGGGGGGGATTACGACGGGTGCGTCTTGGAAGTCCGCTCCTTGTGAAAAAAGTATAAAAATAAATAAAAAAATAATAAATAATAAATAAATAAATAAATAAATAAATAAATAAATAAATAAATAAATAAATAAATAAATAAATAAATAAATAAAGGGAAATGGTATTTCTGTACTTCGTCTGTTTACATTCAATTGGTCCACCATTTGAAGATTCGTGTGGCATATTTTTGACCAAATTGTGTGATTCTAGGTTAATTTTAACCATACATTCTAACTAATGCCGTTCATAGTCAGCAAACGGACTCTGGCTGATTTATGTCATTACCATATGACAACGAAATAAAGATATCTACCGTATTTTCTCAATTAAACGCCCCCGGCGTATATTTCAAAATTGGCCTCGTGGACCCGGCGTTTATTTGAAGCCGGCGTTAAATCGGGGCCCGGCGTTTATTTATGAAGTGCAGTTTTCCGATTTGTTTTCAGCCTGATTTATTATCACCCATTCTCCTAGACCAATGCCGTTCATAGTCAGCAAACCGACTCTGGCTGATTTATGTTATTACCATATGACAACGAAATAAAGATATCTACCGCATTTTCTCAATTAAACGCCCCCGGCGTATATTTCAAAATTGGCCTCGTGGACCCGGCGTTTATTTGAAGCCGGCGTTAAATCGGGGCCCAGCGTTTATTTATGAAGTGCAGTTTTCCGATTTGTTTTCAGCCTGATTTATTATCACCCATTCTCCTAGACCAAGGGCAGTTTGTCAACTCAGAACGAGTTTTCCCTTCGTACCTCCCTGGCAAACTGTCCCTAAGTCTTTGAGGATTATTATTACCAAAAATAACAGCATTATATACAGCACTTGAATGTTCCAATTCAGGATATGCGGCAGAGAGAACGCAAATATCTAAAAAATAGGAGCAAGTATGGGTGCAAAGTTTTAAGTTCCGCATAAACTTTTTTAAGATTATCGAAATACCATAGCGTACTAGTATGTCGCAGTAGTACTATTTAATCAGAAAAGCAACTTGTTGGTTCGAACGCAAATAAACGCCGGGGCCTCGATTAAACGCCCCCGGCGTTTATTTTAAAAATAATCGATTTTACCCGGCGTTTATACGAGGCCGGCGTTTAATCGGGGTCCGGCGTTTAATTGAGAAAATACGGTATCTTTTTCCAGTCTTCCCTTAAAAGAACTGCCGTCATTGTTAGTTAAATAAATTGTAAATTATGTTTACAAGGTTCTGTTTCTAAAACTACGTTTTCAATTAAAAAATGTACCAGAATTATTGTCCTTGCTACCTTCACCTTTATATGGCTTGTTTCCTAATAAACTGTCTTCAAAACGCACGAAATGCGGCCTCAGAGAACCCATTTTTTCAAAATTTTCAGGGGGGGGGGGGGGGGGGAATACGCCCAGACCCGCATACGGGCCAGAGGTGCTCTTACGCACCCCCTCCCCCCCAGCTATAATCCTGGCTACGGGCCTGGTGCTAACGATAGAATCGTGCTAACTGAGCTCGCAGTGAAAAAAAGATTTTGAGTGTCAGTCAGCTCGTCGAGGTATGTAATGGTATTTATGCTTGTCATCTGAATTTTAAGCTACTTTAAATTAACAAGAATCGTATCCTTTCATTATTTAGACGGGAGGAAATGTTTGTCAGAATATTGACCGAGTGGATTATAACAAGCTCAGGTAGTTGTTGATCTCTTAACTGTTATAATGTACTGTTTGGCAACAGGCAAAGTGCTTTTAAGGCTAACTGGAGTGCTATTTAGGCTAACTGGAATCTTATGTAAGTTAACTGGAATGGCTCGCATGCTTCATGACACATAAATGCCACACAAGCCAGAAATACTTAACCCAATCAATATATAGCCTAACCTCAAGCCACATAAGCTAACTATACTCAGGCTTGCTGGAGTACTGTTTAGGCTAACCAGAGAGCTATTAAGGCTAACCAGTGTGCTATTCAGATTAACTGGAATGGCTCTCATGACTTGTTGGCTCGCAATTTGTCAAGACCCAAGTTTTTTTTTTTTTTTTTTTTTTTTTTTTTTTTTTTTTTTTCTTTTGGTAATGTAGTAGCTGCAAATCTGATTTTAAATAAACTCCATATTATATTTTGTTGACAACTTGCTCCACAAGAAAACTAAACAAAGATTCCTCTAACGTACACTGTAATGTTTTGAGATGAACAGATTACAAAAATTCAGCTTTGAGGTAAAAAACATTTAATAACCTGACATTTTTCTGCAATGATTACTGAAAGGAACGGCACAAAGAAAATTAATTTCTTCCATGCCTGACTCAGGTAGACTGGGCAAGGCGAAACCATCATATGCTTATCCAAAGACTGATGTTTCTCTGGAAACAACAACAAAGTAAAATATCCATAAATGTCATTTGGCTATCTAGCAAGTGGAAAAAATTATTGGATCCACTAGCCCAACATGAAAGCAGTCAGTTTTTTTTTCACACACTGAAAAAGGCCATTTAATTTTAATATACAGTCTGCATGTTGGAAAGATAGCAATTTCACCAAAATAAATAGTTTTGTTTGTTTTGTTTCTATTAACAGGTGACATAAAGCCTTTGTAATGGCATTCCTCTTAGTCAACTTGAAAATGAACTCAAAAATACACATTGTGTTAATGTAATAAAATTGACACATGATTGACTCACAAATGTTGCCAGTTTAAACCTGAATATACTTTAGTGACATTTATAGCTATTTATGTAATACGAACCCGGCCTCAACAGTTCTCATGGGCCTGATGAGGATAAGTAAGTGATTATGTAATATGGGCATCTCAGAACCCAATTGCTGGTTTTCACTGTCACGCCACAAAAAAGTAAATCCAAAACTATTGAGTGAAAAAACTCAAGAATATTATAGGTTGTAGAAAATTACCAGTTATTCTGTTTGTCCAAGTCTCGGGTTTGTACGGTATTCCGTACTCGAGTTATCCGTCAAAAAGTTCCACACAAATTTACAGAGCTTTGTATGGAAACGCCATGTTGGTGCCCATGCAGTTGGGCACAAACATGGCGGCCGGAAATCAATGAAAACATCTGGAATTCACTTCTGCTATAAAAAGCAGTTATATCACTCTCATGAACAAGTAAGCATTCACATAAACACTTCTCACAAAACCTCAACTGTTCAGATTGCTAAAAATCGTAGGGTAAGGCATTATTTTGAAGCATACGTGACAGCCTTCTGGCGGCCATCTTGATGTCGTGTGGCGTGAAATTCCGAAATTCAAAATGGTCTATCGTAAAGACGGCGGCTGCTATCCAGCTAAAAACCTTCAACAAGATATATATTAAGGATGTGTAATAGCCAGTGAAGGATAAAAACTCAGGGGTCTTGCGATTCTGGATTTTAGAATTTTGATGACGTCACGTGAAAACCAAGAATTAGGCTACATGTGAATACTGGCACTTCATTACACGTAAGTTTTAAAACCATTTGGGGGCTCGTGACAAAAATATTTTGTTCCAATAAAAATAATGAAATTACAGATAATTTACGTAATTATTATCACAGACCATAAAGTTTACTCCAGGTTAAGTAACGCTAAAGTGTCTTCAATAGTTTAATGGCAGTCTAATTTTAATGTGTGGTTCCAAAAAATATCAATACCTCCCCCAAGGATGGTTTTTTGGCTTGGACCTTCCTACCCCCTGGAATTGGGCTATTGAGATCACCCCCCACCCCCTCCCCCTTCGGAATGTCCAATGACCATCCTTGGCGTGGGTATGGATATTTTCTGGAACCACAAAATCTAGGCATTTGCTCATAAAAGTAAGCTGCAGATTGGTTCACACTAATCTATTTTCACTGCTTTCTATGGGATATATAATTATTATTAATGATAATTATAAAAAACAATATATAATTATAATAAAAACCTTCCCAAAATCCTTTGCAGCTGAAAAATAGTCAATGCCAAATAACTTAGTCAGTCTGTAGCCAGCAGGAGTACAACGTCGTATAGAAATAACTCTTAACAATAACCACTTCTTGTATAAGACATAGGGCGATGACGTCATTAGTCACGTGACATTGCTCTAAAGGTCGTTTTCGCTCACTGTGACGAAGATATTTTGTTACTGAAAAAGCAGTCATTGCAGTTTGAAGCACATTGGTGTGAGGCATTTCAGACTGCCTGGGTACCGAACAAAATATAAATATTAAGGGAGCTATGTACGATTTTCAAAAAGTGGGAGTCTGGGTACAAGTGCGTATCTGGCGTTGCATTAAATGTGAGGAAACAACAAATTACATGTTGGTAGATATTCATAACTTAAGTACATTTTTATCACTTTTATTGTTATGACGGCATCGGTCACGTGACCAGAGCGGACCGCATTTTTAAATTCGCTTGAAAACTTTACTAGGATCTTCCTCTTAGGATTTTTTTAGCGAAGTTGTAGCTTTTTAAATAGTATTTCAAAAAATGGCCATGATTACTTTTTCCTAAAAATGTACGGCAGTAAAAAATACAATTAAAAAGTTTGTTGGCTTCCTACTCAGCGATCATTTGCGGTAGGAATAAAAGAAAATTTTGCTAAAGGCAGGAGTGCATGCTCTTTATGATGGCGTTGTCAGTTTCTTCTCATTTCAATTGCTTTTGGCCAGGATGGATTTAATTTCTTTCAGACGAAAGGAGTGGGCCTGAGGAGAGGTTAAGTAGCCGTCCCTCCCCCTCCCCCCTGCTGGGGTCGCCCCAGCGGATTCCCCGTGGTCGGTATTGCGGGCTCACGACAAGAGCATTTTTAAAATGGCGACGAAATGGCGACGAGAAAAGGGAATCTAATGGAGTGATTTTGAGTTATAGAGGACAGTTTTGTGGATGTTTTTCCTTCTTGACGCGATCAAAACAAGTCCCCAAACGTAGGGCATATCTCCATAAATTGCAACCTCACTCAAATGACAATCTCATCCTTGGTGGCGATTTCAACTGCCCACTTGAAAGTGTTGATAAGACGGGAGGAAAAGATTTAAACAACCGAAGAAGTGTTATTGATAGCATAAATGACCTTCGCAACACCTTAGGTCTCGTAGACATTTGGCGACTTCATCACCCCTCCTCCCAACGTTTCACGTGGAGCAACAGTTCTGGTAAAATACAATGCCGCCTAGATTACTGGCTTGTGTCTAAACACTTAGTGCCGCGCACCTGTAAAACGGAGGTTAAAGCATATCACGATTCGGATCACTCCCCAATTTATGTCGAAATTCAGTACGAAAATTCACAGAAAAAATCAGGTCCAGGGTTTTGGAAATTTAACAATTCCCTCCTTGAAAATGAGGAATTTGTCCTAAACTTGAAATTCTTTCTTATTCACGCAAAAGAAAAGCACAACAACACTGATGACAAAAGACTATACTGGGAAATGATTAAGATGGAAATCAGAGATTTCTGTATACGGTTTGCAAAACGCCTTAGCAAAAACAAAAAGACCAAAGAAATGGACCTACTTCGTAAATTGAATGAACTTAATGTTCTTCTCGGCAAAAACCCCAACGACGTGAATTTAACAACTGAAGCGAGAAGCGTTAAAATAGAACTGAAAAACTTATCTGAGCGCAAAACCAAAGGTGCTATAATTAGAAGCAAAGTAAGGTGGTACGAGCACGGTGAAAGGAACACCAAGTACTTCGTCAATTTGGAAAAGCGCTCGCACAATAGGAAACACATTGTTAAATTAAAAACAGATGAAAATGAGTACCTGGAGGAATCAAACGAAATTCTATTGGAGATGGAACATTTCTATAAAACATTGTACACTTCACAATTGCCCGAATTTAGCACATTTAACGAATCCAGCAAACCCTTCCTAAACCCTGAAAATGTACCCAAACTAAATCCTGAATTGCAAAACACCTGCGAAGGTCTTATTACTGCTGATGAATGTTTGTCCATTCTCAAGACTTTTGCAAAGAACAAAACCCCCGGTTCCGACGGCCTCACAGCAGAATTTTATTTATGTTTCTGGAACGATGTTGTTGGCCCTTTAATTGACTGTTATAATGATGCCTACCAAAAAGGCGAAATGTCAATCTCGCAAAGAAGAGGCGTGATTTCGCTCATACCAAAGAAAAACAAAGATAATCTTCTTCTGAAAAACTGACGACCAATTTCCTTGCTAAACACAGATTACAAAATTGCAACCAAATGCATCGCAACGCGACTAGAGAAAGTTCTACCGACATTAATAAATAGTGACCAAACTGGATACGTTAAAAATCGCTTTATTGGAGAAAATATCCGCTTAATCTCCGATGTAATTGATGCGTACGAGAAACGAAATCTGCCCGGCATGCTCCTATTTATAGATTTCGAAAAAGCTTTTGATTCCCTCGAATGGAAGTACCTATTCGAGACTATTGACGCCATGAACTTCGGGCCAATGTTCCAGAACTGGATTCACGTCTTTTATTCTAACATCTCCAGCTGCGTAGTTAATAACGGTTTTGCATCGAATTTCTTTTCCCTTCATAGAGGAGTCAGGCAAGGGTGTCCCTTATCAGGGCTACTATTTGTCTTAGCTGTCGAAACGCTGGCCCAATCCATCAGGCGGAATAATAACATATGTGGCCTGAGACTTAATGACACTGAAATAAAACTAAGTCTGTATGCTGATGACATCACAGCCTTCATACTTAACGACTCTTCTGCGGACCACTTATTTAACCTCCTAAGTAAATTTGGAGAGTGTTCAGGTCTTAAAATAAACATTTCTAAAACAGAAGGAATGTGGCTTGGTAGCCTTATACAAAACAAAGGCAAGCGATCCCCCTTTAACATCTCGTGGCCTGAGAAATACGTAATTGCGCTAGGCGTTGCGTTCGCTTACGACCCTGCCGTTAGCTGCAGAATCAATTTCGAAGAAAAACTTGTATCTCTGAAGAAGACTTTAAACCGGTGGTCTGCGAGAAACTTGACCCTTATAGGAAGGATATGTATTGTCAAGACTCTCGCCATCTCCAAACTAGTCTATAACACATCTGTTCTCTCAGCTTCACCCAACTTATGCAAACAAGTCAACGATATCTGCTTCAGATTTGTTTGGAAAGTGAAGCCGGATAAAATTAAACGGCACACTCTTATTGGTCCCCGTGATAAAGGTGGTCTTAATATGATCGACTTTGTTATGATGGACAAATCTCTTAAAGCTGCGTGGGCAAAGCGATTATGTGATGCTGGAGATAGTAAATGGTGCGCTGCCTTCTCCTCGGCCACAACCCACCTTGGCGGCACTTTCCTTTTTGAATGTAACTTTGATATACATGACTTAAATCTGACTTCAGAATTGCCCTCCTTCTACAAAGAAATACTTTCGGCCTGGCAAGAAATACACTCTACAAACCCCTCATCTGCCGATGAATACGGAAATGAAATCATTTGGAACAACCGTTTTATTAGAATAGATGGAAAACCGATCTTTTTTCTGTCATGGTATCAAAAAGGTGTGATTAAAATACGCGACCTTCTGAACGATGGTAGGTTCTTGTCCAGAGCCGAATTTCAAGAGAAATATGGTCTAAAAGTAAATTTCTTAAAATATTTCGGTCTCCTCTCTGCAATCCCTAGTGAGTGGAAAAACTCCCTTTTAAACTCTCCACATATACCCTCCAATAGGGCTGTCAAAGATAACCTATCACCCTCTAATGTCACTGCCAAAATGGCTCGCGAATATTTTGTTTTGAAAGTTCTTAAATCTCCAAATATAGAACTAGAACTAGTTAGAAAAAACTTATCCCCAAAAGCCATATACCAAATGCCTTTTAAAGTCACAATAGAAAACAAACTAAGATGTTTCCAATATAAAATCATTCATGGCATCCTTCCCACAAACAAACGTCTTTTTAAAATGGGACTGAAAACGTCACCTCGCTGTGATCGCTGCAACTTTTCCAACGAAACTTTAGGTTAATCTTTTGTATGAATGCCCCATTACGCAAAGTTTTTGGCGTGAAATTATAAATTGGTGGAACGAGAAACGATCGGAGAATTGTACCTTAAACGCGACAGATATTCTGTACGGCTATAAACCAGACTGTACTAAGTTTTACGCTTTAAACCATGTTCTAATCATCGCGAAATATCACATTTTCCAAGCTTGGTTGGATAACAGCTCCCCAAGTTTCGAAATTTTTTATCTCGTTCTCAAAGACAAGATCCTTTGTGAAAGCAGAATTGCTTTTAAAAACAACACCTTGCCGAAATTTAGATCAAAATGGACTACATTATGCGCTTTAGCCCCTCAAAATGTTTCCCTTTAGAATGTGCCTTCCGCCTTTTTTTCCATACGTCTTTTGTTTTGTTTTTTGTTTTTTCTTTTTTCGCTAAAAAAATTGTAAAATTTAACAATCTATTGTAAACAAACTTTGTAATTAATTACTTATATGTAGTGATATGGTGTAATTGTTTCCTCTGTATTAATAATATTGTACGTCTTCTTTCAATACTGTAAAACCTTATTCTCTTCAATAAAAAAAAAAAAAAAGAAAAAAAAAAATATATATCTCCATAAATTGGATTCCCGATAAAGAAGAATATGGAATGAGTAGAAACGTGCGAAAACGTGGGTAACAGAAACTTACAGGGACCTGAGGTAAGCTTTTCTCATTGTACAATGATTTTTTTTAGACTGGTTGAATTATGTCTTCGACGTTTATCATGTTTATCAACTAATCAATTAAAGCCGAGCTCGGCGTAAAAATAGATGGTGAGAACGAGGAGATAGTATTAAATGGCAGTCATTTCGTCGAGGCATGTAACTGTTATTCATGTTTGTCATCTGAGTTTTAAGCTACTGTACTTCAAATTAATAAAAATCGCATCCTTTTATTATTTATACGTGAGGAAATGTTCCTCAAAATATTGACCAAGTGGCCATTTCAGGCCGCAAAGAAAAATTACGTCAGAGAAATTTGAAATTACTGCAACACCTTTGATGTGTACCTTTGAAATTGGAAGAAACATTTTAGCTCAGTGTGATCTCTTTTTTTTTATTAAAGTTAGACTAGAGGTCCTAGAGACTACTTGCAGTCAACCTGGTAGCTAATCTAGACTTCAATTAAACAGTGCTACTCACGTTTTGGAATGCCTCATTGGGCATGTTTAATAAATGAGACCATTTCTTAACTTCAAATTTGTTCTTCCCATGATGTTTTATTGTATTGGTAAACATGGATTTACGTTTCTTTTGCATTTGGTGGTCTACAGGTAATTTTTGGGACTAATAGAATGCCTAATGTTTTGACAGGATTTACAGCATTCAGAACTGAGGATATTCTGGATTACTGTTGAGTTAAACAATGGATTATAACAAGTTCGGGTAGTTGTTGATCTCTTAGTTTTGCACATAGTTATGTGACAGTCAATTCTAGCAATTCCCACTCCATCCTTCTCTCTACACACATTCATTACCTGAGGCATTTAAGATCTGCTTTTTGACGAGACGTTTGTCTACTTTATAAAAAAATCTGTTTGACATTTTTAATGCCTGTATTTTCAGTTGTTGAATGACCTTCAGTAGCATTTTGAAGTAGCAAATATGAAAATTCGTGAGGCCTTAAACTTAAGCAAACCAGAAAACCCTAATCACAATACAAAGCTAACTGCAAGCAACATGATGTACCATTTGGCTAACCGGAATCTTATGTAGGCTAACTGGAATGGCTTCCATGGCTTGCATGTTTCATGACACATAAGTGCCATACAAGCCAGAAATACCTAACTCCAATAATTAGCATAACCTCAAGCTACCTCAGCTAACTATACTCAGGCTAACTGGAGTACTGCTTAGGCTAACCAGGGAGCTTTTTAGGCTAACCAATGTGCTATTTGTATATAGTGGAATGGTTCTCATGACTTGTTGGCTCACACTTTGTCAAGACCCAAGTTTTTTTTTTTTAACTCATATGGGAATTAGCCAAGTAGTAGCTGTAAATTTGATTTAAATTAACTCCAGCTTAGTTTTGGTTGGCAACTTGCTCTACAAGAAAACCAAACATAGATTTTTTTCTGTGATGTAATGTTTTGAAATGAACAGATTACAAAAATTCAGCTTTAGGGTCCAAAACATTTTTAAACATTATTAAAATAATCTGACATTTTTCTGCAATAATTAATGAAAGGAGGGGTGCAAAGAAAATTGATTTCTTCCTTGCCTGACCCAGGTAGACTGGGCAAGGTGAAACCATTATAACCTTACCCAAAGTCCCATGTTTCTTTTGAAACAACTACAACAAAAAATAAAAATCCATAAATGTCATTTGGCTATCTAGCATTAGTGGAAAAAATTATTGGATCCGCTAGCCCAACATAAAAGCAGCCAGTTTTTTTTTTTCACACACTGAAAAAGGCCATTTAATTTTAGTATATAGTCTGCATCCTGGAAAATTGCAATTTCATCAAAATAAATAGTTTTGTTTGTTTTGTTCTATTTACAGGTGACTTGAAGACTTTGCAAGGGCATTCCTGTTAGTCAAAATGAACTCAAAAATACACATTGTGTCAATGTAATAAAATGATTGACTCCCACATGTTGCCAGTGTAAACCCGAATATACTTTAGTGGCGGCATTTATAGCTATTTATATGATATAAATTCCCAGAACCCAATATGGCTCCATTCTGGGGTTCATGACAAAAAATTTTGTTTCAATAAAAACATGTAAAAATAATGAAATAACAGAGAATTAACATCATTAATTGTTATCGCAGACCATAAATTTTAATCCAGGTTAAGTTAATGTGTCAAGTTGTTTTGCAGCACAGGCTTGGCTCCACAAGGTGTGATTCCAAAAAATATCCATACCTCCCCCGAGGATGGTTCTTTGGTTTGGACCCTCAAACCCCCTGGGATTTCCAGTGTAGCCTCATACTTTCTTTTAAAAATTGGTGTTATTGAGACCACATCCCCCTCAGAATTTCCAATGACCATCCTTGGAATGGGTATGGATATTTTATGGAACCGTGCAATGTAGGCATTTGCCTATGAAAGTAAGCTGCAGATTGATCTGATTGATACACACTAAACTATTTTCACATTTACCTGTTTTGTATGGGATATATAATTATACATTGTTTTTACCGGTTTCACTTGTAATAATAATAATAATTATAATAATAATAATAATAATAATAATAATAATAATAATAATAATAATAATAATAATAATAATAATAATAATAATAATAATAATAATAGTAAGCACCACCCCAAAGCTGACGTGGACAGGCTATATATCCCTAGAAAGGCAGGTGGAAGGGGTCTTGTACAATTAGAAATTACCTACAAAACAACTACAATTGGCCTAAACACATATCTCAACAGCAAAGATGATTACCTCCTCAAAATTGCGAGGGATCATGACCGCGGCAAGAAAAATATGTCCATACACTACCAAGCCGCAAAATACGGGCGAGAACTCAGCTTACCAGAAGCTGAAGTGGTAGAGAATGATGAGCCAGCCACAACCTATGCCCGAAGGGTCGAGCAGAAAGCCAAACACCAAGCTTTAGAACAACTCAAGAGCAAATGGGAAGAAAAGCCTTTGCATGGTCAGTACCCAAAAAGAACAAAAGAGAAGGATGTCGACCAAGAGAAAACCCACAATTGGCTGAGTACACCTGGCCTCAAACCAGAAACAGAAGGTTTCATTATTGCTGCCCAAGACCAATGCATTAAGACCAACTACTACCGAAATAAGATCCTGAAAGATGGCACTGACCCAATGTGCAGAATCGGTGGTAAATTTCAAGAAACAGTTGACCACCTTGTCTCCTGATGCCCTGAACTTGCCAAGACAGAGTACATACAAACACACAATAAAGCTGCAGCATATCTCCACTGGACAATATGCAAACACTATAACATCAAAGTACAAGATAAACACTACGAACATGAGCCAGCTGTAACAGAAAACGAAACAGCGACTATACACTGGGACATGCCAACCCAAACCGATAAAGAGATAAAAGCAAACAGACCAGACATAGTGGTGAAAGACAAGAAGGAAAGAAACTGTCTGCATATCGATATGTCCATCCCCACAGAGAGGAACACCTCCTTGAAAACAAAGTACAAGGATCTTGAGATTGAAATCGAGAAAGTGTGGTGAATGAAAACAACAACTGTCCGAGTGATCATTGGAGCTTTTGAGCTTGTCAAGAAAGGAACAGAAAGCTACATTGGCAAGATCCCAGGAAATATTAGAATAACAGAGCTACAGAAGACCGTCCTCCTTGGGACCGCTCACATACTTAGGAGGACTCTATCCATCAAGTAATCCACCAGACTTATGACTGCCCTAGGCTCACGGATTGCACTCGGAACCATAAGTTAAAAGCGGCAAGACTTTAAGGACTTAAATAATTATTTAAATATATAATAATTATAAAAACAATATATAACTATAATAAAAAACCTTCCCAAAATCCTTTGCAGCTGAAGAATCGTCAATGCCAAATAACTTGGTCAGTTTGAGGCCAGCAGGAGTACAACCTCGTATAGAAATAACTCTTAACAATAACCACTTCTTGTATAAGACGTAGGACGATGACGTCATTAGTCACGTGACATTGCTCTCAAGTTCGTTTTTGCTCACTGTGACGAAGATATTTTGTTACTGAAAAAGCAGTCATTGCAGTTTGAAGTACATTGGTGTGAGGCATTTCAGACTGCCCGGGTACCGATCAGAATATAAATATTAAGGGAGCTATGTACGATTTTCAAAAAGTGGGAGTGTGGGTACAAGTGGTTATCTGGCGTTGCATTAAATGTGAGGAAAGAACAAATTACATGTTGGTAGATATTTATATGTTAAGTACATTTTTTTAACTTTTATTGTTATGACGTCATCGGTCACGTGACCAGAGTGGACCACATTTTTAAATTGGCTTGAAAACTTTACTAGGATCTCTCTCTTAGGAATTTTTTAAGCGAAGTTGTAGATTTGTAAATGGCGTTTTTAAAAATGGCAATTATCACTTTTTCCTAAAAACGTACGGCAGTAAAAAATACATTGAAAAGTTTGTTGGCTTCCTACTCAACGACCATTTGCGGTGGAATAAAATAAAATTTTGCCAAAGGCAGGAGTGCATGCTCTTTATGATGGCGTTGTCAGTTTCTTCTCATTTCAATTGCCTTTGGCAAGGATGGATTTAATTTCTTTCAGACGAAAGGAGTGGGCCTGGGCAGATGTTAAGTAGCTGCCCCTCCCCTCCCCTACTGCTGTGGGTCTCCCCAGCGGATTCCCCCTGGTCCGTATTGCGGGCTCACGACAAAAGCATTTTCAAAATGGCGACAAGAAAAGGGGATCTAATGGAGTGATTTTGAGATATAGAGGACAGTTTTGTCGATGTTTTTCCTTTTTGACGCGATCAAAACGAGTCCCCAAACGTAGGCTATACCTCCTTTATTTGTATTCCCGATAAAGAAGAATATGGAATGAGTAGAAACGTGCGAAAACGTGGTTAACAGAAACTTACAGGGACCTGAGGTAAGCGTTTCTCATTTACAATGATTTTTTTTAGACTGGTTAAAGCTTATGTCCTCGACGTTTATCATGTTTATCAAATTAGCTTGCTGGAATTAAAGCCCAGCTCGGCGTAAAAAAACAAAAAACAAATAGATAGTGAGAACGAGGCGATAATATTAATTGGCAGTCATCTCGTCGAGGCATGTAACTTTTATTTATGTTTGTCATCTGAATTTTAAGCTACTGTACTTCAAATTAATAAGAATCGCATCCTTTCATTATTTATACGTGAGGAAAAAATGTTCCTCGAAATATTGGCCAATTGGCCATTTCAGGCCGCAAAGAAAAACTACGTCAGGGAAATTTGAAATTACTGTAACACCTTTGATGTGATACCTTTGAAATTGGAAGAAACATTTCAGCTCAGTCAGATCCCTTTTTTAAGTTAGACTAGAGACTACTTACAGTCAACCTGGTAGCTAATCCAGACTTCAATTAAACAGTGCTACTCACATTTCGGAATGTCTCTTTGGGCATGTTTTATAAATTGGTAAACATAGATTTACGTTTCTATTGCATTTTATGGTCTACAGGAAATTTTTGGGACTAAAAGAATGCCTAATGTTTTGACAGGATTTACAGCATTCAGAACTGAGAACATTCTGGATTACTGTTGAGTTAAACTATGGATAATAACAAGTTCAGGTAGTTGTTGATCGCTTAGTTTTACACATAGTTATGTGACAGTAAATTCTAGCAATTCCCATCCTTCTCTCTACACACATTCATTACCTGAGGCATTTAAAGATCTGCTTTTTGACCAGCCATTTGTCTACTTTATAAAAAATCTGTTTGACACTTTTTTAAGGCCTGTATTTTCAGTTGTTGAATGACCTTCAGTAGCATTTTGAAGTAGCAAATATGAAAATTCATGAGGCCTTAAACTTAAGCAAGCCAGAAAACCCTATTCCCAATACAAAGCTAACTGCAAGCAACATGATGTACCGTTTGGTTAACCAGAGTACTATGTACATGTAGGCTAAGCGGAATCTTATGTAGGCTAACTGGAATGGCTTGCAATATGGCTCGCATGTTTAATGTCACATAAGTGCCATACAAGCCATGAACACCTTACTCCAATAATTAGCATAACCTCAAGCCACCTCAGCTAACTATACTCAGGCTAACTGGAGTACTACTCAGGCTAACCAGGGAGCTTTTTAGGCTAACCAATGTGCTATTTATATATAGTGGAATGGCTCTCATGACTTGTTCGCTCGCACTTTGTCAAGACCCAAGTTTTTTTTTTTTAAACTCATATGGGAATTGGCCAAGTAGTAGCTGTAAATTTGATTTAAATAAACTCTAGCTTAGTTTTGGTTGGCAACTTGCTCTACAAGAAAACCAAACATAGATTTCTGTGATGTAATGTTTTGAAATGAACAGATTACAAAAATTCAGCTTTAAGGGTCCAAAACATTTTTAAACATTATTAAAATAATCTGACATTTTTTCTGCAATGATTAATGAAAGGAGGGGTGCAAAGAAAATTGATTTCTTCCTTGCCTGACCCAGGTAGACTGGGCAAGGTGAAACAATTATAAGCTTACCCAAAGTCCCGTGTTTCTTTCGAAACAACTACATCAAAAAATAAAAATCCATTTAAATGTCATTTGGCTATCTAGCAAGTGGAAAAAAATTATTGGATCCACTAGCCCAACATAAAAGCAGCCAGTTTTTTTTTACACACTGAAAAGGCCATTTAATTTTAATATACAGTCTGCATGCTGGAAAATTGCAATTTCATCAAAATAAATAGTTTTTGTTTGTTTTGTTCTATTTACAGGTGACTTGCAGACTTTGCAAGGGCATTCCTGTTAGTCAAAATGAACTCAAAAATACACATTGTGTCAATGCAATAAAATTGTCACATGATTGACTCCCACATGTTGCCAGTTTAAACCTGAATATACTTTAGTGACATTTATAGCTATTTATATATTAATATGAACATCCCAGAACCCAATATGGCTACATGTAAATACTGACATGTACGTTTTAAAACCATTCTTGGGTTCATGACAAAAAAATTTGTTTCAATAAAAACATGTAAAAATAATGAAATAACAGAGAATTTACATCATTATTTAATTATTATCGCAGACCATAAATTTTACTCCAGGTTAAGTTAATGTGTCATTTTTTTTTTTTGCAGCAAAGGCTTGGTTCCACAGGGTGACTGGTTCCAAAAAATATCCATACCTCCCCTAAGGATGGTTCTTTGGTTTGGACCCTCCCACCCCCTGGGATTTTCAGCTTAGCTTCATACTTTATCATATAGACTCTTGGTTTTAGGCCATCGTAACTTGATTAAACTGACCTCCATTGTAAAATAAAAGAGACCTTATTCATTCAAGAGCTACAACCCTCATTAAATGCCAACGTTAGAAGTGAGAGGTTGTTGCTCTTTTAACCTAAGCGATAATATTAAGTTACTGCTGTAGATCAATTGTCTCAGTCCAGGTTCCAGACCCTTTTCATAACAATATATAATAGTCGTTAAAATTTTGTAACGGTCATACTTTTGAAAATGTATGTTGCATAGCATACGAAACGTCAAGTTAGTAAAATGCGATTTTTCACAATGTTTATTACCGCTGTTTGTTTCATGTTTTTAATCAAGCTTCATACTTTCTTTTAAAAATTTGTCTTATTGAGACCCCATCCCCCGCGGAATTTCCAATGACCATCCTTGGGGTGGGTATGGATATTTTCAGGAACCGCACAATGTAGGCATAAGCTGCAGATTGATCTGATTGATGCACACTAATCTATTTTCAAATTTACCTGTTTTCTATGGGATATATAATTATATATTGTTTTTACCGGTTTCACTTGCGCATTACAATAAATACAAAGAGTAAGAACCTATTTACAGTTTCTATGATATCAAAACGAAACTTACACCATTTACAATTAACTATAAGAAAAATAATTTGCAGAAGAACTATATAAAAATCTAAATATAACCTAATTGTATTAACAAAATGCCTTCTTGAATAAAAATGTCTTAAGTTTCTGTTTAAAATCCCCACAGACGGGAAAGGAACGGGTTTGAAAATCAGCATCAAGAAAACCAAACTCATGAGGATAAAATGCAGGCAACAACAATGCAGTCGTAGTTGATGGGCAGCAAATAAAAGGCGTGGACAGCTTTGACTACCTGGGAGAAAAAAAACCAAATACAACAAGGACGACATCAAGAGCCACCTAGGAAAAGTTGGGGGCACATTCAACAAGCTTGTCAAGATCTGGAAGAGTGGTCAAGTGGGCAAAAACACCGAGATCATGATCTCCAAGTCGAAGTCAATCTCTAAGCAAGAGACCTTTCTACACAAGTGTCTTACTAAGGACAATATTAAAATATACTGGCCTGCCAGGGTGACGAGTGAAGGGATGAGGAGACGAGCTAGGACTTGCACCATCAGTTAGCAGATAAGTAGATGAAGGTAGCGCTGGATAGGGAAATGTAATGCGCATGGATCACTAGCAGAATCCGGGCATTGCTTTTACCTGGGCACCAGTAAGGAAGAGGAGCAGGTGGCGGCCTAAAGGGATATGGAGAAGAACTGTCGAGAGAGAAAGAGAGAAGATGGGGTTTGTCACCTGGAAGGAAGCTGTGACCACTGCGAGAGACAGAGTAGAATGGAGGAAACTAGTCAATGGTCCTATTCTCCCAGCGGAGATATGAAGGTGTGCTATCGAAATATCATCTCACAAATAGTCTCATACCAAAAAATACAGACGGTTATCTTCCTGGTGTAACAAGACATATATAGCACCATTGATTAACACCGAAAATAGCAAAAGCAACAGCGGGCATACAGTCTTACCATTTAAAATTTAACACGCTTCTTATGTTAGCCGTCATGGCGATTCGACTTGCAATTAGTCTTTGTGTGGGAAATTCTCTTCAGTTCTCAAAATGCTAAAATGAGAGCGTGGGGTCATCATTACTGGGAACAGAACCGAAACACGACTTAACCGAAAGGTCGCAATGACCCGCCTCGTGTATTTGCTTCGAGTTTCGATTGCATCACAGGGTTGTCTGTATCTTTTGTGGTTGTCCAAAGTGATTGCTTTACTTCGGCGTTGGTCTTAAAACTCTAAGGGAACAGACCACGAACACATAAGTAGCTCCTGTAAATATGGAACTGCTATTGACTGTTCATTAACCTTTACAATGCAGTGGTGTCCCTGTCCATGTCGAAAAATATGGTGGAATCACAACACATTGTCTTTCCACGCTACCGATAGCTTCATACCCCTCATGGCATTCCATGCGGCAAACCGATGAACTCACATTAGAGCACTCACTCACGAAAAAGGCGTTGGGGGGCGTATGAAGTTGCTCACAAGTACGTACTAAGTAGAAAATAACAAAGTATAAATACAACATAATAATAATATATAAAAATAGTTTTGTTCAGCGAAATCGGATTTTCATCTTATTATTACCGAATGATAGGTAAGTATTTTCTCAAAGTTTCACAGCCTTGGCGTCGAAGCATACAAAAGTTATAACGCAAAGTTTGTCAAGGACGACTGCCTCTGGAATGACTATGGAGCCACCTTAAAACTACGAAGATATCAGAAAGGACTGCGCACTGGAATGGAAGAAATTTAAGAAGCTAAGATGTTTTGAATTTTCCGAGATTTTCTTTGATTTGCTCATTGTTTTACATTGAATCTAGCAGAAAGAATTTCTTCCTAGGTGCTACCTTATTTTGCCGCACTTTGTCCATTTTGAAATGAATGAAATGCTCCTCGCAGTGTGAAAGCAATTTAAACAATTGCTTTTTTTTGCATTTTCAACGGGATTTGAACCCATGACCACCGCGAATACTGGTGCGTTGCTTTACCAACTGAGCCATGAAACCTTGATACGTTGGGAGCAGGATACGTTTTGAGGACCTTGAGACGTTTTGACGCTTAAAGGAAGCAAGATTTATAAATAATCAGCCCAGCTACATGCTAAAACAAAAGGAACCGAACTTGCAATGAGTGTTGGTACACTGCCAAATTATAGTTACCTAAGGCACGAATGCTCTGAATTTCTTAACCTACCTTGGCAGAACGGCAAACCAGGGCAGCTGAGAGAAACTGAGATAAAAACTGAAAACAGCAAACAGGTTGTGAAAGCTACCATTCTGTACGCCATTTAACTTTGTTATTGCGTCTTCGGATGGACTCGAACGGCTCGATAAAGCTGAATGATAAGTGATTTTTCTCACACGTTTCTGTTAGCTTTGGCTTGACTGATAACACCAGCTGTGAAAACAATGTTTTGAGGAATTAGACTGAAGTGGAAGGCTGATCAAATAACTATTCTAATTCCGTGATATGTTTGTATTTGCGTTTACAAAAACAATTGACAAAATGGGGATGTTGTTAGCTAGAAAACGTTATTTTTTTTAAAAAAATCATTGATTATAATGGCTAATATATAAGAAACCTCAAAGAAAAGTCTGCAATATTTGGGTATTGTGTTGTAGTGTCATATTTGCTGTATATATAAACAAATTTTTACGTACCGTACTTGAATCATAATTAACTCGCTGTAACTGTTATCGCCTTTTTATCATACATGCAATATTTAATAGATAATTACTGAGGATCACAGCATTATTGGGTATATTACAGGCAGCTGAGGCCGCAAACGTAAAAAAATTGCACGAAGTTTTTGTTGCTTTTCGCGTGATTTTTAATTCTTATTGTTATTACAATTGCAACCCGTGAGGTATTTTTGAGCCTTTGACGTCACTTCCTCCCATTCGCAACCAAGGCTTGGAACAAGGTTGATTAATGGCGGCTGTAAATTCTCGGAAATAAATGTTCAAATAAAATGACTTCTGATGTTCGTAATGATTGAAATTTGGTAAGGAGGTCGCATAGTACCCGAAAGAGTATAAAAAATGAAAATCAAAAATTTGATCGCAGGGGCACTTTAAAGATAATAGCTTCGGTGGAAAAATTTTGCTTCCCCAAATAGAAATCCTGCATTAATCTACTCACGAAATTATCATTCAGTGATAGCCATTAGCTTAACTGTTGAAACATGTCTATTTATTTGAACAGGTGTGTAAATAGTAGTCGTTCTCGCAGAAAATCAGAAAGTGTCCCTTCCAAGATTGTCTTCGGATTTTCAGAAACTTGAGGGACAGATAGTGCCCCACAATCCTATGCCTACTTTAGTTTTTTCCAAAACGGCAAAGGCCTTGTGCACAAGAGCGACGGATTTTCAATAATTAAATAATCAGCACAAACTCTTTAAGAGTTTGAGCGTACACTGTCAAACTTCAGCTTTCGAGCCTTGATCTGACTGATCAGCAAATATCATTAGCGAGGACAGCTAAGAGAAACTGAGATAAAAACTGAAATCAGCAAACAATATGATGTGAGTGCTGCCTCTCTGTGCCCCATTTATCTTTCAGCTTCAAAATGCTCTTATGTCTTCGGAAGGACTTGCACTGTTCGATAACGCTGAATGATTGTGATTTTTCTCACACCTTAACCATTTCTGTTAGTTTTCATTTGACCGATAACAACAGCTCTGAAAACAGTTTTTGAGGGATTAGACTGAAGTAAAAGGCTGATGAAATAACTATTCCTAAGTTCGTCAAATATTTGTTATATGATGCTGTTAGCTAGAAAACGTAAATACGGTTTTAAAATCATTGATAATAAACGCTAATTTGCGACAAGCCTCATAGGAAAGTCTTCAATATTAATATTTTGGATATTTTGATTTATATAGAACGTGACCGATTAATGGTAAGCAAACATTACTAGTCCGACAGAGAAAGAAATAAAGAAAGGCGATATTGCTGTTTCTTTTGGTGGCACATTTCTATATTTTTCCTTTCCCTTTGCACTGAATTGCATGTGTTCTAGTGTCATTAACCAGTTACAGATTTGCTGTATTATATAAAAATATTTTCTACTTATCGAATTTGTATCATTATTAATTTGTTTTTATTGTTATCAGCTATTTACCATACACACTGAATTTATTCTTATATACTGCTCAACGTTTCGGTAAATATCCTTCCCAATAAAAAATCCTCAAACCACATTTATCTACTTACAAAATCCTTTGCCTAGTCGATTTTTTCCAAAATGTCAATTATCTTGTGCACACATCTCTTAAAATCGCGGACCTCCGAGTCCGCAATTGGTATGTCCTGCGGTACATTGACCGTACAAGCGAACACAAGGATTACAAAGAAAATGTATGGCGAATGAAATATTTAATTAAATATTTCTTGACAAACTTACAAATGTAAAAATGTGCAAGCGGAACACAATAGACTTGTGCATTGAGAACCACACTGTACAAGAATTGAAGTGCAGACTTCGAATTTCTTTTGTATTTATGAACGTTTTCTGCGAACAGTTTTTGAGACCAAAATTATAAGGCGTAGAGGAGGAATGTATGGCGAAAACCGAAAACTTAAAGTTTATAAACAGGTATTATCGGCAAACTGAACGTGATCGAAAAATGTGCAAGCAGATTTGATAAAACTATACATGAATCTAACTGACCAAATGATTAACATCTCCTTCCGATTAGATCTGATGATTATCTTTGCCGTTAGAAAACCATAAAAAATCGCATAATGTAAACACTAGGCGGCAGTTCCGTTGAAATCGAAAACTCTGCTGTCTTTAAACTACGATATTTCAGCCGTCGTTGCTCCGATTTTGCTGCAAGAGCCATGGTTTGAAAGCTTTTTTGCTCTAGTTTTATTATCGTGCAATATTTTGGACCAGTTGTTTCCCTACTACACAAAATGTTCCTCTATGTAGGTCACATTCTTGTGTATCATCATCGATGTATATGAGCCCAAAGTCAGGCTTTCGAATCAGCGGCAATTACCAACTTTAACGTACGCTTAATGTACGATGCATCAAAACTCGCCGACTCCAATGTCCGCGATTTCTGACGATGTTGATTGACGGGTTCTGAATGATTTCAGTGGAGACTGTTTAAGAGTTTAAGAGAGCTACTTCAAGGGGATTTTGCAGATTTTTGGTCTAAACTATTTTGAAATTAGTGGTAGGCAACGTAACCCATGAAAAACATTATCTTTGAACATCTAAAGGAAGATATAACCTTTTTGCGGAGAGAAACAAACTACGGCTATAAATATATATTTCTTTTGAAGACGCGTAGAAACAACTTGAAAAGTTAAGCCTTAATTTTTAAGTAACAATCCATTTCCATCCAAGCTATCCGCACCAAAGACGCTTGTTAACAGTTCTATTGCTTTAATATTAAAATGGGCAATAATTTTTAGATTTCCAGCGATAGAAATTTGTATATTTCGGCTGTTAAAAACTTATGTCATTCTCCTGTATTGCATTGCGCATCCTCATTGCGCACGATTTATTTATTGCGCGCTCACTGCGCGCGCACGTCCAAGGCCTTATTAGTTTGCAATGAGGCTAAGCTCAATAGAATAAAGAATGGTTATTTACTGTTAAACAAGCGTGGGGACCTACCTTTAATTTCAAGGAATTTTTACATATCATTCATCCTCTTTTTATTCAAAGAGTTAGAAACAAATCACATTAGAAAACTAACTTATTGCCAGAAATGCGTTACTCACGGAGATAAAACCATGACCTCCAGAACAACTCATCTTTTGCGCACTTGGGGGGGGGGGGGGGGGGGGGGGTCCTTCATAACTACCAATTTGCTGCTATGGAAGGTATCTACCCATCGTATTTTGGAAACCCTTAGTAACTGCTCTAGGTCTGTAGTTAAGAAGGACCCCCCTTAATGAAAAAGCGTTGGTGGAAAAAGTTTGCATTCACATATTTTGAAATAAAAAGAAATCAAGATATACAACTTGCTTGCGCCCTTGCAAAGGACAAAAATTATATTGCAAAGGCAAAGAAGGTGACTGCTTGTGATAAGTTTTTTTAATTCTAAGAAATTCATATCTGGCTTCATTGATATTCTGAGGCAGTTATGTCTGTTTACTTTATTATAAATAGGAACGTTTGTTCTTTCTGTTCTGTGGTTTATGATGACAGATCGCACGCGTCGGAGCTGGTTAAGATTCGTTAATCTTTCGGCTTGTTGCATGCGTTATAAACTTTATCATTATAACTCACGCTTCTGTATGCTAAAGAGGCGTTTGTGGCACCAGAACACAGGAAGGGACTGTTCAAGGTGTTGACAGCTTTTTTTGCAAACAAACGCCATCAAACTACAAGTGTTCACGCTTTCGTATTTCTGTGGAGTGACGTATTCATCCCCCAAAGAGGCAAAGACTATGATTGGGTTTTCGTGAAAATAAAAAAAAAACGAAACAAACAAAAACAAAAACAAAGACAATATCATGTGACCCTCGCATTAAATTTATTGAAACATTTCTTTAAAGAGAAAACCCCCATTCATGTTTTCCTCCTCCCGTGTGGCTTCAATCTGCAAAGAGCAACACATTATTAATTAATTTGGCCTGTTATTGAAAAAGAAACCGCACTGTAAACATTAAAAGTACGTGTTTAGCGTTATTAAATTTAATTGGTAAGAAGTCTGATGCTCTTAAGTTAAAGTAATTGGAAAGAGATTACTGGTTTTCCCAGCCTGTTCTGACAGACATAGACTGGATTATAAGACTGCTTAGCGATACAGGGGAACATTGAATTTCATATTGAAGCGCAGAATAAGGAAATGACAAGCTTTGTTTCCAGTGGTCAGAGAAACACATTGCAAGTAAAAAATTGAATCATCGCATGTCCAATCATTCTTGGACATGCGAAAAGAAAAGGTCCAAGTGCGCCCTTGAATATCCCAGCAGCTTAAGATCGGCAGAAAAGGAAGGCAATAGTAAAATTTTGTGAAATTTTACATTTTGCAAATTGTAGACTATTAAAAAATTGAACAACACTATCCCATGTAATTTCTCAATAAAGCTACGCTTCAGTAAGAGAGCGGTTTTCTACGCTGTTTGAATGGATTAAAAAAACTCGGCCTTCTTACTCAACAAAACAGCTGCAAAACGAACGCCAATCGTGACTTGGTAACATGCGTTTTTCCACGCTTAGCGTCTGTGTATGTCCTTCGAGTTGTGATGATGTTTTTATTGTGTTGTTTACGTTTGTTGTAATTGACCATTGTCAATAGAAAACCACTCACTTTAACTTGAGGCATAATTACCTACTACTCCCGGAGAGACTGACATGCTGTCCTTGGTGCATTGTGAATGATCAGCGCAAAAGAAGGAAGGCACGAGAGGTCCCGTCAACAACGAGTAGAACTGGGACTTAATAACTGCTTTAACGTCGGGTTCATATGCGTTACCGTTGTAGTAATACAAGGAGAAGTAATACAAGGAGTAGGCATTTTGTTGAATCCAAGAAGGACTTGCACTGCCTGCAATAAAAAAAAATCAGAAATTCCTCTTTTGGGATCTTTTTAAAATCCCGAATTTATTTCAGGCTAATCTGTTACCTCTTTTCTCTTGTGTTAGGTTTTGTTCTGGTTTTTGCTTTTAGTTTTTTCATTTTCTTTCCCATTTATAATTAACTGGATGAAGCTGGCAATTTTCGTAATATTTTAATTTCTTTTTAACTTATTTTTATCTTATTATCACCGGCACCTATCTCTCTCTACCTATCAACTCCTGAGTATCTGTTTCCACCAATTTGACAGTTTCAGATCACTGTGAGTTATCACTATTGCCGGTCTTTAAGAGCTAGTTTCTTGTAAGAGCCTATAGCTGTGACACCTTATCCCAACTCAATCTTTTAACAATAATACTTGTTTTTCGTTAATTTTATATTTGACAGAGTACACATCTGATCCGCTCGGAGTTTTCTTACCAGAGCAATTAGGACCGGGGAGTTTTTGATCGTACTGTTGCCAGGGAAACAAGTAAAGCTCCAAATGTCCCGTCTCGCAGTTGTAGAGCATCGGTGGATTGAACTCAAAGTCGGTTCCATTCTGACAAAAAACTGCACATTTACGAGAATCGTGGGCATGAGTGGTGCACACCAGAGCTCCGTTCTGGGGAGGCGATAAACTTGGGCACGATTTTACTATATATATGAAAGAAACAATGAGAAACATTGTCATATGACTTATATTCATGTCCATATACAATGATAAACATTCCGACTCAGACACGCCGTCTACTTTTAGGAACTGAGGGGCAACTACTAAGCGATTAACTAACCCCATCCCGAGAGAGGCGTGGTAGAAATCTTATACCCCATTCATACCAAAACCGAAAGACTAAATTTTGCATAGGGTCCCAGTAAGCCTTTTGCTTTCATTGTGCTAACTTTGGATTCGACAAACGTCAGTTGTAAGCATTTTTTTTTGGAAGAAAACAACTTTAAACCGTGTTTAACTAAACAGCCTTTAGACGTGTTTTAGGAACATTAATAACTTGATTTTACAGGAATTTATACTTCTTTCACCGTAAAATCCTCCCAACCCCCACTGCGAAAGTCCATCCACATAAATGTCCTTAACAAAGTAAACGCTCATGAACATAAGACTATAAGGGCCAGTGGCGGATCCAGACCTTCAGCTAAGGAGGGGGCCCTGCTTGACTATGAATGTTGAATTCTGTGAAGATAATTCCGGCATTTTAATGAAAATCTCCGAAAAATAAGGTGGGCGCCCGGCTCCCCGGGCGATAAGTCACTTGAATTTCGACCAAAACGCCGTAAATTAGTCACAGAAGCTAAAGAAATTCATTACAGTATCAAGTTAAGTTCTCCAGACTACTGAATGACGACGAAACAAAAGAATTTAACCAAATTTAACTTTAGTTAACCCAAATTGTTCAAAAACAAGATTACGCCATTTAGGGCGAGCTAGCGCGCGCTGTGAATTTAATCCAGATATTACAATTTTGATCGGTTGAATTTTTTCTCATGATTTTCCAAATATGGTACTTAATGAAAACGAATGTTCAAACGCTTGGTACAATGCGAATCATAGGGAGTTACACGTTTCAACCCTTATGGGTTTCTGGTCTTACTATATGAAGGAGAGTGTTTTACTGGGAACTAAACCACTCGCGATCGTAGATTCCACATACCAATCCATCTGGGACCTGAGTGTCGTATTTTCCATACGACCGTCTGGCGAGTATCATATCGCTCATCGACGCCACAATTCGCGCCTTTTCTACTTGGTTGAGTGAACTAGGTTTCTTGTGGCGTTTGTTGTTAGCAAGCATCGACAAGTAGGTTTAATGTGTCTAAATACAGTTTTTGCCTGGATCACACGGGTGCTTTGTATTTTCTATGAAGATGAACTGTGATTTTAACGTCACTGGCTCGATTTTTCGAAAAAAAAAAAAATCAGAAATATCTCTGCTCTCTCTATATTAAAAATAATATTTAAAGAAACTAACACCAGTATCTGAAACTATGGTGTTGTAGCAGCACATTTTGTGATTATTTAAGGAATATTTATCTATCTATTTCATCATCAACTTTTTAAAAATGATATTGGATGATTATCTGGGAATTTTTAAATCGAATGTTCTAGAAGGAATCTAACTATAAATTAAGAAAAGTAATGCAAATCATAAACCTACTGGTTATTTAAAAACTACAATGGCTTTCTTTGAAAGTTGTTCTAGGCTGTAAGATCGGAAAATAAGCAAACTCTACCAAATCGAATTATTTGATCAAGCCGCGCAATCGTTCGCACTTTTGCGGCCTGAGTTCGCATAATGATAAGGCTCATTTTGACTCATTAAAACCGAGATCGCCAGTTTAAGTTGCCACCTCAGAGTTCCTTTGTTCTAAATCAAACTAGTTTTCGTTGAATTTCATATATTTCTTCAACCGTAAACTTGAATTCTTTCCGATGGCAACTTAGGATGAGTTACTAGCTTTTGGCTAAGCGAACTGTTTTTCTATGTTGGAATTTAGACCTTAAGACATTTTCCTTTTTGCAAATTTTTGCACGATCAAACAAACCTTTGCTCATTTCGCATTCCCTTTATTCTCGGGTCTTCGGCATCTGAAAACACCTATTTTCGCATATGAATGGCTGTAATCGCGTGAAAAACAATTAACTTATTCCTTTTCACTATGTGCTGTAATCTCGCTGAGAATAAACAAGTGGAATCGAAGTTCTTGTTCAACCTACATCTCTAAAATCTCTCCCGCTACAGTTTACTGCATATTAAATAAACAAGATTAAAGAAAATTCTGTATATTTGATTTCGAAGAAATCGCAAATATATTTCAGACCGATAAAAGAATGAATTTTCCGAAAACTTCAGGAAGAAAACATTTAAATGGAAACCTTGACGATTTCAAAGGTTTTAGTGGGAATTCTTCGCAAGGAATGTTACAAAGTTCAAGATGTTGTAAAGAAGTAAACAAAAGCAGTTGAAAACTATCGGCCGTCAAAACAAATTAATATTGCCTCATCGGGTCCAAGTCAAAGTCAATGATGTATTCAGTTCTTACGTATTACATTTTAATATTTAGTTGACAAGACAGTGTTTCATGTATTTTGTTTGATTGGAATTCAGTTAGTGTTTCTATATCCTGGATACGGGTGCTTTGTATTTTATATGAAGACGAACAGTGATTTTAACACTGGCTTGATTTTTCGAAAAAAAATGAAAAACAACATCAGAAATATCTCTGCTCTCTCTATATTAAAAATAATATTTCAAGTTGGTTCAAAGATATAAATCCAATGCTCTCGTGGCAAAAATGATATCTCACGAGTGAGCTGCCCTCACTCGTGAGATGAGATATCGTTTCTGCCACTCGAACATAAAATTCATATCTTCTCGCCACCGTGTAATATCCTCTATTTATCATTCACTACCATACCCAAACCAAAGGAAAAGAACTTTTGAACCAAGGATACAATTGAATCACAAGTTACCTTTTAAGTTATTCTAAATGAGCAGCCTTTGTATTCGTTGCGACCATCGCTAACTGTATACTGCACTTGGTATGAATCCGGAACACGAAACAATTCGCCGCTTCGTCTGTTAGCCATGATGAAGGGGGGGGAACCCGAGTTGTCGGAGCAAATCGGCTCATCCCAGGAAACTCGAACCTCGTGACTTGTCCGTTCTTGAACTATGTCTGCTGGACAGAAGCTGCATGATGGGGGCTCGAAATCTAAAGTTTAGAAATTTAGAATAAATATTCAGGAAACGTTATCATTTCACGTGTGAATTTAATTTTTCACAACTTTTGAAACAACTAGGAACAGGCCACATTCCGGTAATGGGTCTTGAGATTTCGTGATTGGGTAACTTTAAGAACAGCTTTTCTGCGAACCTGTAGCCAATCGCGTTGAAGCATTTGCCGTTCGTGGCTTTTGATTGGCTTGCTCGCGGGTCGGGCAAGAAGCGCTTGCCTTTCGGTTAGAAGTGGCTTTTTGATAATTTTTGTTATCCCTGTTTCTTTTATATTTCTTTTCTTAGTGAAATGAGATGAAATGAACGGCCCTCGCGAACCAATTGCGATCGCAACCGAAGGCCGTAATTTGATTTGCAACGATTTGCAACAGTCTCATTGCTAGTGCACGCCATCGTTGCACGCGTACACGTGCAAAAAAAGGCCATGCTAAGTTATGCCATTTTCTCCCGCCCAAGGTTTGTTCTAAAAAAGCCTAATCACGAAAGACATAGCACGCGCCCAAATACTAGAAGTAGATTTGTAGCTTATGAACTTCTGCAAGAAATAAAGATAGAAAATGGTCTGTACACTTCCGTACCAGCAAATCTTGATCGCTAATCGTGATTGAGCACTTTACAAAAATAAATAGCGATAATGATAACAAGTACTCAAAACTAGTTTCATTCAAAAAGTAGTTTCATCCAAACCGTTATTACATCATTTAAGTTAGTTAGGTTTATCAGTTACCTATAACGTTAACGAGGAAGACGCATAAGTCCATGTTCCCTGCCTGATCAGTTGCAGTAATTCTAACACTGGTATGACCAATAGGAAATTCTTGTCCGGACTGGTGGCTCGATTGGACCTGGACCACTGCATTTGGATCTACATCAAGTGAATTGTCAGTCACTTGAAAGTCCCATTCAACTACTGCTGTTGCCTTTCCTGGATCAGTGTTTACGTACCGCTGAGCTGGGAATGAGCACGTCATGATTGGACTTTCAGTATCTACAGCGAGTCGATTGGAGTAAGCGAAAGTTTGCAAATTCATGTTAGTGACGTGACCTTGTTAGCTTGCATAATGCACTTTTTTGTATCAGTATCATAAGAACTTTCTTCCGTCTTCCTTTGATAACTTTTTTCAATCTGTTTCATCAATTTACCAGTACAAAACCAGGCTTGCATCCAGATCAACTTATTATATTAACTCCGTCAAAACAAACTATGGTAAATTCAACATTCGCTTTGCTGCTGTAAAAGTTTGGAATGACTTGGATGAAAACATCAAATACCTCCCCCTCAAAATGTTAAAAAATGAAGTTAAACTTAACATCTTACAGAAATACTGCCAACATTAATGAGTGTTCATCTGGCACCTAGTAGTTACTTACTATTCAATACTTATTTTCTTTATGTAGCTTTTATATATTTTGCTATAGAATGTTTATGTTAGCTATTAACGTTTTCCATTAACCGTTTTATTTATTTATTTATTTATTTATTTATTTATTTATTTTTGCTTTATTGCCAACCACCGTCTTAGTTTTAATCTAATTTAACTTCGCTCAGCTCGATAAGCTTTTTAGTTTTTCTGAGTGTTGTTACCTATATCCTGTTTTAATTTATTTTTTTTTGAAGCATTGTATGAAATCTTTTTTTGGTAATAAAAGTTGTTGTTATATCATGTGAGCCTGCAGCTTATCAACAGTGAGGTATATTTTACGGTGGCCTTTAAGTGTCAGGTATGAATCTAGTAAATGAGTTCTCGTAGCTCAGTGGATGAGCACCTGTCCGGTGTTTTGGAGGTCATGGCTTCGATTCCTGTCGACGTTTTCTTTGCCCCACGCTTGGGATAAATTTTTCCAGTTGGTTGAAAATGGAAATAAAAAATTAAGTAGAAACAAGAGAAAATGAGGGGACAGAGAGGGACGCGCCCAGTCAAGGCCTTGGGATATGTCAATTTCACTAAAGTTATTTTTAGACGCTGCCCTGTTTCCCTTGACGTCCGCACACGTCACCCAAGGCGTGAGAAATTTGAACAACAAAGGCGGACCGCGTGGAGATACGTTTCTTCTATAAAAGCGACTTGTGGAATGGTATTTTTTAAGAGATTATTCGGAACAGAAGAGAGATTCTACAATCTCTCACAAATCCAATGGCTCTAGGAAATATCGAATTTTGTGGAAGAATACGAGTCAACAAAGTTGCGCGAGGGAGGGCTACACTTCAATCATGTGGTGCTAGGACATCACGTAACGAGTAAGGGAAATAATAGAGCTCAAGTGTCAAAAAGCGCTTGGTCTAATTGATGCAGGAAACAGATACAAGACAGAGCGTCTCTTTAAATTAAAATTATAGCTTTCTCGTTGTAAAGCTACAGCAGCTAGGGTCAGTACTAAACAACAACACGTGAGCTTTATTTGCATTACCATTTAACATTACAGTATTGCGAAAGCATAAACCGGACATAGATGAATACCGATATGTTACCCGTGATAAGACACAACACACCTTGCAACAACATAAATTATAAACAGTCAGGCCCGGCGTCGCAAACATAATTGCAAGTTATCATCTTCACGAAAAGGTTCAGTCCTTGTCCTTCCAGAGCAAAAATTTTGAGAGGTTACAAAATATCGAGCAAATTGAAATTTAAAAATCGCACGGACACGAAATATTTAGCAAATGAAAGGTGTTAATTTCTAACTAAATACTGCTGGAAACCACGCAGTCCTGTGACCTGTATGCTCTATTCAACTTGAAATGCCTCCAAATAATATCTACATTATGAAGCGTAAGCGAAGGCCTGTTTCGTTTCCTTTTTCCTACTATATCTTATGAGGCAAATCAGTTATTTGAAGACACGGTTCTAAGAGAGAAACTTAGAAGACAATGGCTACCAAAACACGTCGCAAATAAAAAGCCCACGGTAGGGAGTCCGAGTAGGCCGGTCACGATTCTTATAACACTAGCGTCCTCAGAAGTCGTTAACGTCGGAGTGCTTTCGATGCATGCGAAACTATTCTTGCCAATGTCGATATCGAAATCTGAACGCCTGTAAATTCCACTTGGAAAGACATGTTGAATATTCAACAGGACCAACAGCCGACAAAACAAATGTCACGCTTGTTCGGTCTAATGATTTTTCCAGAGCCGGAAATACGTTTCCGTGGACGTCCGCATCTCTAAAAATAACTTTAATGGAATCGACATATCCCGGCCAACGCCCTCAAAGTCCCTCTCTGTCCCCTCATTTTCTCTTGGTAGAAAAACACGCGAGCGCCCTCCGCCCTCGGCCCTCCGCCCTCCGCCCTCCGCCCTCCGCCCTCCGCCCGGTCCTTTGAGACTCGTGCTTTAGTAAGGAAATAAAAAAACGCATCCGAGTGCATTGTTGAGTTATATAAGCACGCGGGGATTTTTAAGAACACGAGTGAAGTGCATAGAGAAGCAAGAGGCACAGCCGAGTGCTTCTCGCACTTGTCATAACACTCAACAATGCACGAGTATGAAGTTTTTTTATTTCTTCTATAAAATGCTAAGGACATAAAGCGCGCTAAGTTTGTTTTGTGAAAATTAAAGTGGTTAAATTTCCCCTAAATCTTGGTATAATGAGGACAAAAATTGCCTCATTGTCAAAGAAACCGTTTCTTCTGGTTTCGATCGCATGATCTCGAATGACCTCTTGCACGCGCAAGCGGATATTGAAAAACGGTTCCCTTTTCTTCAGCGCTAAAAAGGCCATATAATAAATAACTTATTAACCTCATCTGTTCTGTCATTACAGGGAAATCTCAGACCTCGGCCTTGATGGATTGACCTCGATATCGCTCGGTCAATACATCAAGGCCTTGGTCTGAGATTTCCCTGTAATGACCTCACTCTCGGTTAATAAGTGGCATATAATGGACGCTGCTTACGTAACGAGTTTGAGCGCGCGCTATTTCCTTAGCATTTTATAAAAGAAATAAAAAACTTCATCCTCGTACATTGTTGTGTTATATAAGCACTTGCGAATTTTTAAGAACACTAGAGAAGTGCGAGAAGCACTCGGCTGTGCCTATTGCTTCTCTATGCACCTCACTCGTGTTCTTAAAAATCCCCGCGTGCTTATGTAACTCAACAATCCACTCGGATGCGTTTTTTATTTCTTTAATAATGAACTCGAAATGACGAATCGCAGCGCGCGCAATTACTCGAACATTTTATAATTGTTGTTGTTTAAATGAAGAAAAGTACACAAAAAACTTTGATGGCAAAATCGATTTTCTCTTTCGCTCTCCGTCACGTAATAAGAAACAGCTTACCTTGTAGCTCGTATCCTTGAAAAAAACATTGAAAGGATTCTCTTTCCAAATTCCGAAGATAAAATGTCATCGATCGCAATCGCTTTCGCAAAACACAGCGTGTGAGCTTTACTCAGTGAGATTTTCACTCGTAGATTACGTCATCAGCGTGCACTATATACTGAATTTGATTGCGCGGCTCTGCTAGCTATGTTATAATTACAATGTTGAATAAGATGAAGCTTTTAACAACAAAATGTTGAATATAAGATGTAGCCTTTATAGAGAGTTTATAATTTTCAAAGTGTTGATCTTTAATCGCATATCTTAAATTATATGCAGCAATCCACTTTGAAAAAGAAAGAAAATCCAGCTGAAGGTATAGTATTCTACCAAGATTTTACCAATTAAGATGCTCTGAAAGTGCCTATAACCCCAAAAACTTTTTTTGGCCGGATTAAATTTTTGCATTGTACTGAGTAAACTGTCGCAAACTTTTTTGGATTTGGTTAAAACCGCTATTTTTTAAAGTTGAGATTTTTCTACTTACGACCGAGTGAAATGGAAACTGGGACTAGTGACGTAAAACCAGGATATTGGTAATCGTTCTGAAGTGGAATGATAGGAGTAGATCGTAGATGTGGATGGCGAGTAAACAATTTTCGTAGAATATCAATGTAATAACTTATTATAGGAGAATTCAAGTACTGCATGTTTATATTGTCTGTATGTACATACGTGGGAAAAGATTATCACGAAATAATTTTGCTTGAGCATTTTAAACTCAAAGAGAGATCAAAAGAGCCCTAATCCGTAATCGGCACGCAGTGTCGCAACACAACACGAATTCTTGACCTTGGCACAGCATGCACAGTTTAAATAAGTAGAATCGCCTCAGAGTTTTAAAAAGATATAAAATTTATTGACTTAAATAATCAGTATTGCAAGTCTACGACGAAAGTCTGTACTCGCGTATGAATAATTTGCAGTCAACTATTCGTTCGCGGGACCGGCCTGGTACGCTAACTTTTATATGCTATTCATCGCGTTGATGCGATCAACGATCTTCTTAAGAGGCCGTCTCCCTTAAACCGTTCCACTCGATTTTGGACTCCAAAATAGTTTTCCTTCATATTCCTGTCACAGGTAGTCCTATCTATCCTTACTACTAAAATGCAGTTAAAATGATCAGAAAGTTTGTTTCTCTCCACTTTGGAGCATTTATCGATTACCAGTGTCAAGAAGTGATGAAACGGCCATTTTTCACGAGTTCTAACACAGGATATTAAACGTTCGTTAAAAATTCTTCCCGCCGAGAAAACCCCCAAAATTTGTACACATTCAGTCAATTTTTATCCGTTCTTACTGCTGACATGTCATTTGGTTGCTTTCTTGTTCAAAATCGGAAGACAACTACAATATTTCTAGAACACCTTCAGTAATTTATGCGAACATCGCGAAAATATGGTCCTAAATCTTGCCTTATTTTTCACTTGTGGCAAATAGATCAGGCCTAAATTGCCATTCTAGTTTTAGATTAAGACCTTGTCTGTTGAATTATGAAATAAAATCTGCGGCACAACGCGATATTGAGAAATAAGTTCGAACGAATTCTTGGCTATTTTCACGGATTAAGTATTGCGTGACATACTTCACATTCCAGTCCGAGTCTTGTTGCCTGACACTTGGATGCTTTGTTGATGAATATTTTCCGCCTAACGACAAGGGAAAACGCATTAAAGTTCTACAAATGGCAGCCTTTTTTCCCCTTGTTTAGGTTAGTTGAAACCAAATACGGTGTTTCGTTTCCTGACCATTAAATATTATAATGATAAGTCGATTCGTGTGCTTCGTGATTATATTTACCACTCACCTTGTTGACCTTGTAGTTCCTGATGACATTATGAGAATTTACCGCTGAAACTTTCGTGGTTATCATACACAAGCACAAGTATGGTACTCAGTGGCTACAATGATAATGATCCAGTAGGTCTGTTTTGAAAGGAGAGTCGATGACGAAAAGAGATTTGAATAAATCCTCCTGTATGTAATCATTCAATACTCGGGTTGCGTTACCGCCCGCGGTGGAGAGAGTGGGGGAGGTTGGGGAGGGGGGACGGGGGACTGGGATTACACCATAAATTGCGAGTGCTGCGGTTCTAAGATTTTGCCTCTATTGTAGGATAAAGGACACGATACCGAGCGGAGAGCGGACATTAAAATACGGGCAGCACGATTTTGAGGTCTCTGAAGCTTTGATGACTTGCTCCATACACCAATACAACAGTCAAAGCGGGGCTGGACTAAACTATTATATTTTAAAATTTAATCATATATTAAGAAGTGCACGATTTTGTATTCGTTTAATTTAGGGATCAAACCAGGATTGCACTCCCAAAAGGTGCAAAGGGGATCCTTTTCTAAAGGATTGAGAACCTTAACCGTATGCCGCGGCACATCAGGCTGTACAGGTCTACATAGCCCACAAAAACGAGAATGCCTCTGGGCGTTACCGTTTGCAGTGATAACGCAATTCACCATGCTTACCTAGAAGGCTAACTTACAAGTTTCGAACAGATACACGAAAGAGTACTGTGCAATTGTGATAGCGCTTGAGTTTCACTTCGTTGCGAACACCCTTGAGCGACATTGTAAATAGCTTTTAGGAGCAAAGAGCTAAAATAACATATCGCTTGTGCAGTAGCAGTAGTGCGCACGATATTCGCCTACGGGGGCCTTGTCGTGTCGCTTAGTTTGGATGATTGGGAAACTCGTAAAGATTTCTTATTCTTTACAGTTTCGCAGGTAGGTCCCTTGAGTCTGAAAAAAAAATTGTCAAGTTCGGTTTTCCAATGTTACCGACTTGTGGCTTGACAACACTGGCACTTAAAAAATGTGCAATTGTAGTCAGGTGATAACATAAGACCGTATTCCACGAGAACAACTATCCATCATCCTTCATAAACAAATGCGACTGATCGCTGTCTAAACCATTAACTGATTAACAAACTATTGGCCTCGCGGTACTTCTTTATGTTCAAGATGCTTCCGAAAAGATTTAAGACAACGACAGGTTAAAGTCGTCTACAAACCGTTTAAAACTGTTAACAGTTGATTTGATGTTCGGTCTCCTGTCACGTCCACGAAAACAATTAGATGTAAATATTGTAAATTAGTAACGCAGGTTCACATCAGCCAACGGTTGCCAGATTTTTAACCTGCGAGACCATTTCATCAGATGGATTTTAATACCGTCAATAAGGCTGGATATGGGGCCAATTTTCACGAGCGTCTCTTTCTGGCAGCCTGGTTGTCCATTAAGGATCTGCACTCTAGGAACGACCACATAGCTCTTCCAGAGGTCTACAAATCAGTTGGCACGCACACGAGTCTCGAGAACAACATCGGCCTTAAATATCCAATACTTTTTTATGTTTATCACTCTGTGACTATTTCAAAGGGGGGAAACTAGTACTAAAGTCATGCTAAACCATTTTGAAATCTCCTGTCTCGCCAAATGTCGAAAAGCAGAGTTGGTTCGTTTTGTTTAAGAAGAGTACCAGTGTTGGTTTCTTTGTGGTTTGACACTGAATGGTTCTTTTATGTTACTTTCATAGACGTTTCGGCTAATGATACCCTGTTAGGGGGGAGGGGGTGGGGTTCAATTATCCCTTACCCCTGTAACTCTGGGCACAGTTATCCCTTATCCCTGAAAGTATCGGCAGTGTTATCCCTTAAAGTGTCTCTGTTGGAGTTTTTCCCACAAACAAAAGTGATAAAGTGAAGCTTAGCATAAATTTCCCAACGAATGCAATATACATATCGTCCTTTCCTTGTCTTCCTCATGCTTCGGGAGTCTAATGCTACTGCCGGGATAGTGACTGCCTTTAATGCTTATCTTAACGCTTCCTTTTTCTTAGATGTATTGTTCTTAAATTAGCTTCGTAGTATGCCAGTGCAGCCCACATTGTAGGACATTCAAAACCGCTCTTTAGATAATAATAAACAAGTTCAGGCACCGATCTCCGCGTCGTTTAGGGTTACATTATATACATCGGTTATAAATTGTAATTGCTTCCATGCATCACAGAGTCAATGGATTCTGCTTAAAAAAGCATTTAGCGTTCGACATAAAAGTAGTGCTCTTTTCCTTTGGTTATCCTCTATCTTGACATACCAATTCAAACATAATTAATGCAAAAAAGAAAACCGAATATGCTGCGCTGAAGGAAACAACAGCTGTGGCTTCCTTAGATGACGAGAGAGGTTCCGAATCAGTAAGCATTGCAACCTAAACATTCTTGACGTTCACAGAGATGGCACAATGATAATAATGATGATGTAAACTATATTCAGTGTATCAGCTTAAAGTTCAGATCAATTGGTTCTTGGGTTTGGTAGCAGGTTAGAATGGCTATTTTGGTTTTAGTGTTAATCTAAGATAGTAAAAGACACAATTTGAGCTGTTTTTGTTTATGACTGAGCGTTTCCCTGATCTAGTTGTAATATTAAACTAGCTGCAATTAGTCTCTCTAACTCACTCTAAATGAAAGGAAAAAAGGAAATATCGGAAAGCATGATTATAACAAAAACTCTACAAGGCAGTTTTCTTGTAATTTTTTTATTTCTCAACCCTTCATTTAATTTGTCCCGAAATGACCAAAATGGTCAGCTCAATTAAACAATAGGTGACAAAATTCAATCCTTGACATCCGAGTGGTGCGTCAACGAACATTTTTTAAAACGGTCCATAGACATTAATCGCCACTACCCAAAAAGATCTTGAATTTATAAATTTCGCGAGGATTCATTTCTTGAAGTTATAAAGCAGATAAACAACATCAAAGCTAAAAGTCTAACTCGACGCAATGTCTGATCTCCCAATATTCATTATTCGACCGGGCAGAAGTCAAAGACATGCTCAACGCCAATGGTCCTGGTGACATTGATAGTTTATTGATATTATGAAATATGGATCCTAATCAGCCAATTCTAAAAACTATGAAGCCAAACGAAACTTATTCGCATCGAAACTTACCTATTAGCTGAGGTTCGTCCTGTAGAAGGGGTAAAGCCATTCTGAATTGGTCAGATCGTGCCGGTGTCGATGGAAAATATCCTGCCACATGGAAATTCTGGTTCCGCCATAAGCCGCTTTTTGCCGAAACCGCACGATTTCAGGTAACGAAGAAACAAAAATATCATTCTCTTCTATTTTTGTCGACAAATGACCATTTCAATGTTGGTTTCTCATCGCCTTGTATGTAAATACATGCCGTAACTTCATGCATGCAGCATGATGTAACCCCAGTACCCCCTCCACCCACCTCCCCCACTCTCTCCACCACGGGCGGTAACGCAACCCGAGTATTGAATGATTGCATACAGGAGGATGTATTCAAATGTCTTTTCGTCATCGACTCTCCTTTCAAGATATACTTTAATAGTCCAGCCCCGCTATGACTGTTGTATTGGTGTATGGAGCAAGTCATCAAAGCTTCAGAGACCTCAAAATCGTGCTGCCCGTATTTTAATGTCCGCTCTCCGCTCGTTATCGTGTCCTTTATCCTACAATAGAGGCAAAATCTTAGAACTGCAGCACTCGCAATTTATGGTGTAATCCCAGTCCCCCCCCCCCCCTCCCCTCCCCCACCTCCCCCACTCTCTCCACCACGGGCGGTAACGCAACCCGAGTATTGAATGATTACACACAGGAGGATTTATTCAAATCTCTTTTCGTCATCGACTCTCCTTTCAAAACAGACCTACTGGATCATTATCATTGTAGCCACTGAGTACCATACTTGTGCTTGTGTACGATAACCACGAAAGTTTCAGCGGTAAATTCTCATAATGTCATCAGGAACTACAAGGTCAACAAGGTGAGTGGTAAATATAATCACGAAGGACACGAATCGACTTTCATTATTTAATGGTCAGGAAACGAAACACCGTATTTGGTTTCAACTTACCGAAACAAGGAAAAACAAGCTGCCATTTGTAGAATGTCAATGCGTTTTCCCTTGTCGTTAGGCGGAAAATATTCATCAACAAAGCATCCAAGTGTCAGGCAACAAGACTCGGACTGGAATGTGAAGTGTGTCACGCAATACTTAACCCGTGAAAATAGCCAAGAATTCGTTCGAACTTATTTCTCAATATCGCGTTGTGCCGCAGATTTTATTTCATAATTCAACAGACAAGGTCTTAATCTAAACCTAGGATGGCAATATAGGCCTGGTCTATTTGCCACAAGTGAAAAATAAGGCAAGATTTAGGACCATATTTTCGCGATGTTCGCATAAATTACTGAAGGTGTTCTAGAAATATTGTAGTTTTCTTCCGATTTTTAACAAGAAAGTAACCAAATGACATCTCAGCAGTAAGAACTGATAAACATTGACTGGATTTGTACAAATTTTGGGGATTTTATCGGCGCGAAGTATTTTTAACGAACGTTTAATATCCTGTGTTAGAACTCGTGAAAAATGGCCGTTTCATCACTTCTTGACACTGGTAATCGGTAAATGCTCCAAAGAGGAGAGAAACAAACTTTCTGATCATTTTAACTGCATTTTAGTAGTAGGGATAGATAGTACTACCTGTGACAGAAATATGAAGGAAAACTATTTTGGAGTCCAAAATCGAGTGGAACGGTTTAAGGGAGACGGCCTCTTAAATGTTCTGTTCAAAGTTAGGATTCGACTGGAAATATCTTACCCTGCTTTTAAACCCATTAGGTTAACACTTGTATTCACTAACGCAAAGCCTGAAGACGCCGCATCTTTGCGGTAAGAATGAATGAAGAATCTGTTTCTCTTCGCTGCTAGTAATGTAAATAAAGTGGCGCGGAATGAGTCGATTGTTTACTGATTTTGCATTGTGTGTACATGCAGAGGAGCAAATAAGTCTGAATGAAACCAGAAGCGCTCACTAGAATCGCTTAATGCTTCAAGTAAACAGTGGTAATATTTTGGTTCGGCAAGCTAGAAGATAATTATCTTGAATTCTACGAAAACTCTGGAGTCCATACGAAGCAAATTGAAGCCCATCTGCGAAGATCAAAAGTCTAATTTTAATCTTTGCTGCGAGCACTCGCCGATCGGACCAGAAGGGTGACCAAAAAATCTTAAACTCTGATGTGCTTCGATTACACTGCCAAGAACTTGATGGTGTCCCCGTTTTATATGCATTTTGGAGGTCTGACCAAAGTCACGACCTACAACTCGATTATCGCGCGAGCGATATCACGTTCGACTGTTGTCCTGGTTTGACGTCATGATTTGTATTGGACCCAGACCCTTTTGGCCAGATCTTCGACTCGGTCATGTTTCCAATTATTGCGATTTTTCCCGACTTTGACAATTCACAGAAAATCGATGTTTGAACCGAAATCAAAAATTTTTTCGGCATTCTGCTCAGGAAAACGTAAATATTCTTTGGCATAAAAATGGGCACTAAAAAGTTAATCCAGTGAGCAGCACTTCTGCTACTACTACTAAAACGTTTCTATTTTCTCCTATTAAGCGTTTCGTGTGACTAGCGCACACTTCATCAATGAGCTTCATCAACCAAGTGTTTTCGCATACACCTGGGTACATACCTTAACACAAGTACAAACAGAATTCTACATTCGCCAAAAAAAACCCAGCAATTACAGATTTTCGTATACAAAACATTGGGTTTTGCGTATAGGTAGCAAGCGGAAAAAAATATAAAATGCGTGACATATTTTTAGCGTGACATAACTATTTGGGGACCACAGATTTAGCTAAGTCTATTGGCGACTGGGTCCCGTAATCGACTTTGCCTTGTTGACATTATTTCATCAAACACAATAACACCATCTTAAAATTCATAAAAAGAGAAACCTACCGCGACATGTGGGAATGGTTTCGCTCCATGTACCATTAAGTAGGCACTCTAAAGTACTCCCTACTTGTGTGTTATCTCCCAAAGTGAAACCGCGAGGACAAGATAACACACATTCCGAACCCGCTCGAACTGGTCCAACGGCACATGAAGATGGAGATAGTGTAACCCCCGCTTGAACTGGCGTCAGTGCTGGACAGTTAATTTCTGAAAATGTATAGATGGTATTGACAAAGTGTTTAGAATATTGATCGAGTTCTTTGTTACTGTTATTGCTGTTGTTGCTGTTCATGTGGACGTAGACGAAGTCGAGGTCACATATCAAGCAAAACGTTATCTTGTAAACTATTTATTTCGTTTTTGTAGTTTATTTGCAGTATTTTAAACAAAAGGGACAAGCCCGTCGGCTGATTTGTGCCCGGACGCGGACCAAATTAAGAGTAGTTCGAACAGTTCCCTATTAATTTTCTTCTTTCATTCATGTTGCCAGTGGCACACGAAATGCTATCAGGAGCGTTACATAGCTAGCTTCTTGAGTAGGGGCTCCGGGGTTATGCTTCTTTGGTGAATTTTTAAGTCAAAGACCCTCAGAAATGCCTTCACTTTCACATTTTTGATTTTATTTGTATTACCGTCGAGATTGCCCAAATTTTGACAATTTTTAACAGAGAATTGCAATAATTTTTCACTCATTCCTAAATGAACGATCTTTAACGTGACATACGTATACCGTTATTTGTCTGGTCCAGTTGGCTCCCGAGTTTTCATCACCCTTTTCATTGCGAAAGGGCAGGCGAGATTTATAATACTCAGGCAAGTTAAAAATTGCTTTCCATTTCATCTTGGAAATGCTTCATACCAGTGAGAAATACAGTGCCAAAAAAATTGTTTGTGGGCCCGGACCTACTGGCCTATAGGCTAATGCTGTGCGTTGGTGTAAACGAGCTTAGCAGTCTGCTACCCGTATTATAAGAGATATTAAGTAAATTTACCATAGATCCCCCCCCCCCCCCTCCAGCCTGCGAGACTAAAGGAGGAGTGTTCCATCACATTTCCAAAACAGAGAGCATAGTTGAAAATATGACGCGCAGCAGATCTTAGCGTAGTATAAACACTTCCGCGATGGATAATTAATTTGGCAGCCAGTATCGATTGCCGTGACAATCCCGAAAATGAAAGGAGTGGAGACGCTCTATACTTTCTAGCCGTGTCATAGACATATTCTGAGAGTCGTTAGTTATTACCAAAAAACAGCAAAACTGTTATTTAAACATTTTGATATTTATAATACTGCAACCATCATCATATAATACTGCAACCATCATCAGTAGAGTTAATCTCCTGATTTTAATTTGCAAAAACCCTTAGAAATCACATGGTTAAGTTTCATCATGTTAAAATATTATTGCGACTATAGTAAATAAGGGACGGACCATTACTTTTGAGGGGTGGGAGGGGTTAGGCAATTTCCAAAAAAAATTTTGCAGCAATAAAACGGCTGGAAAAAAAATCGTGAAAGAGGAGCCATGGGTAAAAAAAAGGTCAAGTAAAGTGGTAAAAAAAAAAAAAAAATCTTGCACAACCTGAAGATGAAAACCAAGCCCCTCTTCCCCTCAAAATATAATGGTCCGTGTTAAGGCCTTTTATACATACGTTCACAGCTTATGGGATTTCCCGACCAGGATTTATCAAGTTGACAAACACGCTCCTTGCATCCTGTCAAATGGTATCCAGACCTGCATGTAAAAGTACAACGAGTACGGTACTCTAAGGACGCTGATGTGCAAACCCCTGTAGGAGGATCTGCATCTTGTACGGAAAGTATAGGGCATCTAATAGCTAGGATTAAAAACAAAAAAACCACCAACCTGTTAACAAACACGCCCGTTTTACTCATAAAGTTTTATGCACTTCTACATCATTAGAGACTGCGTACCCCAGTAAAAGAAATACACAGTCACTACTTTTTACAGACAATGGTTAATGGAAGAATTATTGTAACCTACAGTTTTGAAAGGGGGATGAGGAGTGTCTGTGGATGGTAGTACCTTTGCAAGGGGCGTGTGCCACTCTACCTCGGGTGCACTGGTCCTCTAGCAACACCCAACTCTGTCGTATGGCTCCTAGAAGTTGTAGGCACGGCAACGGCCACACCGGTGGCAGCAGTGACGACCCACCGGCTGAACTACGTTAGGGTAGCCACTCAGAACTAGGCTGGTGAGAACAGTGGGCAGACGGGCTCGTCATCTAGGAGATGGAAAACTCAAAGCAAAAGCCCAGGTGGTAGCACCTCTTAGCCCAGTAAGGTAGCTACCGTGCGGAAAGAAAACCCCAATAACACGCCAACCCCTACACCTGGAGTTGGTCTTAGGGCTAATCACCTTTCACTGTGAAAATTACCGATTACTTGCAGACTTTTCTAGGGCAACCTACACCGGAGTAAACACGACGACATTCCAACCTCCAGTGGATAACTTCATCACATGGGACGATGACAGAATGACGGACACGGGTAAAATCTGCAAAGAATTCGAAACTCCTGTGCTCAGAGGGTCGATAGCTAATTCCAAAATTGCAAATAGAATCGGATCTTGGAATGTGAGGACAATGTACGTTATGGCAAAACAGCTCAAGTAACATCAGTATCCTGAGAGTCAGTGAATGCAGGTGGTCTGGGTTCGGCAGGCTAAGAACTCAGACTGGGAGAGAATTATCTACTCATGTAGGGAAGATGACATTCACCAAAGCGGAGTAGCAATCGCGATGACCAGATATGCCAGCAGGTGCCTACAGAGCTGGACACCAAACAGCGACCGGATAATTACAGCCAGGTCGCTGAGGACATCAGAGAGAGTCCATCGGATGCCTCTCTGATCTTTGTAGTATTCTTCATGACCAGTCGATAGAGAGAGAGAGAATAGAAACGCCCGTCCGGATGGTGATTGGCTCTGTTACCTGCTTTCGACAGATGACCTGGGCTTGACAGTCGTGATACAGCATCCTGATGATAGCGGAGCTCTCCAGCGGCCCGAAGGGCCGCAGAGCGGAGCCCCATTACTACCGTGCGAGGATGGAAATTAGGAAAACCATGCGTTTGAGTTTTCATGGTCATCGTGGCTAGCGGCCTGGCTCGCGGGCGCGTGCGCCTAGCGACGACGACGTCGCCCAAAATGGCGGCCATACTCCAGAAAAAGCTTCACCTGGGCATCTTACGTGTTTGATATTGACCATCCACCTTTCGTTAAAAGTTACCTGTCGTAGAAGTTTGTGGGACACTGCACATTTTTTAAAATCATGTTGAAAATCGACTACGGATATTTCATTTCGCCTACACGAATCGATTGCGTGAAAAGGCGACAAAATCTTTGCCGGTTGCTCAACCGCGGGAATGAAAACTTGTGAAGAAAGTGAGCAGCAGAAAATATTTCTTCGTTATTATTTTTCACCCCATCATTTCAGAGATTTTTTTCTCCCGTCAAAAAAATGATCTGGACATTTCACATCAACTTAAACGAAGCCATTGCATGAAAACGCGCGAAGATCTTAAGCACGCTGTTCACGTTTAAAGCTGAATGAAAGACGCGAAGAAAGCTGCTGAAGAACATAGAACTTCGTGGATATTTCTCGCTCTATTTACCCATCTACATCATGGAAACCTATTCCAAATCATTTAGGACAACCTTGTAACGGGAAGAACCGAAGTAATTGCGGACTTGAACATGATATATCGGACTACAATTCAAAAGACCGATTTCTAGGGTTCGACCAGCGGCTGAGCAAGGCTGAAAATCACTGAATTGAGCTAATAAAAGTGAACTCAAAGCCGATCAAGTCCACTGAAGCGAAGGATAAAAGACTGTTGCAGGCTACACCGATGGAAAGAGAGAAATCGACCTTCGTTGATAATTTATGTAATGTATATGACACTGTCGGTGGTGTTGGAGAAAGCTTACAACGAAATTGTCGTGTTCGTCTCAGATAATTATGGGGCCCTGCAGAATTTACAAGCCTTCTCCAATAATGAGGTAACAAACGTGAATGTATGCACTAAGCATAAGCCTAATTTTATATTGAGAGAATTTACTTCATTTATGAACGAATTTGAAGTTGTGTCGCTTTTAAGATCTTCCCGTAAATATTTATGATTTTATCAAACCTGTTCGTGTTTGTACATTTTATACAGACATTGTTTATTAAATATTTCGTTTAGACTAACTATTTTCTGTTTTAGTTAGTGGAGTTACCTGTGATGTTCACTATTGGATTTTGAAAACAAATTATTTAGCTTCATGGGTCAAAATTACAATTTCGGCTCGCTTGCATTTGTTTTGTTTCTCATGTCCCTGCTTATCAGGGAGTGTGTTGAAATATCTTCGATGCGTAAACGAATATTTCGCCGGTTTCGTTGGGAGTTTAATACCTGTGCTTGGCTGAGTGAGTTCAGACTTTACCTACCGCATATTTATACTTACTAGTATAGTAAGTACTATAGTACTTACTACTATACTTACCTTCGGGCCGCTGGAGAGCTCCGCTATCATCAGGATGCTGTATCACGACTGTCAAGCCCAGGTCATCTGTCGAAAGCAGGTAACAGAGCCAATCACCATCCGGACGGGCGTTTCTATTCTCTCTCTCTATCGACTGGTCATGAAGAATACTACAAAGATCAGAGAGGCATCCGATGGACTCTCTCTGATGTGCTCAGCGACCTGGCTGTAATTATCCGGTCGCTGTTTGGTGTCCAGCTCTGTAGGCAGTTCTCTACATAAAATTCTCTTAGCTACTTAGCAACGCGTACGATATTAAAAAAAAAAACAGAATTAGTTAATCATTCCACTAAACCGCAACGAAAAGAAGATGGTTCAAACAGCCAAAACAACATTGTAAGCTCATTCTTAGTTAGCGTGAACTACTTCCCAAATCAAAAACTGCCATAATTCTTACACAAAAACTGCTTTAAAATGACTTACATAGCCCAGAACCGGCACCATCAATTTTCAGAGTTTGTTTTGACGCCGTGATTTTCTCAGTTTGCCAAGGCGTAAGTTCATTCACTTTGTTTTTCTGTATTTTTTTTTTGCCTTGAGTTAATTTTCTTGTCCTGACAATTTTGTAGTAAATCAAAACAAGGTCAAGATTCTTTTTACATTGAAGAACTCATACAGGTCCTGGAGGTGTATTAATTAGTGTACAGAAAACGTTATAAAAAGTTTAACTATAAAGATTTGTTTTGCGCCAACGTTGCGTTCGTGAGGAACCCAGTAAAATGCACTCGTCAATTTCATTTTAAAAAACGGCCAGTAACAGGCTGTCACAGGAAAGAAAATTCAGACGGGACCACGAAATATATTGACGCCGCTTTCACCAACAAAACCATGAGAGGTTCTTAACCATGAGTGATTGAAATTTATTTTGTACCTATATGGGCCACTGTATAAGCTTAGAATTATAGTGTGGCTACTTAGTTAGTAATAAAATTAATAAATGGGAGCTCCGCTTTTAGGCCTGCCTAAATCTTTTTAGATGTTAATCCATAGTGTCGCAGGATGGGCCCTTATTTTTCCCTGTGGATGCTATCGAAGGCTTTTTTTCAACGTCTATGAAGTTGGCATAGACTGTGCTGTTCCATTCCTTCACCAGTTCAAAGTTCTCGTCCGTCTTTGGCATTCTCTTACAGCAACACTGATAATTATATGTCGAGGTTAGGCTTTTAGTAAAACTTTGTAAAAGTTTTACCAATGAACAAATTGAAGTCATTGTCATGTCAAACTTCGTTGCCATGGTAACGACAAACGAGGTCAAAGGTAGCTTATTTAAACTACATGGTGAACGTTTCCGTTTTTGATAGATTTTTGTGTAGGGACAAAACAAATAATCTAACAATTTAAAAAAAAAATTCTGTAGGTAGTGTTCAGAGCCACTTAAATTTATGAATAGGTAACGTAGCACCGAATCCTACCTAAAGTTTTCTTTAACAATTTGCAAAAATGTTCCTATTGACAGTTAGATAAAAATATATCAAAAACAGAAACTTTAACCGAGTATTTTTGAGTTATCAACCTCAAAAGGTCCTAAATAGGGTATCATTGACTTCATATGACGTTGCCATGGCAATGAATTTTGACGTCAAATTAATCTCGATTTGTTCAAAGGTAAAACCTGTACAAGTTTGACAAGTTTGGCATAGCTGCGATAGAACACCAGAGAAGGGCATGCCTTATTCTGACTAAACTATTTCGAGCCACATAAAAGTAGAAGTGGGCACTGCAGGATTTACCTTCGCGGAAGCAAGCTTGCTCTTTACAAATCTCCTTCTCCAGGGCAGTAGTCAAGCGTCCTAGGATGATCTTGCTGAACACTTTGCTGCTGAGTCTCAGAAGTGTTATACTCATCCAGTTGTTACAATCAGATAAGTCTCCATTTTTAGCAAGCCCTATGATCAGTCTGGTCTTTCACTCTTCAGTCCTTTCCTTGGAAATCCATATTTCATTGAAGATCTTCAGAAGGATGGCGGGTGTTAGACATTCTTCCGCTTTTAGCAGTTCGGCACAAATGCTGTGTGCTCCTGGCGCATTGTCGTTTCTCATCTCCTCGATGGCCTTCTTGATTTCTTGGTATGAGGGTGGCGCCATCTTGAGTGGCGTCCGGTCATGCCATCTCTTCTGGCAATGTTTAAGTCGAGATACCCTAACGTTTTCATCCTTTACTGGCATGTTTCCGCTGTTGTATCCACCCTAGAGCGTTTTCGAGATGGTATATAAGCGTCTTCAGGTTTTGCCGCGCTGCAGCCTATTCTGCATCGTCAACCAGGTTGTCGCTGTAGTCCATCATGTCCCTCTTGGAGCTTCTTGGTCATCCTTTTCGTCTCTCTATTCATCTTTCTGTAGCGGTCTTTCACTTTCTCTGATCTTGTTGAATTTGTCTTCTCCTTCATATATTTCCTTTCTATGATTTTGTCCCATGTCCCTTGTCTGAATTCCAGGATCTTCTCTCCTGTTTCTTTCACTGTCTGGTGAAAGCTGTTGAAGTCATGTTCTACCGATTCATCCTCAAGGGCTTGAAAGCGGTTTCAAAATTCCAGCTGAAATGCTGACATTATCTCTGGAACTTTAACTTTAGCGTAATCGATTCTTTTGCTCTATTTTCTCGTCTCTCGGTTTCACCCAGCTTGATAGCTAGTGTTGCCGTCAGCAGCTGTTGATTGCTCCCAACAACTACTCCTATTTGCACCTTCACGTCCAAGAGCGAGTTCTTCCACTTGCTGTTAATGATCACTTGATCAATCTGCGCGTGTGTCTTGCTGTCTGGGGATGTCCATGTCATCTTGTGGATTTCTCTGTGCGACAATAGGGCTTCGCCAATCGTCAAGTTTTATCTCCACGCACAGGTCGCAGCGTCTGTTTTTGTAGCTGGTCGTAGAAAGCATCTTTCTTTTCTTCCTCTGCATCTTGGGTGCGTAGCAGGTGATGACAGTGAGCATGGTTTACTTGGAGTTAAATCTAGCCATGATGCGCCTCTCCCCCAGTGGCTTTCATTTCATCAATGCCTTTCCTGCTTTGTCCGACATGATGATAGCTACACCTTCTGTGTGTTGACAGGTTGTCCTCTCGTGCAGAGTATATCTCTGTGTGTCTGGTTCTTTCCTTCATCATCCCTGATCCTACCCATTTTTCTTCACTAATCCCGAGAGAGCAAAAGCAACGGCGTGCAGCATACAGTCTTACAATTTAAAATTTTAAACGCTTCTTATGTTAGCCGTCATGGCGATTCGCCTTGAATTTAGTCTTTGTGTGGTTAATTCTCTTCAGTTCTCAAAATGCTAAAATGAGAGCGTGGGGCCATCATTACTGGGAACAGCACCGAAACGCGACTTAACCGAAAGGTCGCAATGACCCGCCTTATGTATTTGCTTTGAGATTCGATTGGAGAACAGGGTTGTCTGTATTTTTTGTGGTTGTCCAAAGTGATTGTTTTACTTCGGCTTTGATCTTAAAACTCTAAGGAAACAGACCACGAACACATACATAAGTAGCTCCTGTAAATATGGAGCTGCTACTGACTGTTCACTAACCTTCACATTGCAGCAGTGTCCCTGACCAGTCCATACCACCATATGCATTTACCAAACATTTTCTTTCCACACTACCGATAGCTCCATACCCCACATAGCATTCCATGCGGCAAACTGATGAATACACATTAGAGCACTCACTCACGAAAAAGGCGTTGGGGGGCGTATGAAGTTGCTCACAAGTACGTACTAAGTAGAAAATAACAAAGTATAAATACAACATAATAATAATAATTATAAAAACAATATATAATTATAATAAAAACCTTCCCAAAATCCTTTGCAGCTGAAAAATCGTCAATGCCAAATAACTTTGTCAGTTTGACGCCAGCAGGAGTACAACGTCGTATAGAAATAACTCTTAACAATAACCAGTTCTTGTATAAGACGTAGGGCGATGACGTCATTAGTCACGTGACATTGCTCTAAAGTTCGTTCTTGCTCACTGTGACGAAGATATTTTGTTACTGAAAAAGCAGTCATTGCAGTTTGAAGCACATTGGTGTGAGGCATTTCAGACTGCCCGGGTACCGAACAAAATATAAATATTTAGGGAGCTATGTACAATTTTCAAAAAGTGGGAGTCTGGGTATAAGTGCGTATCTCGCGTTGCATTAAATGTGAGGAAACAACAAATTACATGCTGGTAGATATTTATATGTTAAGTACATTTTTACCACTTTTATTGTTATGACGTCATCGGTCACGTGACCAGAACGGACCGCATTTTTAAATTCGCGTGAAAAGTTTACTACGATCTCTCTCTTAGGATTTTTTTAAGCGAAGTTGTAGATTTTTAAATAGTGTTTTTAAAAATGGCCATTATTACTTTTTCCTAAAAACGTACGGCAGTAAAAAATACAATTGAAAACTTTGTTGGCTTCCTACTCAAAGACCATTTGCGGTAGGAATAAAAGAAAATTTTGCCAAAGGCAGGAGTGCATGCTCTTCATGATGGCGTTGTCGGCTTCTTCTCATTTCAATTGCCTTTTGCGAGGATGGAGTTAATTTCTTTCAGACGAAAGGAGTGGGCCTGGGGAGAAGGTTAGTAGCTGCCCCTCCCCTCCCCCCTGCTGAGGGTCTCCCCAGCGGATTCCTCGTGGTCCGTATTGCGGGCTCACTACAAGAGCATTTTCAAAATGGCGATGAAGGGAATCAAATGGAGTGATTTTGAGATATAGAGGACAGTTTTGTCGATGTTTTTCCTTCTTGACGCGATCAAAACGAGTCCCCAAACGTAGAGTATACCTCCTTCATTTGTATTCCCGATAAAGAAGAATTTGCAATGAGTACAAACGTGCGAAAACGTGGGTAACAGAAACTTACAGGGACCTGAGGTAAGCATTTCTCATTAGCCATGTTCTAAACGAGCAGGGGACTGGGTACGAACATATTTTCTCTTCGGTACAAACATTCAATATCGATTGAATTGAAAAATGGGGCATGTCATCTGAGCGAGCATCCAAAAATTACTAAATTCACTAAATTTGACGGTTGTTGGTTTAAACCCAAAGGCATGGTACACTTTAATAGTATGGATTGGAGGGACAGGCGTCCTCCAATCCATACTAAGTTCTCTTATTTTAAAAGTGTACCATGCCTTTGCATTTAAACCAATAAGCATTAAATTTGGTGAATTTACTAATTTTTGGATGCTCTTTCAGATGACGTGCCCCATTTTCAATTCAATCGATATTGAATATTCCCACCAAGAAAAAATATGTTCGTACCCAGTCCCCTGCTCGTTTAGAACATGGCCAATTGTACAATGATTTTTTTTAGACTGGTTAAAAGCCTATGTCTTCGACGTTTATCATGCTTTTCAACTTAGCTTACTGTAATTAAAGCCATGCTTGGCGTAAAAAAAAATAGATAGTGAGAACGAGGCGATAATGGCAGTCATTTCGTCGAGGCATGTAACTGTTATTTATGTTCTGTCATCTGAATTTTAAGCTACGTTACTTCAAATTAATAGGAATCGCATCCTTTCACTATTTATACGTGAGGAAATGTTCCTCAAAACATTGACCAAGTGGCCATTTCAATCCGCAAAGAAAAATTACGTCAGCAAAATTTGAAATTACCGTAATACCTTTGATGTGATACCTTTGAAATTGGAAGAAACATTTCAGCTCAGTGTGATCTCTTTTTCTAATATAGACTAGAGATTACTTGCAGTCAAGGTAGCTAATCTAGACTTCAATTAAACAGTGCTACTCACGTTTTGGAATGCCTCTTTGGGCATGTTTAATAAATGAGATCATTTCTTAACTTTTATTGTATTGGTAAACATAGATTTACGTTTCTTTTGCATTTTGTGGTCTACAGGTAATTTTTGGAACTAATAGAATGCCTAATGTTTTGACAGGATTTACAGAATTCAGAGCTGAGAACATTCTGGATTACTGTTGAGTTAAACTATGGATTATAACAAGTTCAGGTAGTTGTCAATCTCTTAGTTTTGCACATAGTTATGTGACAGTCAATTCTAGCAATTCCCATCCTTCTCTCTACACACATTCATTACCTGAGGCATTTAAAGATCTGCTCTTTGACCAGACATTTGTCTACATTATAAAAAATCTGTTTGACATTTTTTAAGGCCTGTATTTTCAGTTGTTGAAAGACCTTCAGTAGCATTTTGAAGTAGCAAATATGAAAATTCATGACGCCTTAAACTTAAGCAAGCCAGAAAACCCTATTCCCAATACAAAGCTAACTGCAAGCAACATGATGTACCGTTTGGCTAACCAGAGTACTATGTACATGTAGGCTAAGCGGAATCTTATGTAGGCGAACTGGAATGGCTTGCAATATGGCTCGCATGTTTTCATGACACATAAGTGCCATACAAGCCAGAAATACCTACCTCCAATAATTAGCATAACCTCAAGCCACCTCAGCTAACTATACTCAGGCTAACTGGAGCACTGCTTAGGCTAACCAGGGAGCTTTTTAGGCTAACCAATGTGCTATTTATATATAGTGGAATGGCTCTCATGACTTGTTGGCTCGCACTTTGTCAAGACCCAAGTTTTTTTTTTTTTTTTTTTTTTTTTTTTTTTTTTTTTTTTTTAACTCATATGGGAATTAGCCAAGTAGTAGCTGTAAATTTGATTTAATTAAACTCTAGCTTAGTTTTGGTTGGCAACTTGCTCAACAAGAAAACCAAACATAGATTTCTGTGATGTAATGTTTTGAAATGAACAGATTACAAAAATTCAGCTTTAGGGTCCAAAACATTTGACATTTGAATGACATTTTTCTGCAATGATTAATGAAAGGAGGGGTGCAAAGAAAATTGATTTCTACCTTGCCTGACCCAGGTAGACTGGGCAAGGTGAAACCATTATAAGCTTACCCAAAGTCCCATGTTTCTTTCGAAACAACTACAACAAAAAATAAAAATCCATAAATTTCATTTGGCTATCTAGGAAGTGGAAAAAATTATTGGATCCACTAGCGCAACATAAAAGCAGCCAGGTTTTGTTTTCACACACACAAAAGGCCATTTAATTTTAATATACAGTCTGCATGCTGGAAAATAGCAATTTCATCAAAATAAATGGTTTTTGTGTGTTGTGTTTCTTTTTACAGGTGACTTGAAGACTTTACAAGGGCATTCCTGTTAGTCAAAATGAACTCAAAAATACACATTGTGTCAATGTAATAAATTTGTCACATGATTGATTCCCACATGTTGCCAGTTTAAACCTGAATATACTTGAGTGACATTTATAGCTATTTATATGATATGAACATCCCAAAACCCAATAAGGCTACATGTAAATACTGACACTTAATTACATGTAAGTTTTAAAACCATTCTGGGGTTCATGGCAAAAAAAAATGTTTCAATGTTTCCAGGTTAAGTTGATGTGTCAAGTTTTTTTTGCAGCACAGGCTTGGTTCCTCAAGGTGTGTTTCCAAAAAATATCCATACCTCTCCCAAGGATGGTTCTTTAGTTTGGACCCTCCCACCCCCTGGGAATTCCAGTTTAGCATCATACTTTCTTTAAAAAAAAATGTGTTATTGAGACCCCCATCCCCCTCGGAATTTCCAATGACCATCCTTGGGGTGGGTAAGGATATTTTCTGGAACTGCACAATGTAGGCATTTGCTTATGAAAGTAAGCTGCAGATTGGTCTGATTGATACACACTAATCTATTTTCACATTTACCCGTTTTGTATGGGATATATAATTATATATTGTTTTTACCGGTTTCACTTGTAATAATAATAATAATAATAATAATAATAATAATAATAATAATAATAATAATAATAATAATAATAGTAATAATAATAATAATAATAATCATAATCATAATCATAATCATAATCATAATAATCATAATATATAAAAATAGTTTTGTTCAGCGAAATCGGATTTTCATCTTATTATTACCGAGTGGTAGGTAAGCATTTTCTCAAAGTTTCACAGCCTTGGCGTCGAAGCCTACAGAAGTTATAACGCAAAGTTTGTCAAGGACGACTGCCTCTGGAATAACTATGGAGCCACCTTAAAACTACGAAGATATCAGAAAGGACTGCGCACTGGAATGGAAGAAATTTAAGAAGCTAAGATGTTTTGAATTTTCCGAGATTTTCTTTGATTTGTTCTTTGTTTTACATTGAATTTAGCAGAAAAAATTTCTTCCTAGGTTGTACCTTATTTTGCCGCACTTTGTCCATTTTGAAATGAATGAAATGCTCCTCGCAGTGTGAAAGCAATTTAAACAATTGCGTATTTTTTTGCATTTTCAACGGGATTTGAACCCATGACCTCCGCGAATACTGGTGCGTTGCTCTACCAACTGAGCCATGAAGCCTTGATACGTTGGGAGCTGGATACGTTTTGAGGACCTTGAGACGTTTTGACGCTTAAAGGAAACAAGATTTATAAATAAACAGCCTAGCCACATGTTAAAACAAAAGAAACCGAACTTGCAATGAGTGTTGGCACACTGCCAAATAATAGTTATCTAAGGCACGAATGCTGTGATTTTTTAACCTACCTTGGCACGGCGAACCGTAATAGCCTTCAGGGCAGCTGAGAGAAACTGCGGTAACAACTGAAAATAACAAACAGGTTGTGAACGCTACAACTCTATAAGCCATTTGACTTTCAGTTTCAGTATGTTGGTGCGTCTTTCGATGGACTTGAACTACTTGATAAAACTGAATGATAATTGGTTTTTCTCACACGTTAACCATTCTTGTTAGCTTTCGTTTGACTGATAACACCAGCTGTGAAAACAATGTTTTTTTAAGAATTAGACTGAAGTAGAAGGCTGATCAAATAACTATTCTAATTTCGTGATATGTTTGTATTTGCGTTTACAAAACAATGACAAAAATGGGGATGTTTTTAGCTAGAAAACGTTTAACTAGTTTTAAAAATCATTGATTACAATGGCTAATATATAACAAACCTCAAAGAAAAGTCTGCAATATTTGGGTATTGTGTTCTAGAGCAAATATACAGCTATTTCGAGAAAGGTTGTCGGAAAAAAGCATCAAAGTGCACGCGACAAGACCGAAAGGTGGTCTGGGTATTCACTGGAATTTTGCATATTTTTTCCTCTCAGACTTCTCAGTGGCGTATATCTGTAGCTTTACTTTACTGTAGCATGTCTTTGAGCGAGGAAAATTCTACTAAACTTCAGAGGCGCTAAACGTACCTTGTTTAAGAAAGAAAACCTGAAATTCGCGTTTATTTTCTTGTTATATCTCATGAGTATTCAACACTTGCAGTAGCTCAATACGTCTACCAATACTACCTTTCGGGATTGGCTTGTACAGCTTTGTGACTTTTTCCGAGAAACGTTTCTCGAAATAGTTGTGTATAAACAAATTTATTATACAAGTACTGAGATTTACTCCTTACAAAAGCCGCGAATAAAAATCGTCCCTCTTTGATGAGAAGCAATCCTGCTGGTCGTACGATTTTTGTCACTAGTGAAAAAAATCGTACGACCAATCACAAGCCTGATACGATTTTTTTCACTAGTGAAAAAAGTCGTATCTGATTTTCCCACTATTTGAGTTGGCAGAACTTTACTTCATCGCAGACGGATTTTGTAGAATTTTTAAAATTGTCGAGAGGAGAAATCAAGATACAAAAAAACCTCTCTATAGTGATGAGAGAAAATGGACAACATCAAGACCAGAGCGGCCGAATGATGTCCGGCCTCGACTTTGAAAAATTAACACAGAATTCGTCGGATAAACATAAAGCTGACGTGTCATTTCAAAACTTTCATGGCGGATTGAGATCGCTTCTGAAGAGCGAAAAAGGAACATTTTATGTCAATTAACTTCAGGTTAGCTTTCTTCGACTTTCTGTGAATTCGTTACTCATCCCCAACTCTGATTGGTCCATTTGAACCAAGTCACGCGCTGACAATGAGGATGAAACCAGATACTTGTCGTTGAGTAACGACCGTTGTCGCGGGGTCGGTCACAAGCACATCTGGAAAGCCGAATAGGCGAATTTAAAGCAAAATTTCTCGTTCTTTACGAGACTTTCGACCGCCGAAGTACACGTATGTGGAGTGAAATTTATTGGGCTTTATGGAACTGTTGGTTTTATTGCGATTCGGGAATTTTCCTTTTGAGGAGAGAGCGATTTGTGGAGTGAGCTCTGGCCAGCGATCGATGGAGTGGTCTGCCTTTCCTTCTTTTTAGAAGGGGAGACAACGACTTCGAATAACTTCGCTAAATGGCGTCGGAATGGCTTCAAATTCGGCACAAGACACAAGTAAGCAACACATTTGAGGTAGGTAAACTTTATTTCAAAATACTTAGCTATTTACCCGATTTTAGAGAATCCGTGATTTTCCCATACATTTCTCTATATACACAAGCTGTCGCATACACCACGTATGTAGAGTCGGCCGCCGAAGGGCTCTAAAAAACACATCAAAAGACGACTTTTGAGCTTGGGAAGCCTGTGGGTAAGTTCGCTTGTACGATTTTTATTCACGAGTTGTGAAGAATTAATAACTCACTCGCTCGCTGCGCTCGCTCGTTCGTTCTGTTATTGTTCACAACTCGTGAATAAAAATCGTACGCGCTCACTAACCATGAAGTAATCTCTATTTATACCTACCGTGCTTAAATCATAATTAATTTGCTGTAACTGTTATCAGCTTTTTATCATACGTGCAATATTTAATGGATAGTTACTGAAGATCACAGCATTATTGGGTATATTGCAGGCAGCTGAGGGCGCAAGCCGTAGAAAAATTACATGAATAACAAGTCCAAAGTTCCTGTTGCTTTTCGCGTGATTTTTAATTCTAATTGTTATTACAATTACAACCCGTGAGGTATTTTTGAGCCTTTGACGTCACTTCCTCCCAATCGCAACCAAGCCTTGGAACAAGGTTGATTAATGGCGGCCGTAAATTCTCGGAAATAAATGTTAAGATAAAATAACTTTTGATTGAAATTTGGCACGATGAGTAAGGAGGTCTCATAGTACACGAAAAAGTATAAAAGATGAAAATAAAAAATATGAACGCAGGGGCACTTTAGAGATAGCAGCTTTGGCGGAAAAAGTTTGCATCCCCAAATAGAAAACCCTGCATTAATCTACTCACGAAATTATCATTCAGTGATAATAATTGGCTTAACTGTTGAAACATGTCTATTTATATAAACAGGTGGGTAAATAGTAGTCGTTTTCGCAGGAAATCAAAAGTGTCCCATCCAAGATTGCCTTCGGAGATTCGGAAACTTGAGCGACAGAAATATATATATTTCGGCTGTTCAAAAATGTCATACTGTGGTGATACTTAAGCTTTCGATCCTTATCTTTAACAACTCATCTTTTGCGCACTTAACGAAAATAGCGTTGGTGGAAAAATTTTGCATCCCAAAAAAGAAATCCTCAAACTGAATTAATTTACTCACAAAATTATCGTTCAGTTATAACCATTAGCTAAACTGTTGAAACATGTTTATTTATATGAACAGGCTAAACTGTTGAAACATGTCTATTTATATGAACAGGTGTGTAAATAGTAATATTATTTCCACAGAAAAGCTTGCATATTCTTTAGCAAAAGAGTCCCATCCAAGATTCTTTGGATTTTCTGAAGTATTTCTACTTAGCAAATGCAATCAATCTTAAGACAATTAAACTTGAGGAGCAGATAGTATCCCACAATCCGTGCCCACTGAAGATTGCTGTGAATAAGAGCGACCGATTTTGAATAATTTCAGTATAAACTGTTGAAGAGTTTTAAAGAGTTTTACTGACTGTCGCACTCCAGCTTTCGAACCGAACTGATCAGTAAGGATCGATAATAAGTTTCCCTCTGTTTACTTAATGAAACCCTTATGAAAAAATGAAAGAACTTTCACGATTCCCAGTTAATAATCTAGAAACCACATCTATTTATACTTAGGATGCATTCGATTGGGAAATCCGAATTTCGGATATGATTTCTCAATTGCTGGCTCGCACTGTCACGCCATAAAAATAAATAAATTAGAAACCGTTCAATAAAGCCAAGAAAATGAAATGTTATAACAGGCTGACGCCGGAAAAACTTCTCCAAGTCTTTATGGTACGCCGTTTCTGAGTTATTTGCCAAAACGTTCCACGTAATTTTACAGAGCTGTGTATGGAGACGCCATGTTGCAGCACAAAATAAAACAGTCTGCCTTTACCATTTCTATCGAAAAACCGTTTGTTCCGGTGAGAATTCAAATAAAACGGTTTATTCCAGAGGATTTTTTTTCGGAAAAGGTACTGACCTTCCGAGGTACTACCTTTTTTCTGTTTTTCCCGGAATGACAGGAAATGTCCGTTTCATTTGAACAGCAATGAAAGCGATATGAATTGATTCAAATTAATCCAAAATTCCTGCCGAGTGTAGACAGAGGACTTTTCTTCTCACTCCAAGGCTTCATGAAGACGGAAAATATAAAGTAAAAAAGTTTTTTTCCCTCGATCGCCATGTTTTTTTTTTTTGTGACTAAGGCTCTTTCGGTAATTTCGAAAGGAACAGCTTCTTTCCATTCCGTTTACGGGATGAAATGTTTTTTGTTTTGTTTTGTTTTGCGGTGTTCCATTTTTCAAAATATTCTATGTAAATGGAAAGCGCTAAGTGTAACTGACATGACGAGATACTGAAACAGCTAGCAGAAACAGCGCTCATTAGCGGCTTTGTGTTACACTATGCAATTTCCCCGAAACGACCAGTCTATTTATATTCCATATAATTATACTGTATGACCGCAAGTGTTAACGCGTTCGTATTTCATGGAGTGCGGTATTCATCCCCAAAGCGGCAAATTTATTCCCTTAGAAGTTTAACAGAAATCACTGAAAGGATAGACAAAAAACCTCACTAAATGCTATACTCCTAGTTTGCAAAATGCAAAATGGTCGTAACTAGGACTATTACAAACAAAACGTAAAGGGATGTCTGATGCAGTAAATCAACACGCCGAGTTTCACGTGAAACCCGCCTGTTATTGGAAACTCGCTAAAACAGTAAAAACGAACAACGTTGGACTGGTTAGCTTTTCTTGTAAGCCGGACCATTCATTATCTATGCCAAGGAGTGGGCTGGAAAGATTCAGCATAAACAAAACTAACCAAAACAGAAACATGTGATGAACCCTTTGCAGACCTTCTTCACTCCCCAAATATAGAAGTACCCTACCAACAACCAGAAACAACTTAAGAGACGGTCTCTGTAATTTTGGTCTGCTCGATCTGGCTTGAAAAATAGATTTCCCTTATTTCTTGTGTGTTGCAAGACTTTCATGTACTTATACTAAAACCACAATTCGCTTGACCAGATCACTTATTTTTTTCGAGTTTTTAAGGATTTTCGGTTCACCCAAACTGGCGCCCGTAACGACCAAAGTCAGGGCTTAAATTTACTACAACTTTCAAGATGAATTAAACAAAAACGAATAACTTCTGTACCAAAAAAACACCACAGCCAGTTATATTATGTCTGTTTGATTTATCACACCGACTTTCATGAACATTGACTTCGAATCAAGCCAACAACAAGACATTAACGATACCCATATCACACACTTTGATGAAACACGCGAAAACGGATCAGATTCAAACTTTATTTCTGAAAAAGTGAGACGGTCTATTTGAGTCAAACCAACGCAGCCGAAAAGTAGATACAAAAGACAATGTCACTATAGAAAGAAACCTTGCGGTATCGTCTTATTGAAACATTTATAGCTGTGCAAACTTGCCAAATTTCGACGATCTTCATGTTTTTAGCCATTTTGAGGTACTCGTCAGGACGAAGCGTTTCATCAACTTGCCTCGCAGGCGTATCTAAAACCATCAAAAATAAAGAAAAAGTTAATATAAAGGCATTACAGTTCAAATGAAAAAGTTAAAATCGTGATTAGAAACGGAAACTAGACTTAAATTTCAATCATTTCTGGAGATGAAAGATAGGGCATTGTTCGAATTTCATTCGATGATTCCACAAGACATAACAGTATCTGACACGCAAACTTCGACCCGATGCAGCGTTTGAATCAGGTAAAGGTAGTTACCTCGTAATTTCCCTTTCTTCCATGCGTACAGCGAAGTTGTTTTTACGACAAAACGTCGAACATCGGCGAAAAGCAAACGAACCGGTCATGTCTATCCATCGGTACATACTTTATGTATGGGGTATCGTATTGTACCGTACAGTGCCTCATTCGAGCCTCATACATGAATTAGTGACCGCGAAGCCGGTTCTTCGGTTGTTGTTCGACGTTCAACGTTTTGCAATGGAAAATCTTCGCTGTGTGCCAGCAAGGAAGGGAAAGGACGACGTTACTACCTTAACCTGATTCATATGCTACATCAGGTCAAAGTTTTCGTGTCAAATATTGTAATTTCGTGTGGAATCATCGAGATAAATTCGAACAATGATGGCCTATCTTAGATCTCCAGAAATGGTTGAAATGTAGATCGAATTTCCGTTTATAAACACGATTTTAACTCTTTCATTTGAACTGTAATGCATTTATATTGACTTTTTCTTTATTTGTGATGGTTTTAGATACATCTGTGAGGCAAGTTGATGAAACGCTTCGTCCTGACGAGTACCTCAAAATGGCTAAAAACATGAAGATCGTCGAAATTTGGTAAGTTTGCACGGCTATAAATATTTCAATAAGACGAGACCGCAAGGTTTCTTTCTGTAGTGACATTGTCTTATGTATCAACTTTTCAGCTGCGTTGGTTTGATTCAAGTAGACCGCCTCACTTTTTCAAAAATAAAGTTTGAATCTGATCCGTTTTCGCGTGTTTCATCAAAGTGTGTGATAGGGGTGTCGTTAATGTCTTGCTGCTGGCTTGATTCGAAGTCAGTGTTCATGAAAGTCGGTGTGATGAATAGAGAAGACATAATATAACTGGCTGTGGTGTTTTTTTGGTACAGAACTTATTCGTTTTTGTTTAATTCATCTTGAAAGTTGTGGTAAATTTAAGCCCTGGCTTTGGTCGTCACGGGCGCTCGTTTGGGTGAACCGAAAATCCTTAAAAACTCGAAAAAAAAAATTTATCTGGTCAAGCGAATTGTGGTGTTAGTATAAGTACATGAAAGTCTTGCAACACATACGAAATAAGCGAAATCTATTTTTCAAGCCAGATTGAGCAGACCGAAATTACAGAGACCGTCTCTTAAAACTTGATGATAAACAAGCTATGTCATCATTCTCTACCAAATTCATTGTCGAAAAAAAGCTGGTAGAAGATTTCCTACATCGTACGTTAGAGAGGACAAAGAATCTTCGCTCAAAGGACAGATGACAAAAACATCAGCAAAGACAACAGAAATCTCTCGATGAATACGACTGGGACACTCTCTGTTGCACTGTCAAATCCAACAACTTAAGGACGGTGCGAGAGCTGGAAAGTATCTTTCTAAGTTCAATATATTTCGCTAAAAGGCAGAAAGGATGACAAGGTTCGTCGAGTCATTGCAAATGTCTGCAAGTCTGCAACAAACAGGTTGAGGCGGCGTAACTGTTATGCCTGCCTGCAGAACTTAGAAAATACTTGTGACGGAGAAAGTAACAGTGAGGAGGAAATCGTTCTTGCGCACTACAGTAGTTTAGAGTCCTCGGAGAGCGAGAACTATGCGGAAGAATCTCCTTTGGTGTTAGTTATATCCTGCCAAACACGCTCTGGACGCAATATTGCAACATCATTCTTTGTATTGACACAGAAACTTATAAGGGATTGAAACGTGTAATGCACGCTCACAGCGTTCGAATATTCAGTTGTGCCAAGTACCGTATTTGGAAACACCAAGAGCTTGTTCGCGAATACTCTATACACGTAACGACACACGCAACAACATTTTCAGTTTTGCGGTTAGTTACTTGAATTCCGACCGGAAAGCCATAAATTACTTATAGAATCTAAAAAAAAAAAACTCATTAAGTGAATCCAAGTGAAGTTCTCCAGACTACTGAATAACGATGAAACGAGAGAATTTAACCAAATTTTACTTTATTCAACCAAGCTTGTTCAAAAACAAGATTATGCCATCTAGCTCAAGCTAGCGCGCACTGTGAATTTAATCCAAATATTGCAATTTTGATTGGTTGATTTTTTCTCGTGATTTTCCAAATAATTATGGTACTTAATGGAAACGAATGAGCAAATGCCTTGTAAAATACGAATCAAAGGGAGTTGCTCGTCTCAACCCTTATGGGTTTCTGATTGACATAAATACTGCAATACACGATCATTAAATTGGAGAGAAGTGTTAATGAAAATAGATAGCCCCCTTCTTTGTATGCAGCACCTTTCAGAATGTCCTGGAGATTTTTTGTGACCCCCGGTATAATACTTGCCAGCCAACCCCTGGTATAAAAATGAATGCCGGCCCCTAAGGCTGTTATCCCGGTAGCCGAAACGTCAAATTGGTCCTAAATTATAATAATGTTCATTGTGACCAGTCAAAATGATGTGACCCGCAATGACTGATTTATGGTCACTTTTACAACGGATTTAAAATGTTCAGTTTCCTGCCGTGAAGTCTGTAGGCTTTGTAAATGACCTTGCACATTTGGGAGCGGTTAAGTCTGTTCTTACATGGAGCAAGGATGGATTTAAGTGCGGCGTGTGCTCTGGCGTGGCTCGGGACGATTCAAGTACTGTAAAAATTCACTGGCAGTGTCTTTACTGTCAAACATAGCGAGTATGTCATCAAAATATGTATACGAAACCCCTCTCTCAGCTTATTTCTAGTGATGAGCTTTCTTATCGCGGAAATATTCTTTATGTTTTAAAAAACAACAGCAAGTCGACCACATTTTCCTATCGTCTGCACTGATTTATGGATTATCATGAAAGTGTCCTAAAAATCTCTGGGCTTGTCACGCATAAGCCCCGCGAATTGTCTTTAAGGAAGGAGCGCGTAGCGAGTAGGAGGTTACGAAAGTCAAGTAGGAAACGTCTAAACGAAACATTTTTTTGGCTATTCAGTCCTTCGGGCTATATATTATTTATTTTTTCACCGTAAAACCATTTATGGATTAGTCAATGATGATGATGATGATGATGATGATGATGATGATGGTGGTGGTTGTAAAGGTGATGATGGTGATGATGATGATGATGATGATGATGATGATGATGATGATGATGATGATGATGATGATGATGATGATGATGATGATGATGATGACAACAACAGCAACAACAACAAGCTGAAGAAAGGCTATGTTGCACTTGTGGTTGCGTACTCACAAACTGTCTGGCCATGTCCTCACAAAGGCTGGGCTGCATTCCCACAAAGATGTGGGACAGTGTGTCGAAAGAAATGTGGCTATGGGCCTACAATGGAGACATGGCTGTTTGTTTACCAAGGGCGTGGGAAAGCGCACACAATGGATAATTTTTTTTTCACTTTATTTGGCATTTAAACATGACAGAGCAATATACAGAAGGAAATTTACGCTACAATACAATACGTACATTACAATGGAATATATATTTTTCGGAGCTAATTAACAACATTACTCAGCCTTACCCTAAATTTAAAATTAATTAATTATTGATATTACTCTCCTATATTGTAGGTAAAAAAAAAAAAAAATCAGTGACCACGAAAGCGAGTTACAGCGAAAGATAAAAAAAAAAAACACGGAAGCATATATGAAAAAATTATAAATTATGGACTAGAAGGGATGAAGCAGACGTGCGCAAGTTGACATGCTCAGAATAGATAATTATACACAAAGTGTTGTCCATTTTGATGTATATTTCTTAAGCTTGTTGTTTCTCATAGTGATTTCTTTTTCGCTGCGAATTTTAACATTGAGGAAGATATAGAAGGCCTCGAAAGACGGGGGGGGGGGGGGGGGATTCGCTTGTTTAGCTTGAAAGATGAAAAATTTCACTATCAAAAGAAAGTGGTTAAATGTGTAAGTAGAAGTAGATTCAGGTTTGTAACCATACAAAATATCACTCGAAGTTACGGTTGCGTCGTCGACTCTTTTCTTATTCCACCAGTCGATAACTTTTAGCCAGAATTGCTTTACTTTGGGGCATTCAAATAACATATGCGTTAAGGTTTCTCGAGTAGACTCACAATATTTGCACATCGGATCTGGCTTAATTTTCATTTTATAAAGTATGTCGTTAGTAGGGAGTATATTGTTTATCACCTTATACTGAGAGCATCTTAATCTATTTTCTGTAGTTACATTGAAAGGCAACTTGTAAGTGAGAGTTGGATTTCGATGCATGTTAATGAGGTTAAATTCTACGTTTGGAGGGATGAAAGCATCATTGGCGAGCACAATTCGAGATTTCTTAGCGGTGATATTTGTAACTGAGAGATTATTTCTAGTGGTTTTAACGTTTTGTAGAGCAATGGAACGCCTTTGAAAAGATTCCTTCCAAGAGTTTGCAATAGTGGCTATAACGCCATTGTATGTCAAAAAATTGGTCCGCAGATCAAATTTGTCTAGCAGGCTTTTATAGGTTAGAAACTTCTTGTTCTCATCGAGGAGGTCACCGATTGTTGTGACGCCGTTTTCGTACCAAGATGCATAATAAATTGGTCTTCCATCTATCTTGATGAAACGGTTGTTCCAGAGTATTTCGCTTGTATATTCTTCTGCATCAGATGGAGCTTTTGAGTGCAGATCTTGCCAAACAGTTAACACGGTTTTATAGAAAGCCGGAACTTTAGTCAAATCTAAATCTTCTACGTTGTAGTTGGCAAAAGTAGATTACTACCATATTTGCGGAGAGCTGAAAAAAATAGCGCACACCAATTGCAATCTTTACTTTCATATAGCCGTTTTACCCAGGCGGCTTTAAGCGCTTTGTCTACCATGGAGAAGTCAACCGTTTGTAGACCGCCTTTATCAAAAGGACCTATCAAAGTATGCCGTTTGATTTTCTCTGGCTTGAAGTTCCAAACAAACCGGAAACACGCATTGTTCACTTCTTTATCAAAATTTGGTGGCATGACTAGTACAGAGGTGTTGTACACTAGCTTCGAAATACCTAGACTTTTGACGATGTTAATCCTGCCTAGAAGAGTCAAATTTCTTGTGGTCCAACAATTTAGAGACGATTTTAACTTAGAAAGTTTTTCATCGAAATTTATTTTTTTTCCGATGTTTGAATCATAGGCGAAAGCTTCTCCCAGGGCGATTACGTAATCTTTGGGCCACGATATCCCGAATAAGGTTTTCTTGGCAATGTTACACTTTGAGCTGCCAAGCCACATTCCTTCAGTTTTTGACGAGTTTATTTTGAGGCCTGAAGATATTTCAAAATCTTTTAGTAGAACAAAGAGATGGTGTGCGGAGGTTTCATCCCGGATCAAGGCAGTTATGTCATCTGCATACAAGCTTAGTTTGACTTCTTTATTACCAACATTTAGACCCTGTATCGCACTGCTTTCTCTTATACTCTGAGCAAGGAACTCTATAGCAAGAACGACGAGGAGGTCCGATAGGGGACAGCCCTGTCTGACACCTCTTTTAAGAGGAAAGAAACTCGTGGTATAGCCGTTATTGATGACACAACTGCTCACACAATGGATAATACTGCAAATAAAGAATTTAAGAGTAGCCCTCTGATGGGGCTGGAAGCTGGGTGTGGCAGGTAAAATAGAGACCTGGAACTCGAAGCCTCTAGAGTGAAACCTGAATGCGTAGGAAATCTAGGGTCCTGTTCGTCAATTAAATTTTGGCTGTTATTGAAATTTTATGCAAACTTAGAGGAGACGATTTTAGCCTAAAGTGAATCCGAGCGGTTTTGAGAAAGGAGTTACAGGAACTGAAACAGTCAGCGGATGCTTAAATGGTTAAACCATGTTAGCGACTCTACAGTTCCTAATTGCGACGCCCTCGGAGCTGTTTGATCGGCTTCGCAGGCTGCCTTGGAGCACCGAGTAACTATTGCAAACGAAATGAAAGACCCTGAGTCGGCGAGATACGCAATTGTCCCCCATCAATTCCGCCCCTTAGTCGGAAGAAAGGCGTTTCAGAGTGTTCTTGTAAAGTAGTTGCGTCAAAGCAAAAAGCAGAGATTTCAAAAGTCATAGAGAACGCACTGAAGGTGGTGAGTCAGCAAAAAGCGGAAGAGAGCCTGGATGCGCACGCCCCTCACCATATTTGAGAGAAAAGGTCAGGAGAGCTCTCAATTTGAAATGCTTTGTTGCGGAAAGATAGGCCATATAGCCAAGATCTTTCCGTCTACGTAGACTTTGTCGGAATTTAGCATGAGAAAAGAGAATGTAGTTTAGGATACTGAATAACCGAGGAATCAAAATACTGTAATGTGAGGGAATTGGTCATTAAATAATCAATAGATTTTGTATGTAATACATGAGTATGGCAAAATGATGATAAAAAAGGAACACTGATGACAAAGAACAATAACCTTTTCCCTTACGCACACAAAGGAATAATACACAATCATGTCTAAGCTAGAGAATTACGGTGTCTTGGAATTTAAACGGGCTGTTGGTTGCAAAGCGTTTCCTGCTTTGTTTGTTTTTTCCGGAGCCCTTGATCAGTTGAATGACCTAGGAAGCGTTTTTTTCTTATAAAGCATTCCCTTGTTGCCACCAATGCAATTCTCGGGCAGATGGGTTGTTTCCTCCGGGGCTTGGGTTTCCATCTAGGGGTACCGTAACTCCTAGTTAAGCACTTTTCCTTTTACCTTATTGCAGAAGGAATATTAGCGATATAAAAAGTGAACAACGACGTTTCGATGACTCCATGTCATCATTATCAAGTTAAATTAAAATACAAAGGTAAAGCTTTATATAGTGATCGGAGAGTGAATGAAAATATGCGGCTGGATTGTTTACTTTACGAAATGCTCTTCATCAGGAACATAAAGCCAAAACTTAATCAATCAGACTCCGTCCGTGCCAAACTGTTTACTTAAATTGACTATGTAATTAGATTTTCACACCCTAAATATTTTCATTCACTCTCCGATCACTATATAAAGCTTTCAACTTTGTATTTTAATTTAACTTGTTAATGATGACATGGAGTCATCGAAACGTCGTTGTTCACTTTTTATATCCCTAATATTCCTTCTCAAATGTTTTACAAAACATTTTGTTATTCGAAACCTTATTGCAGCCCAGGGAAAAAAACGGCGAGGGCGGAAATAGCAATTTGATCCAATCACGACTTGACAGAATGCTATGCGAAGTTTAAAACTTCGCAGTATTAAGGGGTAACTCCTGGATGGAACCTCAAGCTCGGAGGTAGCGACAGAGCCAGCGCTATTACTCGTGGAGTTTGACAGGGTTTCGTGTGAGTTTGGAGATTTTAAGGTTTTGGAGAATAAGATATGGGGTAAGGATTGGGGTAGAAATTTGATATGGAGTTATTGTGGTTGGGTGGTCGCTTTACGAGAGCTTCCCCAACCTGGTGAGATAAGGAGGATTTCCCCATACCTTAATGCTAATGAGACAGCTAGATGGATAATGGACTAGTTTCACGGAGTAAAACTACCATCACATTTGAGAAAACTAGTGCAGACAATGATTGGCTTTTCGTTAAATAATAATAATAATAAAAAACAAAGGCAATATCTTGTGACCCTCGCATTAAGTTTATTGAAACATCTTTTTAAAGAGAAAACCCCCGTTCACGTTTTCTTCAAGTCTTCCTTGTGGCTTTATCCTGCAAAAAGCAACACATTTTCAATTCATAAATTCATGTTATCAAAAGAGAAACGCACTTTAAACAAAATTGAAATTGTGTGCTTTAGCGTTATTAATTTTACTAAGAACTGTTTATTTGAAAAAAAAAGAAGAGATAAACGACTATTTTAGGTTGATTCTCTCAAGTTAAAGTAATTGCACAGAGATAGCTACTTTCCGAGCCTCTACTGACAGACATATTCCCCATTCACACCAACAAGACTAAATTTTGTATAGGGTTCCAGTAAGCGGAAACTTGTGCCAAATTTGAAGTCGACAAACATTAGTTAGCAACTTTTATGAAGAAAACAATTTTAAACCGTGTTTACCTAAACAGCCTTTAAACGTGTTTAACCTTTGGCATGGTGTGAATGGGGTAGTACATAATAAGACTGCTTAGCGATGCAGGGGAACATTGAATTTCATATTCAGGTGCATGCAGAACAAGAACATGTGATGCTTTGTTTCCATTGATCAGAGAAATACTTTGCAAAGTAAGGAACTGAAAAGGGTTTTCCCTCAATCTTTGTTGGACAAGTGGAAACAAAAGCACCAAGTGCGCCCTCGAATATCCCAGCAGCGTAAGATCGACAGAAATAGAAGGCAATAATGGACGCTCTATGTCCCCCATAGGACAAAGAGGATTAGATGATGACTTTCAATTAACCTTCACTACAAATTCATGTGAAATTTTACAAATTATAGACTATTAAACAATTCGATAACCACTATTACATGTAATTTGTAAATAAAATGAGGCTTCAATAAAAGAGCGGTTTTCAATTTAGGGTCGAAAAAAAATCTGGAATTGTTTCCATTGGCTTTGCTTTTCTACGCTGTTTGATTGGTTAAAAAAAAAAAATCGGGCCACTCACTCAACAAATCAGCTGCAAAACGAACGCCAATCGTGTCACA